>CM030180.1:2835306-2987806 GCA_017639675.1 Aplochiton taeniatus
CCCAGCCGGGGAGGGAGTGTAGCACCATGGCCTGGGGGGGGGGGGGGGAGGCCTCTGGAACAACGCGCCTCATCACCGAAAGCGAGAGGGAACTCCGGAAACTTCGTTCCGAGGCCGAAGGGGCCCTGCCTCTGAGAGGAGGAGGAGCGAAATCGAAAAGGAGCAGGAACCCTTTCTCCTGCTAGGCTGGAGCTCAATGGGAGGGTCTGCGGAAAAGCAGACGCCCACTTTAACCTTCAGGAGACGCGCTCCCATTGGGCGCCCTTGTTGTCTCCATGGCGACAGCGGAGGCCCCCGGGGGGAAACGCCCCAAGGTTGTGAGAGGAGGAGAGAGGCGGGGGGGGGGGGGGGGGGAGGAGGAGAGGAGGGCTGAGTGCGTTTGATGTTAAGTCATTGAGACAGAGGCACAGCGTGGCTGAATGCTGCTCTACCTGTGCAGGGAGCCCGGGTGTCAGCCAGCAGACTGGAGATGGAGCAGATTAAGGGCCGCAGATCAAACCCGACAGGCTGGGAACGAGCGGTGGATGGGAACGCAATGAGAAAGGAGAGGAGAGGGTGGGTGGGGTGGGGGGGGGGGGCCACAGGAGAGGCTATTGAAGATGGAAGGAAACGGGGGAGTCGATTTGGCGATGCAGATGGCTGTCACACCAGCAGGTGATGTAAGGTGGGGGAATGGGTTCTCACTTTTATCTCCACGCACCTTCATGTAACTCCAACAGAATCTGCTCCACGTCAACCTTCGCCGGGCTGTTCCTGTTCTGAGTGAAGTTTTGACTCACATTATGTATTAACTGCACGCAGGTGTTATTTCAGGTCTCTGCCTTTGCAAGGGATGACGGTTTTAGCCCAGGTGGAATAGATGAAGCTCAGGGCCAGACCTGGTCTCCTCTGTTCTGGCCTTGGTCTTTCTAAAGAGTTCCTGCCAACGTGGCCCACCTCCATGACTCTGCCTGAGGCTGGCTGACGTCCGCGCTGGGCATCTAACTGACGGACGGACGGTGAAGAGGCTCCTACGCCTCAGCCTGAGAATCAATGAACTACTCCCTGACCTGAACGAAGCCAGCCTACACAACTGCCAGCAAGGACACACAGCCCCCCCTCACACACAGACGAAGGCCAGACCTCCCCAGGGCAGGGGAGAATACTCCACTGTAAGTGACAGAGAGAGAGAGAGAGAGAGAGACAGAGAGAGAGAGAGAAAGAGAGAGAGACAGAGAGAGAGAAAGAGAGAGAGAGAGAGAGAAAGAGAGAGAGAGAGAGAAAGAAAGAATGAAAGAGAGAGTGAAAGAAAGAGTGAAAGAAAGAGTGAAAGAGAGACATGGTCAGAGAGACGGAGAAAGAAAGGGCTGTCCGACAACACCACGGGCGGAGAGCGGGAAGCGCAGGGAAAATCAGACAAACGGGAAAAGATCTGAGCTGAAAGGAAGAATAAAGGGCAGCAAAACAGGGATAGCTGCGGTGAGTCTGACTGACAGGACCTAGCAGTGGGGAACTAATGTAGCGGGCAAAGTGAACAGCCCACGGTCTACAGACATGGAGGGCGGAGGATACCGAGGGACTCCAGCTTTCACACAGGACTTCCGTCGTCCCAAGTCCAGAAAGATTTGCCATAACTCCCGAACCGAAGCTCGGATCGGGAAAATCCCACCACTTTTGGAAAGCCACGGTTCATACGCATTCAACCAAGGGCATGCATTTTGAGCAACTGGTTCGGCATCAAGAGACCAAAGGGATGATGGAGGCCATAGCGAACAGGTACTGACCGTTAATAACCCGCTGGGCCTCATAGGGCTCCATGTAGCCGTTGTTCTCGCAGGGGACGGGGCCCAGGTCTGGTTCCGCTCGGAGGTCCAGCCGGGCGTCGAACGGGTCCGAATAGTCGGTGTCCCCCGCCGACGGGGCGGAGGGAACCACCTGAGGGCAAAGGTCAGAGGTCACAGAAGCAATAGTTAAGACTTACATGGTGTATATAAGGTTTGCAGCATTTGCTCTAGCCTAGAACTACCAGATTGAATCTAATCATTCATATATTTGAACACAGGTGAAGGAGGGGGGGGGGGGGGGGGGGTCTCCTGATTGTTTATTCTGAACAAGACAAATGTAAGTAGCAAGTAAACGTTGTTCTGGTTCCAGGCTAGTGCATACAAAGACCAAATGAACCACTCTCTATGCCTTCATCAGTATTTTGCTGTCTATTTTGCTAGGCTACAATTCAGCAATACAAGTTGCCCTCTAAAAGAATGAAATTAGTTCACAACTGAGAGCAGCATGCCATGATGAATGATGAGGCCGTCAGGAAAGTCTCTGCTTGCCAGAGGATGGAGAGTGAAGAGGGAGTTGGTTTGGTAGCGAGACCATTTGTTCTTCCATACATGCACAGGAGGGAATCAGTGGTCAGCTGGAGCACTGACAACTACAAAGGCAGCCATATGGATGGACGGACACACACACACACACACAAACACACACAGGCTATAGACAAGGACACACACACACACACACACACACACACACACACAGGCTATAGACAAGGACACACACACACACACAGAATATAGACAAGGACACACACACCACACACACACACACACAGGCTATAGACAAGGACACACACACACACACACACAAACAGGCTATAGACAAGGACACACACACACACACACACACACACACACACACACACACGCTGTAGACAAGGACACACACACACAAACATACACACACAGCACATCTCCCACAGGCTGTAGACAAGGACACAACACACACACAGGCCCACATAAACACTCACACACAAACACAACCATTGAAGCACATCATGCTACAAAACCCTTGTAGACATGCACACATCACAGAGCTGCATCAAATCCCCTGTTGATTCTGCATGAGGTTATCGACGCACAGGAATCTGCTTTGTTAATTAGTGCATAGCTGTTCCCACACAACCAAATTCCAGGCGTGAATTTTAATGAAGCTAGTAGGATCAAGTTCTCACCAATTCGCTAGCCCACAACTTTACATATTTTTAGGGAGATAACAACACACTTTGTAATTGTTGACTGTGAATGTTGTTCCTATATGCACTTGTAAGTATATAACTTCTCTTTAATTGTCTCTGTCTCTGTCTCTCTGTCTCCCTGCTCCCCCCTCTCTCTCTCTCTCTCTCTCTCTCTCTCTCTCTCTCTCTCTCTCTCTCTCTCTCTCTCTCTCTCTCTCTCTCTCTCTCTCTCTCTCTCTCTCTCTCTCTCTCTCTCTCTCTCTCTCTCTCTCTCTCTCTCTCTCTCTCTCTCTCTCTCTCTCTCTCTCTCTCTCTCTCTCTCTCTCTCTCTCTCTCTCTCTCTCTCTCTCTCTCTCTCTCTCTCTCTCTCTCTCTCTCTCTCTCTCTCTCTCTCTCTCTCTCTCTCTCTCTCTCTCAGCAGCTGGACATGTGTTATGTGGCCAACACAGACTCACAGTATAATTCGGGTAGGATTGTCGTCCTGGTAGCACCACAAGTGTCACAGCACATGCTCTACCGCCTGCTGCTTATGGCCCTCGCCATGTGTTCACCAGGGGGCCTCTCTGCTTGCTAAACCAAATGCCATTTATTATTAATGGGGGGGACATCAACTCAGGGGACTGTGACCCTCCCTGTCTAAATGATCCATTCGAGACATCAATAACACTTCCTTCCATCTTGGCCCAGCCATATAGTGCCGCGTCAGGCCTTAATGTGATTCATGGAAATGATGCATGTTCCTGACTCAAATGGCCAGCCGTTCCCACTACGGAGCCGGAGGTTAAAGCTGTCTCGGTGAGAGAGATAGCGGGGGTACGAGGGCGGGGGCTTACAGGTTCTTGTTGGTCCTCCAGGGACACAGCACTCAGGAGGATCTTGGTTCTCCCCAGGTCCTGGGAGTCCACCTTTATCAGGCGGTGCTTGGGCGACACCACCTTCATGTCCAGGCTGCCGGACTTCAACGGAGAACCGAATGCCGGCGCGGAGGAGTCGGCGGCCGTTCCGAGGTCACTTCGGGGCTGCGTCTCGGAGTCTTCGTAGGGGTCCTCGAAATCCATGTTTTTCTGGAGCCGGTAGGCTTTGAGGATCTCACTCTCTGTGTAGTCCGGGGTGGGTGGCTGAGGAGGCACTCTTCTGCTGCCAAAGCTTAGATAGTCTCTAAGCCACTTAGCCATTGGAGCCCGCTGTTGCCAAATACACTATTAGAGGTCTTAAAGGTGAACTGAAAAAAAAGAATAGTTGGTTCCTAAGAAGAGTGCTGAGGAAGCAAAAAAAAGATGAGTAAGTTTCCAGAGCAGATAGACTACTAGACTATTCGATTATAATTCTATAAATGTCCTAAGACATTAAGTAACTAGACCGTGGCTACATTACAGGTTTAAAATCAATCATTCTACAACATTTTATCGATATGTACCAGTCACACAGAGTCAATCTTTTTTTTTTAAAGTGTATACCAATCTCCTCAATTTAAAGCCAGAGACGCACGCCTGACGCCAGTCTGCACCCACACCAACACCTGGACTTGATCTATCACTATTGTGTATGCTGAGGAGCCATAACCTTTTCTAGAGTGCGGACTTTAACCCGACAACAGTAGATTTAACGCCCAGTAATAAACACCGGTTAATCAACTGATGACACAATATTATCAACGACAAAACAGACTTTAACAGATGTTAAATAGGCCTAGATTTTAGCAGAAAAATTGCACTTAATATTAATAAATAGCCAAAGTAACATTAGAAACCTAGTTTACATGCATTTAGACAAATGTTCTCTTTTGCAAAATACACGAAGAAAGTGAAGGAATGTGTTTGCTTAATTTACAAAATTGGTCTATTTTATTCTAAATCTAGAAAACGCAATGGCTTGCTTTTAAATCTCTCGGTTTGACAGCGCGGTGCGCTAACGTACCAACCTTATGTCCTCCTATGGCTCCGTGCGACTTATTTTATGTTCCTTCATTTTATGACCCAAAAAAACCCTCAAAGGTACCAGTTTTTTAGAATCCGGTGAATATATTTTCTTTGAAAAGATAAAGCGTAGCGAGGAAAACAACAGTTCCTCTCCCCAACCCACTGAGGCAGAGAAGAGTTCCAGTCTGAAGCGACTGATGGCAAATGTGCATGTGAGAGCAACTCTGCGAGAGGGAGAAACCTAACCACGCGTTTAAAGGGGAGGTATCTTATTTCCCAATGGATTACCCTTTTGCAGTGAGCCGACAGACTTCATTGAAATAGCAACACATATAATAGGCTAGCCTATGACAATTTGACAAAAAATTTGCCATGCAAACTAAGTTGAAATGACAAATTTGTCTAAATTAGGTAAATTGTACAGGAAATCTCAAAAATCCACCAAACTGCAGACAGCATATCAGTAAACATTATTTTAAGTTTTAAAAGCTAATCTACACACACTATTAATAAAAATTCCTCATCAAAAAAGGTCGCATATGTAGGCTACATAATTTACTTTTAGAGCATAGCCTGCAGTTCCCATCTGTTCCAAAACAGCAACAAAAAAATGATGGCACACAGAAAGCACGTTGACGACTATCAATTTGGATGAAAAGAGAGTAGACTAAATTCAGTTAGCTTGGCCGAGAATGCTTCATCCTCTGACAGATGTCCCATATTATTCAATGCAGAGGGATCTTAAGGAGTAAATTGGATTGTGTGATACAGTGGGTGAGACACCGTAAATGCCTTTTTACGACAACCACGAGCTCACTCGCTCCCCGGAGACACCAAGTGGGTGAGGTCATCTTACAGCAGCTTTTACCACCACATCGCTCCACTTCTCTTATAGGCTACCACCTGCCCTCTTAATACTTTGCATTCCTACAAACCTTGCACTTTTCTTTAAACTTTTGTAACATTTTCACCTTTCTTAAACTTCCCACTCAAAGCTGCATGCATGCCAGCGTATTATTTACTCTAAGTACACGTCAGGTTCCCTCCAACCTCATTCATTCCTTTGAGTATGCTTGTTTCCCTCATCCACAATCAACCGGATCTGAAAGGTTTTACAGACACATTTGCAAACGCCCCGTTTTTTTTTTTTTTTTTTGGCAGGAATAACTTATTAATAGAAACAAATAAGCAAAAATGATGCAATGCTTTGGTACATTGCGATTTGCCTGCGTATACTTTACAAATACAAAATGTAATACCTTTTCTTTAACACTTTTTCTTCGATCTGATTTAACTACCTTGTTGCAAAAGCTTCAGTGATGCAGTGCCCTCATTTGTTGGCCCAAGCGAACTGCAATGTTGGGACATGGGGCTATTCTGCCTATGGGGTGGTGTACACACTAATCAGCGAATTACACTATCATGGAGTATGCCAAGGGGACATTTTTCAGCAGTATTAAGTTGCATGTACGTTTGTTAAGGGTTGCTCGTCTCTCCTTTGAAAGCTAAACTTCGTCAACTAACAATGGATCTGTACTATTTCTCAGAGCACTTCCGTGTTGAATCTTTTTGGAACCGCACCGGCAATGTTGTGATTGGTTGTAGTTTTTGTCTGTAGTGATTGGCTGGAAGAGTGATCATAGCAAATCTTCATAATATTTGGCTACATAACATAAGCAGAGGCAACACAACGTATCCCTATATTTATATATTGTTATAAAACCCAACAATTTCAACATCTCTGTGTAAATAAATGCCTGTTAATCATGTAATACACGAAAGGTTCCGTTTTAATCCAAAAACGGGTTATTACGGTTTTGCATGTGACACACCACCTGCCATTTACCTCTGCCAATCCTAGCCTGATCCGGCGTTTTGCACTTTGGCTATTGGACGGTCTAGTGCAGAGGCAGGTACCTCTTATTTGTCCGACAGGCATCAGTATGGCTTGTTAACTGCTCGTGGTACAGAGGGAGTCCCTTTTAAAAACGTCTGTCGCCTATTGGTATGTATTTCAATGGATTTTCTGTAGTCTGTAGCACTTATTATAAACAGTCGATTGACTCTAAGGGTTCTACAGGGATCTATGTGATTCTGTGTGATTCTTGAAGCAGTAGAGTTTTTGTTTACCTTTGAATCAAATTGATGCTGCGTTTTTATGATGGTACAGTCGTCATTACAATTCGTGTTCTTATCTACCCTATGTGTTACAGAGATCTCTACAACACATAGAACATCAGGACAATATGAAAAGTCTGAAGGCAAAGTTCAAGAAGAATGAGGTAAGAGTCAAGAGCTGGAGAACACTGTTATTTACCAATTTAGGTAATGCAGCTGAATAGACTATATGGCAAGTTGAAATGCTTACAAATACTAGGGGTTGTAGTTGCCTGTTGTATTATGGCAGAAAGTAGGCCCTGTGTGTGTGGGTGTGTGCGTGTGTGCGTGCGTGCGTGTGTATATGTGCGTGTGTGTGTTGGTTTTTGTATGGGGGGCACTGGGCTGGGATTCAGTGTCACTGAGCAGCAGGAGAGCAGGCCAGTCTGCAGACTGTTGCTGTAACCAGTACTCTCAGGTAGCCTTCAATTATTCACACACACACACTCACACACACACACACACACACACACACACACACACACACCTGCTCACTTCCTGACGATATTGTAACCCTTTGTTCTTATAATAAAGTGCACCCTTGTTACAAAGTCTATCAAACTAACTACCTAATATCCATAGCAATACCAATTACAAGTGTTCAATGCAATTCAGTTTAGCCTTACACAATGGGTGCAACATTGTGAATTTAATCTGAGTAGAAATGTAACTCGTATGTGCCTTGGCTGTGAGATACCCTGAGCCTGTGTGATCTTCTCTTGCTCTCCTAGGAGGAAGATGAGTGCAGGTTGAGAATACAAGTATTAACCCTCACTGCTTTCACCGAGGGCATGAGAAAAAAACCTTGATCTGGCTGTACTTAGAAGTACACATAAAAGACAATCGCTAGTCCTCCATTTTAGGTTTGGGCGTGCATCTGTCATTACAGTACTGGTTGAAGGCGTACAGTGTGGTTGAGCAGAGAAAAAGGGTTGATTTGTATGTTTCCTTGTGATCGTATTACGACATCTCTGCCCTGACAGTGCCAGCATAGCAGAGCCGGGCAGCCTTGCTTTCTCCTCCTTTTTCTGCTGAGCACTCACTTCATGCAGGGCTGAAGCTGGCTGCAACAGACCAGATCCCCAACACTGTTAGATTGTTAGCAGAGGCAAAAAAGCTGACAGAAGGGGTGCTGAGCGGGGACACATACGAAAAAATAGAATGGAGTTGGAAGAGTTTCTTCTGTGTTTCTGTGTGTGTGTGTGTGTGTGTGTGTGTGTGTGTGTGTGTGTGTGTGTGTGTGTGTGTGTGTGTGTGTGTGTGTGTGTGTGTGTGTGTGTGTGTGTGTGTGTGTGTGTGTGTGTGTGAGAATGTGTGTCCCTCTCTGTGTGTGTGTGTGTACGTGTGTGTGTGTGTGTTTGCGCGTGTGTGTGTGTGTGTGTGTGGTATGCTTCCCACAGCTAACTCAGAGTGTAGCTTATGACAGTAGGCCAGAGGAAGGTAAGGAGCTTATGTTTGAGAAGTATGTTTAGACATATATTTATGTTTACCTATTTTAGCTAGAGACGCTTCCTGAGGAGGTTGCAATTTTAAGCGCTTGGAATTTACAGTATAGGATAAATGGTAGTCACCCCTTTTTAGTAGTGGAGTGCTAAGTGGAGTGCAGGTGTGTGCGTGTGTTTGCATGGGCTGTGTGTCTGTGTGATCCGACTGTGTGTGTGTGTGTGTGTGTGTGTGTGTGTGTGTGTGTGTGTGTGTGTGTGTGTGTGTGTGAGAGAGAGAGAGAGATCAGGCAGTTCTAACACAGGATCTTTATGGATGCTCATCCTCTGGTGAGCCTGGTGAAGCGGCTCTGTCCTTGTCTCCGCGTACTGCCAGTAGGTATTTTCTATCCGTTATCAACATAAATACAACCCTAAGGAGTTTGTTGGGGATATCATTTACTATTTCCATCACTAGACATGTCAGTTTATTACTTTCATCTCTACCAGTGCTGGTAGTAGTAGTATTGTGTTAGATGTATGAATGTGTAAGGCCAGTACTAGTAGTATTGTGTTAAATGTAGTATTGTATATGGCCAGTAGTAGTAGTATTGTGTTAGATATATCAAATATATGTGTATTACCAGTACTAGTAGTATTGTGTTAGATGTATGAATATGTAAGTCCAATACTAGTAGTATTGTGTTAGATGTAGGATTGTATATGGCCAGTAGTAGTAGTACTGTGTTAGATATATAAAATGAATGTGTATTACCAGTACTAGTAGTATTGTGTTAGATTTATGAATGTGCAGTATTTTTTTTTGATGTATGAATGTGTATGGCCAGTACTACTAGTATTGGGTTAGATGTATGAATGTGTATTACCAGTAGTAGTAGTATTGTGTTAGATGTATGAATGTGCATGGCCAGGTAGCAGTTAAGATTGAGCTTTATCCCCTGGCCTGTGCCTTGATCTGCCTACTCAAGTGTGGTTTAACTGTTAATCTATCAGAGTGTCCGTGGTATGATGTCAAAATAGAAATGAGTTTATCCATTCAGTAATTCATAATGCAAATTCTCAGTTTAGGTTTTTAAAATATAGCTGCAGCTTTCTTGAAAGTTGGCTGGATGTCTTGTATTTTCTTTTCCTATTTTGTGGCATGGAAATCAGTTACACTCTGCCTTTGTACAGTATGAGTACTGAGTATTATTATAATTATTTCCATTATGTGTTATGTGACATCAGTTTCCCCTGAGACAGCAGCCAGAGTGGAGCAATGATGGTTTTCTGCCCCCCTCCTCCTCAGAGCCAGGACTGGAGTAAGAGTGACGATAGGCTGCTTCAGGCCGTGGAGCAGAACGACCTAGACAAAGTCAACACTCTGATCGTCAAGAAGGGTCTCTGTCCCACCAAGCTGGACTCTGACGGGAAATCAGCGTAGGTTGGGGGGTTTGGGATAGGGTAAGGGTTGGGGTTAGGGTTAGTGTTATAGGGTTAGGGTTAGGGTTAGTGTTGGGGTTAAGGTAAGGGTTACTGTTAGGGTTAGGGTTAAGGTAAGGGTTAGTGTTAGTGTTAGGGTTAGGGTTAAGGTAAGGGTTAGTGTAGGGTTAAGGTAAGGGTTATAGGGTTAGGGTTAAGGTTATAGGTTTAGGGTTAGAGTTAGGGTTAAGGTAAGGGTTAGTGTTAGGTTTAGGGTTAAGGTAAGGGTTATAGGATTAGGGTTAGGGTTAAAGTTAAAGGGTTAGGGTTAAGGTTATAGGGTTAAGGTTAAGGTTATAGGATTAGGGTTAGGGTTAAGGTTATAGGGTTAAGGTTATAGGGTTAGGGTTAAGGTTATAGGATTAGGGTTAGGGTTAAGGTTATAGGGTTAGGGTTAGGGTTAAGGTTATAGGGTTAGGGTTAAGGTTATAGGGTTAGGGGGGTCACTCTACTTCCCATGTTTTCTTTTTGCGTGCTCTTTTATGTCCTGTAATACAAGGGTACTGAATATGGGATTTATAATATTTGCATGTCCATATGATCCGGCTATATAACCTTGCTAGGATAATATTGTGTTTGTCCTGTGCACAGGTTCCATCTGTCGGCATCACGTGGCCATCTAGACTGTCTGGAGGTCATCCTCAATCATGGCGTCGATGTCACCTGCGCTGACGGCACAGGTTAGATACAACCGTATTCAGAATGCAGACCACCAAGGAAGACGATTTCCTGTGTGTACCGGAGACCTAGCGAGACGTGTGGTGTCTAGTCTAGTCAGTTATTGTAGATATTTTTAACTATTGTGTCTATGATGGCCTTAACTCTCCATCTCCAGGTTTCAATGCGCTTCACCTCGCAGCCAAAAATGCCCAGTCAGACTGCTTGAAGAGACTGTTGCAGGTACGAAGAACGCAGCCACGCTATTGGACGAGAGCTAAACAAAATAGTATGCACTGTACATTGCTATGTGCTTATGTTGTGACCTCTCTGATTCCTCAGGAAAGAGTGCCTGTGGACAGCACAGACAGTTTCGGTAGGACCGCCTTACACCATGCAGGTAATCACATCGCTAGAGTAACACTTGGCCCTGCTTGGGCTCCCCAAAGTCCTCATGGTGTCCCTCTGCCTGCAGTGGTCAGTGGGTGCATGTACTGCACGGAGACTCTATGGGACTTCAAGGCCAATCTGAACGCCCAAGACGGGGTAGGTTTGACGGATTTGGGGAGCTTGGAATTCCTTTACAAATATCCTCACTGGAGTTTAAAGCAATGCAGTGAATCAAAGCAACGGCTTAGCCATAACATTGAATTGTTTGCTTTACCTTTCCCTCTCCCCTGTCAGGAGGGGGTCACCGCTCTGATGCTGGCCTCTCAGATGAGCAGGGTAGAGCTGTGTGCCTTTCTGTTGGGCCGCGGGGCCAATGCCAACATACAGGACAACCAGGGGAGGTAGGGGCCCGGGAAGACAAGTTTGCGATGTTGATTCTGCCCTTTGTTGGTCTGCTGTGTGTGCTACGTTTCCACTTTATTGAGATATGTTTGTGATTTCATTTTAGTCGGCGGCCTATCGTGGCTGCTTGTGTTTTGGTTTTTTCGTCGTGCGTCCCAGATCCGCCCTCATGTTGGCCTGTGAGAGTGACAGTCCCGAGACAGTGGAGACCCTGCTGAGGGGCGGGGCCAGCACACAGACGGTGGATGCCCTTGAACACAACGCCACTCACTACTGCGTCGCCACCGGCAACCAGAAGGTGACTCACTTGCTGCAGCCTGGAGCACTGGGTAAGAACTGAGTGGCTTTCACATCCATAATTACTATCTCTTCCAAGTGCCCTTGTCACTCCCAAAACAGAGTTTCGATGCATAAACTGGGACGACCCATGGCTGTGGTGGAAGTCACTCAACGTAGAACTCACAGACCGGAGAGTGTCTTGCATTGGCCTTTTCAAAGTGGAATGCAATGAGGGAGCATTGGGGGTGAAATACCTTTCTGGTTAGCTAACGAACAGGCTGGTAGTCACAGCAGCCTCATGCAGCCGGCCTGGCTGACCCTCTGGCTTCTCTGTGGCGCTCTGCGGGTCTGGAGCATGGCTGCGCTCTGGACCCCCGGGACCAGACGGTAATCTGAAGCTGTGGATCCAGAGGACAGCTGGGGAGGTAATAGTTAGACGTCTGAAAACAGAGAAGAAGAAAGACTCGCTACCTTTGAACTTCAAACAAAGGCCTGATTTGGCGACTTGGCGAAAAAACAGATGTGCGGTCGTTTCTTTTTAAAATGGAGTTGAAGAGAGAGAGAGAAGTGAGACGAGTGGAAATAGTGTGTGTGTGTGTGTGTGTGTGTGTGTGTGTGTGTGTGTGTGTGTGTGTGTGTGTGTGTGTGTGTGTGTGTGTGTGTGTGTGTGTGTGTGTGTGTGTGTGTGTGTGTGTGAGGCGAGGGAAGGGAGCGTGAGCATGGGAATTGAAACGTGCTGTTGTCTGTTTCTCCATGCATGCTAGCCATAGATGGTACAGGCGAGGAGGTAACACCACAGTGTTTGACATCATTCATTCATAAAGTTCACTATTGGTCATCACCACACAAGCAAACATGTTAAAGGAAGTCATAACTGATACATATGATTTAATGGCTCTTTCTTTTGCTTTTGACTTGGCTCCTCATCACGTCTACTTTTCCCTTTGACAACCCCCCCCCCCCTCTTCCTCCACCTCCCCCCTGCTTAACTGTGAATGCAGCACCCCCTTGCTCCCCCACCCATACCAGGGGGGACCACGCCCCGCAAGAGGAAAGCCCCCCCTCCACCCAGATCCCCTCCCCAGGTACCATGACAACGGAAATGGGGTGGGGCCTTGATTTCATTATAACTTGTGGTAAATAAATGTCTACAACTTGGGATAACTGTTCATTTCTCACTGTGCATGTTCCAGGGCTTCCCACCATCTCCAGAGCCCCCTGCCCAGTCCCTTGGTCCCCACACCCCCTCTCCCCCAGCCCCGTCCCCTAAAACGCAGCACCATGCCCAGGCCAGCCTTGTGAGTTCCTGCTCCTGGTCAGCTGCTGCCTTATCTGCCTCTGCTCTTCTCTTCTCATCATTTACCCATCCTAAATGACTTTTTTTTTTTTACAAAGATTGTGTTACATTTGTCGACCGTTCACGTTGGTTTGAATGCTTACACCGTTTGACTCAGACCGAGGACGAGGAAGTGTTTGAGGAGATCCGGCGGCTGCGCCTGGAGAGAGGCCGCCTCCTGCAAAAGATCAAAGGGCTGGAGCAGCAGCAGCAGAGCGCCCTCTCGGCCTTGAAGGAGGTACTGCATGTATCAATCTATCACACTGTATCATACTGTATCACTCTGTATCACTCTGTATCACACCGAATCACTCTGTATCACTCTATCACACTGTATCACACTGTATCACTCTGCATCACACTGGATCACACTGGATCACTCTCTATCACACTGGATCACTCTATCACACTGTATCACTCTGTATCACTCTGCATCACACTGGATCACACTGGATCACTCTCTATCACACTGGATCACACTGTATCACTCTGTATCACTCTGCATCAGTCCGCATCACTCTGCATCACACTGTATCACACTGTATCACTCTGTTTCACTCTGCTCGTTCCAATGACCCCCTACCTCAAACAGCCTTAAAAAACATCTACTCTGTTCCTATCCTTTGCATTTGTCACACAGAACACACCTTTTGTCAAATATGTCTTGATATGGTCTGATGAGATATTTCAAATATTTTATGGGGTGCTCCTCTCCTTAGGGATGCCAGTTACTGTACGGTGTCCTATTGTTGTTTTGTGTAGTTGTCTCAACTGAGGGAGCAGCTGGAGCAGGCAGAGATGGAGAGGGACAGGCTGCATGGAGAGCTGGAGGAACTGAGAGGACAACAGGCTATGGGAACCAGCGATTCAGAGGATATGGATGAGATGCTGGACTTCCCTGGTTTGTGTGTGTGTGTGTGTGTGTGTGTGTGTGTGTGTGTGTGTGTGTGTGTGTGTGTGTGTGTGTGTGTGTGTGTGTGTGTGTGTGTGTGTGTGTGTGTGTGTGTGTGTGTGTAGTATGTGTGTGAGAGAGAGACTAAGTTCGTCTGGTTAAAGTGAGCAAAGTACATTTTAACTGGACACTATATGAATGAAGGACTCATCTGATACTGTATCTAAAGCTTGACGGTATGTTGAGTTTTAAAATCACTCACCATCTCGTAGGCGCTGAGATGCTGCTCTCGAAGCGGTCAAGAGAGTCTCCTTGTGCCCAGGAGGAGAGCACATCCCAGGGGGAACCAAACTCGGCCGACCCCTCTTCCGCTCCTGGAGACCTGAGCGTTGTGGCCAAGCTACGCCGACAAGTGGAGGAGCTCGCCTCACAGAACTCTGAGCTGGTTCTCAAAGTTCAGGTCAGTAATCACACACACACACACACACACACAGCCGTCAGTTTAAAATGAGACTGCACTCCTCCGAGAAATAGATACAACCAGGATATTAAAAGGTCTTCCATAAAGCAAACGATGATGTTGAATTGTTTATGGTCAACTGAGCTGGGCCTGATTGGACCGTTGGGTACAACCACTTTGGTGGTGTGATACAGCCGGGGCCAGGTATAAATAGAACAACATGGCAGTGACAGACAGTGGTACAGGCATTCTTCACTAACTGGGTCATGCTCTGTGGAGGTAGACAGCCGACATGCTCTGCGGAGGTAGACAGTAGACATGCTCTGTGGAGGTAGACAGTAATCATTTAATTTGAATGATTTACCCCCCCACCCCTCTCCTTCACTCATTGACCTATTTGAATAATGGTATAACAATATCACAAAGCTGCCATACTACTAATACCAATAACGTTAATATTGTCTGGTTATCAGATGCTGGAGATGTTTGAGAAGGATGACACAGATATGCAGAGTTCCAGCCCAGACTTTGTCCCCACAGCCCAGTACGACTCCCTGAGGAAGGAGTTGGAAGCCCTGCAGGAGCGTCACTTCCAGGCCCAGACTTCCGCGGAGTCCTCCAGCATGGCGGACGACGACGGGTATGGATCGTTCATCACCGACTCGACCTGACGTCAAAACGAACCACTCTGCGAATAACGACGTCGGCCCTCTACGGAGCGATGTTAACTCCACTTTAGTCCTAAATGCTCCAAATGTGATAATAACCTAGTAATAACCTAGTTATCGATACCTTATAATAAACTGATAGGCAATACATCTGCACGTATATTTCTGTGATGCCCTTCCTTTCTGCCCTCCTCTGAACGCACTGTTTTGGGGTTTCGTTGCAGATGTGGCAGGACGCTCCAGGGGGCTGGGGAGGGGGGGGCTGGGGAGGGGGGGGCTGTGGAGGGGCTCAGGGAGAGGCTACGTGGGCTTGAGGAGCAGCTGGCCTCCTCCCAGTCAGAGATGGAGGAGCTGAGGGAACAGGTGCGCCTCGGGGCCCTCTCCGTGGGGCAGGCTGCCGGGGCGGACAGCGGGAGCCCTGGGGGCCCCGCCGGGGACGAGGGGGCGAGCCGGGAGGCGGAGCAGCTGAGGGAGCGAGTGAAGGAGCTGGAGGCGGAGCTGGCGGGGAGACCGGGGCGAGGGGAGGGGCGGCGGGAGGCGGGCGTCGACGGTGACGCGGTCGAACAGCTGAGGAGGGAGGTGGAGGAGCTGCGGGCGGCCTCGAAAGAGAGGGAGTCCGGGGCGAACGGCGTCGGGGAAGGCAGCGCGACGGTCCGGGCCCTGAGGGAGACGGTGGGCGCACTGGAGGCCGCCCTGGAGAAAAGCAGGGCGTCCGAGGAAGGAGGGAGAGAGACGCGAGTGCAGGGGGACGGAGAGGGGGACGTGGTGCGGAGGTTGCAGGAGCGTCTAGGCCAGCTGGAAGGGGAGCTCAGGCGGTGTGTGCCTCGCACGGAGCTGGACGAGGTGCAAGTGTCCCTGGGGCTGCAGTGCGAGCAGCTGGCTCGGGAGAGAGCCCAGGCCTCCACGAGACTCAACGAGGCCCTGCTGGAGCTGGAGAGACTGAGGCCTCCCAGTGCCGGAGGAGGAGGAGGAGGAGGAGATGAGGAGGAGGAGGAGGAGGAGGAGGAGGAACGATCGGAGGGGTCTGAGCCCTCCATCACTTCAGGTCAGGGCTGTTCTCCTTGAGTTCTGTTTTGTGACATTACAGTGCATCCATCTGTTAATCCCTGGAGGGTAAAAGTTAGTTTTTTTGATGTCGTCGGATGAATAGTGCAATGAAAGGTTAGTGGCTTGACAATGTCTGTTAGAAATAATCAAGTATGATGTGATGTAGACTGCAGGCAGCTAAGGATTGCGGGATTCATTGAGTTTTCAACTTCTTTAGTTTCATGTTAGCAGGCTGTTGTATGCCATTTCGGCCGAGTGTGCGTTGCCAATTGATTCATGCCAGTTACAATCTCACATCAGAAGGGGGTGATTATTAAAACAGGTTACAGACTTGACACTCTTTTTTTTTAACAAAACTAAGAAATTGACAGGCTCCTGTTGACTCCCTGCAGCTGTAGTGTTAGTTTAGCTCTAATGGAGTGCTGTCTGTATGATTGCCAGTGCAATCACTAAACAAGAAGAGGGTCCAAGCTACAGTGTCTTCTCTACTTCTATGAGCGGCTCTTTATGGAAAAGTGGAAGTTAAAACCAAATACTGTATGTTGTAGATGTCACTTTTTGTAAAGAATATTACTCACACCATTAACTCCACGCGCCATGTACAATATCCAATACATTTTCCGTCCAATCAGAACCCTCGCCAAGGTTAGCGAACCGCCCTGTACTGGCTGCGGGCAACAATCCGCTGGAGGCCGCTGAGTGTCCAGAGGAGCTAAAGGATGCCGTGCCCCTCGCTAAACACCAGGAGGCGCTGTCAGCCTTGTCGAATCAGCTTTCCCAGACGGTCCAGGAGCTCCAGGAGGAGAGGGCGCTGCACAGCCAGGCCCAGGAGGAGACCACCAGGCTGCAGGCCCAGCTCCAGAGCGTACAGCAGGACCTCGTACCCAGAGAGGAGCACGAAAAAGTCAAGGTCAGCTCATGCAGTCTGCGTGATAATAAAAACGACAGACTAACAGTGCCGTTTGAAAAAAATAATAATTGCATTAAATTATATAACAATATCATGGTTGGAGTAACATCAAAAAGCTGGACAGTTTTTAGTTTTTGCATTTTAGGGTCGTTTTATAAGGTTGCGTTATTGTTTTTGGATTCAGGCAGAGTTACAGCGCGCTCTGCAGGCCAGTGAGAGCAGTGCAGCCGCAGCTCAGGAGGCTCTGAGCGACAAGGAGGCCGAGCTGAGGGAGCTGAAGTCCCAGAAGGCTGCGGAGCAGGGCCTGATCTCCAAGGAGGACCATGAGTCACAGCGGCTCTCCCTGAAGGCCGAGATCAACACCATCTCTGCCCGCTTCAACGACCTCACGCGCAAACACGAGAAGACCTGCACGGAGGTTCGGTCTGCCTCAAGTCGATTTATAGGCGCTACGTTTATTACAAAACCCAACACTGTCTATGATGGCTTAAAGAGGAAGCAGTGCTTTCACAGAGGTCTCTTTCACCTTATAAAAGGCAGATATGGAAGATGGCCAATGGCGAACATTTCAACTGAAAAGCAATATGTTGGTGCTTTTTCTCAGTCCAACTCATATTTCTCCCTGATCTCTTGATACCTTTCTGTGGATTTTTTTTCACCCGCTCAAAAGCTTTCTAAATATGAAAACCTCTGGCCTTGGGTCATTCTCTCTTTCAAGGTGTTCCAGGTGCAGAGAGAAGCTCTGTTCAATTTCTCCCTGATCTCTTGTTACCTTTGTTTTTTTTCCCACCAGCTCAAAAGCTTTCTAAATATGAAAACCTCCTCTCTTTCAAGGTGTTCCAGGTGCAGAGAGAAGCTCTGTTCAATAAGTCAGAGCGTCAGGTGGCAGAAGCTCAGCTGGGCAAGGTGCAGCAGCAGCTCGCAGACCTGCAGGCCCAGTCCAGCCACATCCAGGAGCTGCACAAAGACATCCAGGAGTCCAAGGGCCTGGTCAAAGAGAAGGACCGCAAGGTACACAATATGATACCAATATAGAGAGAGCAGGGATTTCAAACGACAGGCTTCACACTTGCCTGTAAAAGTCGGCGATCGGCTGAGGTGTCTATTTTCTTTGACCATTACTTTCACGGCAAAGATAAGTCTTTCACCTCTAAATTGCTTGGGAACGTTGGATTGTGCAAGCTATTTCTTTCCATGCAGCGCTCCGGTCCTGTTTCATTTTAGTCCAACATGAATCATACGGCATCCTCATTAGAACCACAAGCGCCAACTAGTTATTATTAATAAACGAGTAACGTAGTCTTAGTTGATTTGATCCATCTCTCTTGGTATTCTAGATAACAGAGTTGTCCAAGGAGGTGTTTGGTCTGAAGGAGGCTCTGGGGGCTTTGACTCCTCCTATGGGTTTCACCTCCTCTTCCTCCTCCTCTCCATCACATCACCATGGAAACCCCGGCCAACAAGTAGCGCTGCAGAATAGGGTTTCTGCACTCTCCCAGCAAATCCAGGTGAGGGCTTTTTTTTCATAGATACTACTACTACCACGACTACTGATAATAATAAAAATACGAATTTTAATGTTTATATTGGTTTACAGAATCCCATTTCAAAAACAGTCGTCATATTTTATCATCCCGTCCTTTCTTATCTGAAGGTCTGGCACAGTTTCATTTAAGTGACATTTGTGTAAATGTAACAAGTAACATTTTGTTTTTCAGGATTGGGAACGGAAGCATAGACAAGTCATAACAGTGTACCGGACCCATCTACTGGCTGCTGTTCAGGTTAGCCTTAAGGGTTTGAGCCTTTAGCCTGGTGCTTAAGGGATGATCCACTGGGTATACACACACACACTACACATCTATTCAATGCATGCATTCAAGTGGTTTGCTTAAGGGATGATCCACTGGGTATACACACACACTACACATCTATTTAATGCATGCATTCAAGTGGTTTGTGTTCCCTCCAGGGTCGTATGGATGAGGAGGTCCAAGGTCTCCTGCTGCAGATCCTCAGCATGTCTCAGAAAGAGAAGGGGAATGGACATCCATACTAAAAAGTATACAAGGGTTATGGACATCCATACTAAACAGTACACAAGGGTTATGGACATCCATACTAAATAGTATAGAGTACTAAATATCCAAAGAGAAGGGGAATGGACATCCATACTAAATAGTATAGAGTACTAAATATCCAAAGAGACAAGGGTTATGGAAAGAAAAGAAGGGGAATTGACATTCTTACTCAGAGAGATATATCCAGAAGGAGGTCATATGAACATGAATGCAGATTTATAACCTGTCCAAAGAGCAACAAAGCCTAACGCTGTGACCAATAATATCTCCAATGTACAGTGTTTTAGGACTAAACAAATGCTATGTCTTGCGTAGTTGCATGCGGTTGTTAGCATTGAGTGCATACTACATAGCCTGTAAACTGTTTAAGTTATCGAGACAGATGGTGGAATCCGTGCTTTCTGTAGTCAGAGAGGGAAAATTGATATTTTTCGGATTTACAGTAATGTATTTACCGTTAACTGTGAGGCACGCGGACACATTTTGTATGGTATTCTTATAATAAAGAAGAAAAAATATTTATTTGCTGTGGTCCCGTTAACACTGCACTCCATCATAGTCAAATGAAAACTTTAATTCGACACAAATCTTACCTTTGTAATTTGTTAGGAATATCAGGATTACCATGTGCCTGTGTAAAGCTTGCCACTATACTAAAATGTAATTTGCAGTTCGTTTTTTAAAACTTCTCAACTCTAGTGTGAACTTATGATCTGCTCATTAATCCAGTGGTACAGAGAAAAAAGTTATCCATTGTCCATTTCAATGTATTTTATTGACAAATTATTGTAATTTAATATAAGAGGGAAAGATACAAGAAAGTCCTGAGGAATCAAAAGAGGTTATTTGGAAGATGGCTTTGTGAAGACAGTCTCTTAAAGGACATGGCTAAAGTAAGACTTGGAGCAGCAACAAACAACCCTTTATCCAGCCATATACTTCAATAGAGATACGTTTCAAAGCAAGGTTTGGATTTGTCCATACCCATTCCAGCTTATCACATCCATTGATCACAGGGCAAGCAGACTTTATTTGTAGTATTAGCCATGCTTTCTTACAACCTACCTTCATTTTAAACTGCCATTTGTTTATTTATGGGTGAACTGCAAGGTATTGGAACAGGAAGCACATTCAATGACGTTTACAGATGTCGTAAACAAAACACAAAATGTTGGAGGGCCTGAAAACGGAGCCTGGCATGGCCACTCCAACAAAACAGCAGCTCTAAACTCAACTCACAACTCAAACCTTTTCTCCCACTCACTGACTAAAGTAAAGTTTGACATGGCAAGCCTTGCAGATATTTGCTGTAACAGCATGGACACACATTGTACACCATGTGGGGTCTCAACAGCATTCGAAAAAACAGTTTTATCCGGGACAAATGTGGTTGTCGTTGTCAAGGCAACGCACTAACTTGTAAGGCACTGAACTTGGATAGGTGTGAGGGGATTGCGTTTCTGTTATGTTGAATATGTAGTCATCTTAGTAGTAGTAGACAGTCGTAGCAAATAACATAACAACCGTTACACTACACTGGAAGATCTCCAAGACCAACAAGGCATCCCCATAGACACTAGGATACACAAACACACACAACATGGCGATACAAAAGTAATACTCTATGAATACGTATGAATAATTGAATCAACTCAGGTTCTGTTGATAAGACAAAACTGGACATATGGATAAATATATGCCTATTCGATACTGTCATCTAGTGTATACCTGTCCTGGTTTGTTATGAGTTTCAGGGTGTCCTCAGCATCCTTGTGTCTTAAGATCATTTTAGACAAACTCAGGGGTAAAATGTATCAAAGAGAGATAGCTCCATGGGGAACCATGACAAGGCTGATGGAGGGGTATGATTTCTGAATATTTACACGAACACAATCGCATATCTATCTTCACCTCATCTGTAATGGCCATCCTGAAATTATTGAAAATATTCTTTCTTACGTGATGCATTTACTAGAAAGTTTTTTGTTTGTTTTTGTTCTGTCGATGTTCACATTATGTTGACTGAATGACAAAGGGGATGTCTACGTTCGTGGGACCGCTGCAGACTCGCAGCCTTGAAGTGCATCACCCACTAGCAGGAGTTCAGTCTTATGGAAGATCTTCTTTGACCTTTGACCTCAGTATCACATGTTCCAGCTTGAGGTTGATGGTACAGGTCAAAGATGGTCTGGCTTAGCTTAACGTTGACATGCTGAGTTGAAGAGAAGACGGACAGTTCGTATGAGCTACTGGAGACCTCCTTGTAGCTACAGTAAGTACCTGAACAGAGGGTGCCACCTGTGTCCCTTAGTCACACATACATCTCCAATTCTGGGGATAAGGCATAAGTCTGTGGCTTGCATGGACACATAGTCATTTGCCATGTGTCCTGGTAAATAGCTGTTAGATGCTGTAACTATTGAAACAATAAGTTAAAAGAGTGTACCTTTTAGATCAAAGACATTCGTGAAACCATGTCAGAATCTTACCCTTCTTAACAGGTGGGCCTGGAAGGCTTTTGCTTTGAGCATTACATTTTCCTTCGAACCACCTGCTTTAGGTGGAGCTCACTCTCCGCTGCCACGATGGGCAGTTCATTCTTAAGGTGGTACGCGATCAAGTGGCTGATGCTTTCGAAGAGCATGTCTTTGGTGCGCACCTGTGGTGGAAAGAGAAAGCGTCAGCTGATGAACGTGGACACATTTCCCGCACAGAAGGAACCACGGAACTGAGCTTGATCCAAAGCCATTCAAATCTAAAAGCAGAGAGAATAGTACTGTTGGCTTCTGATTAGATCGATAATAATTCATTGAATTTACATTGCGTTTTTCAGACACCCAAAGCACTTGAAAAGATCCAAGAACTGTTAGCTTCTGATTAGCATTTGTAAAGATCGTACGGCCCGAACTACATTTCAGATGACGACCGGACTCACCACTCCCTCGGGGTCGACCAGCAGCAGGTGTTTGGGCAGGCCACAGTGCATTCCAGTCAGGACATACTGGCCCGGGTTGGTAGCGCTGTCCCGCACCAGGAAGTCGCTGTCTCGGACCAGCAGTTTCTCGGCGTCCCGTCGGCTCATGCGGCCGTGGTACCAGGCCTCCCTGCGGAGCTGCTCCTCCGTGGGGGCCACGGGGGCGCGGCGCCGTGGGGGGCTAGGCCACAGGTCCTCCAGCACAACCACCCCGGCCTGAGCCCCGGACGCCCCGGCAGGCCCCGACGCTACGGCGCCCCCTGCCTCGTGGAGCTTCAAGGCATCCTCAAAGGGTCCTAGGGGGAAGACAGTATGGAGTATGAAATTACGTACACATATGCCGTAGGTCAAATATAAGCACACACCCCCATGCACGTACACACATGTGGTAGGTCAAATATAAGCACACACCCCCATGCACGTACACACATGTGGTAGGTCAAATATAAGCACACACACCTCCATGCAGTGTTAAGTCGTTGGACAATTCGTGTGCATGAGACTCACTCATATCAAATATGTCCTTCTTGGGACTCTCGGGCCCCCGGGATCCTCTCTTTGCCTCGGTCCCCAGGCCTTGCAGCTCCAGCGAGTCTATGCTTTGGGTGTTGACGTACAGGTGCTCCTCATAGTCCCTGCTGCCTGGAGGCTGGCTGTCTGCACGCAGATACCCGTCTGCTGTCAGACCTGATCATTCATTTATTTTCAATTACAAACGTGGCCAGAAATATCACGACTTTCCACAATCACTGCACTTGGTCGTTGAGTTGTACAACAATAGGTCATTTCATGAGGGCGGAAAATAAACAAAACCTGTGCTCTCAGTGAGGTAGTTCCACATTTGACCACATGGTGTCTCACCTGAGTTGCCGTTGGTCTCTGTGTCCCAGTGCAGCTCATAGCAAAGCTGGCCAGAGGGATATGATGCTGTTTCTCTTCGAGCTGGAGAACCCAGCTGCAATACATAAACATTGTTACGCTAGCTATCATCATTCTATGAATCATGAGCTCTACATGGGATGAGATCCTGCTTTTCTCTTGAAAAACGAAGGGCAGTTGTAAAATCAAGCATCTTGTCAGTTAAGGACTATGGTGATATTGTATACATTACCTACATGCAGCCCCAACTATTTTAAAGTCCCTTGATGCAGTTTACCACAGTGCTTTGCATTTTGTAACCGAGGATAGTTTTAGAACTCATCATTTCCACGCTATAAAAGAAAGTAGAACGGTCTTCTTTTAGTGATAGGGGAGAAAAACAGTGTCTCCTTTTTGTTTACAAGGCATTGTTGGGTAAGTTGCCTTTTTACCTTACTTCTCTTTTAAAGCACAAATCCAGTAACCGTAAGACACTCTCACAGGACTTATTCACCCTTGAAAGCCCCAAACTGAAAACAGAACTTGGAAAATTAGCTTTCAGTTTTTTTTGCCTCCGATAAGTGGAACACGGTTCAACAGGTGTAGAAAATAAAATAGAGCACTTTGTTTCGATTGAACAATTGAACATTTTATTCGAGGATATGAGAGGTGAAATTCTTGTTTTGGTTGAAACTTTGTATATCAATATTTAGAATATTCTACACATTTGTATTATTTGCCTATTTTTATTAATTCATTTTTCATTCTTTTTTCTTCATGTTTGTTTAGTTGTTGTAACCTTTGTGTATTCTGCCTTACACAGGGCACTGCTGAAAAAGAGACCTAGTCTCAGTCTATAAGCCCCGTAAAAATAGTAATAACAAAAACAATCATAATTCATTTGTTAGTATATTCGAGAATTTTCATCTAATTGTATTTTGAAGCCCCCCTGAAATCCACACCATCCTTTATGAGTTTAAGGCAGAGGATGGGGGAGAGAGCGCATTGTTTCTCTTACTTAGCAACTACACATTGCAATCTCTAATCTCTCTTCCTCTGGCCATGACGGAAGAGGCAAACAAAACAGTTATTGGCTTCTGTGCAAAGCTCTATGTAAACAATCTGGGTTGGGGAGCATTTAAGGCGGGCGGGGTCATTAATCCTTTATTTGAGGAAACAAACAAGGAGGTTCGATAGGACCATGAAACTCACCTGGACGGTCTTGCTCTGTGGTTGGGTGTGTACGTGGCCCAGCGAGGCCCCACCAGACCTCAGCCTCGAGTCCACCACTCCCCCAAACGGAGGCTCCTTTCCTGGGATACTGTTGTAATAGTCATGCTCGGAGGAATCCTCTTCATCGCCCCATGCTGAGTCCTCTGTCCGGATGGTTCTGAGGTAACAGAGCCACACAGAACAGTGGAATAAGATCTCAGATTGGATGACAGTTTCACATCCGAGCAGATCTATAAACAAACGGAACACCCAGTGCTGCTGTCAGTGGCAACACGGGATAACTGGATGAAACCAAAGTAAAGGTAGTCTCAAGTCCAAACGGTTTCCCTTCAAAATATTTGTGTTCTGGTGACACTTGTAAGGGCCAAATGAAACCTTAGTTTCACAGTGAATAACGGATCTGGGGCCATTTCAAAATAGGTGGACAACGTAAAAATTCAAGCACAAAGAATGATGTTTCTGTAAAGTAACATCGTGACAAGTGAAAAACAGGTTTGAGTTTCAGTGGAAATGGTAACTCAGCTCTTTAAGTGGGTCACCAAGCTGCTACCATTGATTGAGAAACCACATAAGGCAGATCATACACGGCTGTGTATATAGCGTGGCTCTGTGCTGCACGGGGGCCCCCTCAGGCAGAGTTCTATATCCTGTCCTGTGGGCCTTGTGCACCTCAGACTTCAGCTACAACACAGAGACACGTTGTTTTCAGAGGTTCTCTGACGACGCGCCTATTGTGGGGTGTGTCAGCGGAGGGAGAGAGGAGGAGTGCAGGGACCTAGCGGAGAGCTAGGTCCCTGGAGCTAAAACCAACTCCATCTCAACATCAGCCAAACCAGAGAGGTGGAGGTGGACTTTGGGAGGACCAAGGCACCTCCCCCCATTCCCCTCACTATCCTGGGGGTGGTGGTGGAGGTTGTGGAATCCTACAAGCAGCTGAGAGTTCGTCTCAGGCTGGAGTGGGGCACCAACACCAGTGTCCTGTACGAGGAAGACACAGAGCGGACTCTACCCCCTGAGGAAGCTCGGGTCCTCTGGTGTCTGCCGGACGTGGCTGAGGACGTCCTGCCAGTCTGTGCCTGCGGGGGCTATCTTTTATGCGGCCGTCTGTCGGGTAAGTGGCACCAGCGCTGGTGACGCCAACTGACACAACAAGCTGGTAAGGTAGGCATGGCTCTGTCATGGGAACTATAGTGGGAACAAACTGGAGACGTTGGTGAAGTCCAGGGCACTTCAACCCTGGACCATAATGGACAAGGTCTCATAACACCGTGTTAAAAGGGAGGAGCACGTTCAGCAATAGACTGGCTCAGCTGCTCCAAGAAAAGCCATTGGAGGTCTTTCCTGCCAACTGCAATAAGACTGTACAAAGAGTCACCATGCTGCAGGGGAACGTCTGATCCTAGGGATCTCAGTCATCCATCCATCCATCCATCACTCCATCCATCCATCCCTCCATCCGTCCATCAGAATAAAAACTGTTGTTACTCTACCCAATAGTTGCCCCCCACCATAGGACGATGATGCTTCTACCATGCTGTAGGAGCTTTGAGGTTTGGTGCAGCTCTCTTACCGTTCCGTGGTGGAGATGGCTTTCGGGGGGCTGTGGAGGTACTGCTTGAACTGCAGCTCAAAAGCCTGTCCGATGGTGCTGATCACGCTCTGTGCCAGACCGTCCCCGCACTCCAGGATGTGACACGCTGAGGGAAACAGGAAGCAGGAACTAGTCTGACTAGAGAACACCCGGCTCACCCGGCCACTGTCTCCTCCCAATAGTTACCTCAAATAATACATACGGAAATAATAATAATGATAATAATAATGCATTTTATTTACAGGCGCCTTTCAGAACACCCAAGGACACACACAGTAGGAAATGCATATTACATAAACATGTGACCTTCTAGTCCTACTTTAGCACAATCGCCTTTGGGTGAACTCTAATCCCTACATCCTGTACAGACAGTGTTGTGCTCTTTGTGTGCGACTGAGAGAAAAGAAGCCAAACAAGAGATCCTTAGAAGAAATACCTCGCTGATTGACTGGATCCTTGGCCACATAGGCAACATAGTCGGGGGTATCCTGCAACAGAGAAAGGAAAAACTCAATAAGCCCAGATGAATTAGGCTATAATTGAATTGAAGGCCTTATTGATTCTAAGGGTCATGGGTTTTGGAGCCAGTAAAATGCAACCCAGTTCGAGATGCAGCTTGCCAAAAGCTCCATTTTAACAAACAAACAAACGGGAGGGTGAGGGTGAGCGGTGCACTCACTGTATCTCCCCCAGAGGCAAAGGAAATGGACTGCATGGGGTGGTGGGCTATCACCTGGGAGAGACGGACGAAGCAACAGAGAGAGAGAGAGAGAGAGAGAGAGAGAGAGAGAGAGAGAGAGAGAGAGAGAGAGAGAGAGACAGAGACAGAGACAGAGACAAACTTTAAAGAAAGGAACTGCAACTTTCTGCTGTTTCATCAGTCTCATCATTCATTCGTTAAAATAATCCAGTTTTTCAAAATCAAAACTAGGAAGACAATAAAAGGGCCAGTCTGTTCTGCAGAAGCTCAGCCCTTCCATCAACATGGTTTCTAACCTGGCGTGTGGTGGGGATGAGGAGACTTAGACCTTCTATAGAAATGTTGACTGCTATGCTCATCCCAGCAAAGCGCAGGTTACTTTTCCCCATGATGGACTGGAGGGCTTTGTTCACCACCTGCGTGACACAAGATACTTTGAATTTAAATGAAAGACACATATACTGCGCAGTTACATGCATACGCAAGGACACACACACAGACACACAGACACACAGACACACACACACACACACACACACACACACACACACACACACACACACACACACACACACACACACACACAAACAGCAGGTGAAACTCACTTTCCTCTTCCAAGCCCCCTTGCCTCCAGGCACAGCTTCACATAGTCTGTTGATGGCTTCTCTGTATAGAGGAAAGGGCACAAGGGCACAAGACAGATGTTTAGGAAAGAATAATAAAACAATACCACTCCCAACTTTAGAGGTAAAAATGTGGTTGAGTTGAATAAGCAGTGCTACACAGCACAATTATCGAATAGGGATTCACTATTATGGATAGTGCTTCTTTTATGTTATTTGTTGTTAATCTGAGAATGAACACAGGGCAAGTCCTAATATATATTATAATTTTTTTTTATTAGACCCATTACATAAGCATCAACAGAGTAGCTGGTCTCATTTCCTCAGACCTAGATCATACAGCAGGTCACTGATTCATCAAAGTTCAAAGGTCACAACAAGGCTCCCGCAACGCAAGCAAACTATCCGTGGATTTGTCTTTGGTTACGAACGTTTGCAGCACTGTGCGCCCTTTCAGACCAGATCCATGTTTATGGAGAAGCACCCGGCCTGATTTTAACAACAATATTATGGCTTGGGTCCGGAGTCATACCACCATTAGTCTGCATGGGGGTTGTGTTGTCCTAATTTATCTGCCGTTTCAGATGCTGTTGTGGAGAGCCTTTGGTCCATTAGCCGGCTATAACTCCTGAGAGTAGCGGCGCAATGGGTTTGGATGTGTGATGCTTTTTATCATATGTGGTGGTAGAGATGGCTCGAGATAGCAGGGGGGTGCAGGGGGCCAGGATCTCATAGAGTCAATGACCCTGTGCCTATCAAGTGGCTCGTGAATATTTAAAAACAAGTGGCAGTCTGGACTGGAGGTCTTTGTGGGGATTTTTGAAAACTGTGAATGTGAACCGAGGTCTGAAAGGACAGTAGTTGGTGGAAACTAGGTTTGATTTTGTGTGGGACTGCAGTCTTTGTTTCTAGGAAGAAACCGAAGCAAACGCCTACAGTCCGTCACACAGCCAGACCTTTACGGAAGCTGGTAGATATTTAAAGGCATGACGATAGTGGGACTCTATTTACCAAGAACTCTCAAATCCATGTGTCATATCCTCTTTGGGGTATTTCAACGTTTAAAAGGCCGCCATGGGCGATGATAACAAATGATAGTGGCGAAAATAAATGAATCTCAGATGCACAATTAAACAAATCTATAAGAAATACGACTGAAAAAGACTGGTGCAGTCCTGTTTTGAACTGAATGAACTCTTCTAACAGCATCAAAACATGCTGTTTTCTCTTCGTGCCTTTTGTTTTGTTTTGAACGCCTCCTCTGACTCACACAGACACTATCCAGCTGGGTGCATGCGTCCCACTGCAGCTTTCCACAGTCATTAGCCGACATCATCAATAATAGATCACTCTATCACTCCATCTCTGCCTCTCCGCCTGCACTTACGCTCTGTGTGTGCGGGGGCTCAAATTACTGCCAATCGATCATAGAGGAGAGGAGAAAGAAGGAGGAGAAAAAGGGAGGGGAAAGCAGAGCGAAAGAGGGATGAGCCCAGTGGACGAGTTGACCAGAGGGAGGAGAGAGAAAGGAAAGTAGAAGGGGAAACAACAAAATAGATCCCAACGGGTAAGAAAAGGACTCCAGCCTCCATAACATTAGCATCACGGGAAGTCTGTACCGTTGATTCATAATATAAGTTATGATTATATTATTATATTAAGTACTTCCATAATGACACGGTACACCACCTTTACTTTATGGAATAGTCCTTAGGCTAGCCATGAAGGGATTCATTCTTTGAAGCATGTCTGGCAATCCTATGGGTGTGATTTCATAGCATTGGGCCATATCTGGTGATCCTCCGCTGCACAGATCACATTCTGCTGATCCATCACCAATGGGAGGGAGTTAACCGACCTCTTACCTTGTCACCTGGGTTCGCGTGTTGAAGTCCAATGATCGCATCGACTTCAGCACCTCAATGCAGCCCATGTACTGCAAAGAACGTAATATAGCATCAAAGATTATATCAACAAATACTATATCGTTTCATATACTTTTTTTTGGTAAGATACATTGCTAATGATGTGTTTTATAACAAGGACAATAAGGAGTTATTTGGTCAAATGTGGATCATCCTGACAGCCCCTTTCATGTACTTAAAACAACGTGGGTGTGTGTTTATTTCTAATCTTGAGAAACTGTCATGCAAAACATAATTTCAAATTTGCAGGGATGAGGCGGTCTGGCAGTGCTCCAGATTCTTTGGACCGACCATTAGTCATTGGCTGCTGCATGTAAGTGATGTAGTAATGGGCCGTTGAGGTGGTAATGGCCCATGTGTAGATTACTGCCAGTTGGAGCTCTTAGGCCTAGGAGCAGTAACCTCCGAGGCCACTCTGTGTGTGTGTGTGTGTGTGTGTGTGTGTGTGTGTATGTGTTTTTGCATGTGTGTGCACGAGCATGTATGCGTGTGTGTGTGTGTGTGTGTGTGTGTGTGTTTGTTTGTGCTACTTTCACTGTAGATTTGTAGCTCTCTCTCTCACACACACACACACACACACACACACACACACACACACACACACACACACACACACATATACATATATAATATAGATAAACAGTATATAGACATTAGACAGACAAACAACCAGCACACAATTAAAACAGAGCCAACAAATTAGCCTACACTACAGGACTCAACTGAAGATATCTAGATATCTTCCGTCAACTACATGGATGGGTTCAACATAATTTCTCTCTCCATGGAATTAGCTTATAGATCAGTCAATGCCTTTTCCAAATAGCTTGTTGTGACTGGTAGGAACCAGAGACAGACAGAGCCGGAGCCACACAAGAAGCCCTCTCCGTGAGAGCCTAATAAGCATCCTAAGCAGATTAACAGACAGGGGGAAGGCTTCCATCAGGGCCATGCTCGCTCACACTACCTTCATTGTTTACACACACTCCTGCACGATTCCCTGCAGTCCCTTCGTGTCTGATGCACTGTAGTGCGGCCCCGGGGCCATATCTTTAATGTGATATTCCTGGGACCAGGGACGCAGGGCACCTTTCAAGAAGCATCCTCAAATAATATACAGAATCTGTCTTTTTTTATGCGGAGTATACGCCATGCTCCATGGAAGACGAACATGGTGTCTAATTGATCAGTAAACCCAAGGCTGGTCTCACATTTTTACAGTAGGAAGGGGTGCATGCAGAGCTGGACAGCTGGAAAGGCTGAAGGGGTCAGGCTGTCAGGAGAGCACTGCACTGCAGCCTGTCACACTGGTGCGAGCAGGGCTGCCAGCACTGGGGGGGGGGGGGGGGGGGGGAGCAGCCGTCTAACACTGTATGGTGTAGGCGGCGTGAGCACAGAGGAAGTGGCTGGGAGGAAGCGTCCAGAGTGGCTGTCTGTGTCGCCCACCCACTGGCAAGGCAGAAACAGAGGCGGGGGGGGAAGTAGACTACCAAACACTATGCCGGAGGAGAGAGAAAAGCACAGCCCAGTATAAACATATTGCCATAGTTACAACAATGTATTTGCAATGCAACATAATATCCTCTTGCCTGCCGGACAGCCACAACAACATCATTGTAAATAAGTGATATTCCTAGAACTACCGGATATGTTGGCTCTGCTTTTGTGTTGCATTGTGTAGGGGTAGAGAAGGCAGGGTAGGACGACCCTGTTGAAGAAGTGGCATTGCAGTGTTACAAAGCCCTGGACTGTCCGGGAGTTCAGTAGAGGGAACCCCTGTGCACGGCAGAGTGCTTTATGACTCTGATGCAAACAGACTCCAAGGTTGCCATGTCATCTCAGTTCTTCCCCGTCACATGACTCTAATGACTGTGATTAAATGTAATTGAATATAAGAATGAATGGGGACTGTTTAATGTCGTTAGAGACCATGCTTAGGCCTGGACCAGGATATGTCCAGATGTTACCCTTTAGCCATGGTCAGGGTTAGGGTTAGGGTTAGGGTTAGGTTACCCTTTAGCCATGGTCAGGGTTAGGGTTAGGGTTAGGTTACCCTTCAGCCATGGTCAGGGTTAGGGTTAGGGTTAGGGTTAGGTTACCCTTTAGCCATGGTCAGGGTTAGGGTTAGGATTAGGGTTAGGTTACCCTTTAGCCATGGTCAGGGGGGACAGAGGAAGGAAGAGGATCTTAAAAGGACGGCTGGATTGCTGAGGGGAGATTATTGACACCGGCGTCAAATATTCTTGGGATGGTAGCATTGTGAGCCAAAATAAAACGACTTATACTGTATATGTCTAGAATATCACAAAAACATACATTTCGCGAATAGAAACTCCTGTTCAAACAAAAACTATTCTAAAACACCCACAGGAGTGCTACTGGTTTAATTGTTAAGGGATCTTGCAATGCGGACACAAACATGCACACATGAACACACACACACACACACACACACACACACCTCATTAAAACACTGTGCTCTGCAGCCCTATGCACTACGCACATTAAACTCTGCCAAGAAGAATGGAGCAGAATTGACTCAATCCATAGTCCACTAAAGACTATGCAGTGCCTCTGTGTATAATTTCACTGCTTATCTCCCCGCACCCTGAAAGCCTGGAGGCTGCCTGGCAATGCAGTCTCTCTCTGCGGCGCACAGAGCCATATATCGGGATTAAATTATATATTCCTCTGCCTCGCCCTCGCCACATGGGCTGCATAACAAACGGCCCACCATTGTTATGTCCCATTGGCGCCCACCTGCTGAAAGCCTTGGAGGAATTGTCTGCACTGACCGTAGTGTTAACAAGGAATCTCAGAGTTGCATGTGTCTGAATGACTGACTTGAATTGTACTGGACTTTTTCTTTTGTTCTAGGTGTCGATTTTTGGGGGTCATCGGTCACATCTTGCATGTTTGTTGGTAAACAAACAGGGTACTTTCAATCCATCCAAAGTTTTCTCAGTGACCATTCAATGTTAAATGCAATGGATGTAGGTCTATTGCATGCAAAGAAAAAACACAAAAAAGACAATCTAATGATCAGTGAAAACTTACCCTGACAATATAGGAGGCCCCTGACCCGGTGATCTTGTTGTCAGGGTGCAGCCAGCCCTGAGACGGCTTGTGGATGAAGTTGCCCTTCTGGTTGAAGTCTTCTCCCCCCAGCCACATGCCCTCCACCCTGGTCCTGCGACTCATCCCTGACCTGGAGCTGCTGAGGCCCCCAGTGCCACCAGAGCTCTCTGCAGCCGCGGCTCCGTAGCCCCCTGGATTGCCTGAACTGGCTGCAGCTCTCTGCCCTCTGAAGGCCTGTAAGGAACAAGGGGTGACACACACAGGGTCACAGGAGTTCAGAACTGCAGCTAGACTGGCTACCGGGCCAGTGGCGGTGGCAGCAGCAGCACCGCCACCGGGCCCCTGCACGGGGGCCTGCGAGGGGGCTGCTTTGCCAGAGTCCTTGCTTGAGCCGGAGCTGGAACTGGAGTTCGAGGGGCTCCGACTTAGCAGGGAGTTGGAGAACTTCCACTGGGGCATCTTGGGGATCAGCATGCAGAAAGTGGTGGTGCCGTCCTGCTCCCCGTCCAGACAAGGGGAGTCGGCCAGGGTCCGGGAGGCAGAAGACCTGGGGATGGACTCCAGAGGAGGCAGAGGAGGTAGCGGCAGGCTGGGGGTGGAGGAAGGGACGACCGGGGTGGCCATCACTTTGCCGCTCATGGCTAAGCTCTGCATCAGGTCGTCGGAGGAAGAGGAGGTCACAGAGTCGTTGCGAAAGCGGCCATACTTTGGCTTAAGTAGCATGCCCGGAGGAGCCACCTAAAGCAGGGGCTAAAAGGGGGGATAGCCGCCAGAGGAGGAGGGAGAGGGGAAGGGGAAGGGGGGAAAGATCAAATGGAAGTGGAGAGAAAATCTGGACAAAAATCCGCCCAGAAAGAGGCTGAATCCCTGTTTGTGTCGACAACGCAGTGTCCGGTCCTCTCCCAGCCTCACAGAGATCTGCATCTGAGCTGCCTACCCCCTCCCACAGCCTTGTGCTGTATTTCTAGTATACTCCCCCACTGGCTACCTCCCTCCCTGCCTCCCTCCCTCCCTCCCTCCCTCCCTCCCTCCCTCCCTCCCTCCCTCCCTCCCTCCCTCCCTCCCTCCCTCCCTCCCTCCCTCTCTTTCCCCCTCCTTTTCTTCCCCCCCTCCCCCCTCTCTCTCTCCCCCCCTCCTTTTCTCTCTCTCTCTCTCTCTCTCTCTCTCTCTCTCTCTCTGTCTCTCTCTCTCTCTCTCTCTCTCTCTCTCTCTCTCTCTCTCTCTCTCTCTCTCTCTCTCTCTCTCTCTCTCTCTCTCTCTCTCTCTTTCTCTCTCCCCTCCCTGGGTGATGTCATTTTGTTATTGCTCATCTGTTAGGCCTGCCCTGCCCGGCTGCACTCAGCGTTAGATGACACACATCTTCTGTGCGATCAGATTCAGCAGGCATTTGCAGGACACGTTACACACCTTTGAATTCATCATGTGGAAGTAGCAGAATACACTGGCCTTGTTACACATTCTACTGCAAAACAAAGCTATCCAGCAGACTTGTGACATGTGTGTTTAATAACTTTTAGCCTCACATAAATACAGCTTAGACTTCAGTTGAGTGCAGTCTGTGAATAGTAGCTAAGCAACATTGACTTTATAGAGGGAAAAAGGAATGAAAGCAGGCCTAAATGTTTGGACATTTGTTGTAGTTCATGTGTACATTTACTGAAGCGATATTTGACCCTGGAAACAATCCCAGCTGGTAAATACAAAAAATTAAAAAATTGTGTTTGCTCTCTATTTTCATTGTTTCCTGCTGGGTCATGCTGGCTTGATTTTAAACTAATGTTTTTCTGAAGTGATACTCGAAGGAACACTTTCATTGCGTGATAAGATCTGACTTGCATTGACGTAGTCAGACTGGGTCCGAATTCAAAACAGCATAACAGGAAATACTATAGGTCACAGTGTAGCTAAGAGCTCAACCCTTTTACAGTGGTCAAGGTTTGTTTGTGGTCAATTGTGGTCATTGTACTGCTAAACAAAACCATTGCGTACAGTGTGAACTTAAGCAAGTTAAGAAAGGAGAAACAAAGAAAGCAATTACATCTAACCAACAGCAGCAGCAGGCACTGCAGTCAGAGCTACTCCATTTGTGAAACTATCTGGTCCTGTCTCATCCCATCTGTCTGACCTCGCTCCCCAACTCCTATTCCCCTAGCCATCTCCCCAGAGAGCCATCCTCCATCTTAGGAAAAGCACAGGCCTTTTAGCGACTCAATCCTCCGGTCCTTCCCTTGCTTTCATTTTCTTCACCTCACAGACATGGAGGAGGTCAGCCATTCGGCACCTCAAAGAGAAATCACTAAGCGGATAAAGCAGATATTTGTTCAGCCCACCTCTCTGACAAAAAAATGAATAAAAACACTGTTCATTATAGCTGACCTTATTTTATATCCTTTTATTTATTTATTTAAACAGGGTCTAGTGACTGAGACTACATATCTCAGTGCCCTGCTTACAAGGCACGTAATGAAGAATAAAATAAAGCAACACAACAAAATAAAGAAAGTAAAACATTCAAAATAACAAATAATACAAATGCGTTATGATCCATTACATTTACAGTCCATTCGAACAGCACCCCACAGTCAATCAGCTACAGAATAGCTCAGCACACGATGCATCTTGTCTGTCAAAACAATTTTGGGCTCCTCCAGACTATGGTGGAAGCAGACGACGGCCGCCAAGAAGCGAATGAGGGCGACAGGGCGTCGCATCGAGACACTACACCGAGCAGTTGCGAAGTGCGGCCCGCGGCCATACATGGCTACGGAAAACTGCGGCAGTCGCTATGAGCTGTGACCGTTCGATTTTGCGGCGAAGTGCTGCCAAACAATAAGTTGGGAATAATTTAACTTTTGGCGGCGAATTGCGGCCAGATAACAAGCATCCATTTATAAACAGAGTCCTGTGACACGTTGACCTATGTTGCCCAAAAAAGATTCTCATTTTATAAAATACATGAAACGGATAATGAAATAATGGAGGAGACATTTATTGTGGCGGTCTCAGCGAGCTCCATACTTTTATGACACCACATTATTATGCATAGCAAAAGAAGGCTGAATGGAAAGAGATTGCCAATCTGTTCTGGCTTGCAACACTTATTTAACACCTTTCTAGTTAAACTCTCTTGTTGAAACATGTTATGTCAAAGTTGAGTGGCATTGATGGTGGAACCAGTAACTATTTTATTGCCAACATCATGCAAATGCCAAATACATTCTGTAGCTGTTTAGCACAACCCATGGGATGGGCATATAAACGTATAAAGCAGGATTACTTTGACAATTAGTAAGGCCATAAGATATGGTGACCATAGATGAGGACATTTTTTAATGAGTGGAACATCAAAAATTCTCAAATTTCCAGTACCAGACATTCTCTCATTGAAATCAGCATGAGGTCACTTAATTTTCACATTAATGTATGAAACCACCAATATGTGAATTTGATGTATAATATCATTTGTACAGCATACAAAAGTAGAATTATAAGTAAATCATATGGTCAAGCAATTAGAAGGCAAGATCATTGAACTCACCTATATCGTGGACATTTGAAGAGCAGGGAGGAAATTCTAAAACGTGTGACTGTGACTTGTGATGTGCTGTCTGCGTATTAACAGAAGCCACAGTATAAGCCCACGGTTTTAGAATGACTAGCTGCATAAGTCAATGTAGACGATGGTACGAGCTTGGTTTCAAAAGAGCAACTGTTGCCACAAAACACTACACACACACACAGGCACACACACGCACGCACGCACACACACACACACACACACACACACACACACACACACACACACACACACACACACACACACACACACACACACACACACCACCTCCTCCTCCAAATAACCAATCAATTCACTTTCCTGTTTACTCCAAAGTAGTGTTTACAGTAGAAGTTACTGATAAACCAGATGTCATCGATGTGTATATATAACTGATGATGACAAACGGGGAGTACCATGCAGGAACTGTCTGTGCCATGTAGCCTATACCAATAATGTATACTGTACCAGTATATGTTGTACAACACTGAACACAGCACTTAGTGTGAAGGTGAACTTGCATTTCGGAACACTTCCAGCGCTTTGCAGAGATGTTTAAATCCTATACCCAGACATGGTAGACGTCTTGTTCAATATATATCCAAAGTTTCACAACTCTTTAGGAGACGATTGATTTATTACATTTTAAAGATGAAACAATGTATGGGAAAACTATTTTAAGAGAACTTTATCTCTTGTATAATTATGAATATAATAGCCCCATCACAACAAATTAGCAAAAAGAAGAAAAAAAACAAGGAATTAGAAACTCACCGAACTCATTAGAAACTTAGACTTCACCGGCACACCAACAAATGGTCACATAGTAATTAGGCTATTCGCTGTGGGCCTACTCTCAATCTCATAAGGTCAAAGGAAGCACATGTGGTCTGGAATTATTTCAAATAGATCTGATATTTACATCGTAATACGTTACAGAAAACAATACCATGTGTACTAATTTTACATAGGCCTATTATTGCGATTAGTTTAACCTAAATTAAGATTTTCAAATAGCAAGGTTTTCGTTTTCCATTATTGGACCAGCCGGATCACTTAATTGAGCTCCCGTTATGTTTCTATTTGGGAAGCAAACCTAATCAGTCTAGGTTGTTGTAGCTTCTAATAATTTGACTTGCATATTTAAAGTACAATATCTTGCCACAGAACGATACAAATGTTTATTAAGGGATATACACGCACTAGAGAGGGAGGGAGATATTATCAAGTTTTCCGCTGTCACGTCAACGTCAGAGTGCGCGCGAGCTTCACCAATCCTGGCGAAGCGGGGGACCGTTTGAGTTTGAAAATGCCTTTCACTACATTTCCAGTCTAGATAACAAGTTGCGCCTATTCATTGTAACTACCCTGCTTGCTGGTTAGCTCTATAAGTGACAGGTGTTTTGAAAAGTTAACGCTTCTTTTTAAACATGTCAAAGAAACAAATTTACTATTCCGACAAGTATACAGATGAAGATTTTGAATACAGGTCAGTGTTAAGTTGACGTCTTTTGAAAGGAGGGAGATTTTAGAACGCTAACGTTAGCTAGATAGCCAGTAACTTAGCTAACGTAACTAACGTTAGTTTAACGTTAGCCAACGTGAGTTGCTGTGCCAGCTAGTTTGTTAGCCAATAAGCTAACTATCAAAGGTTAAAATAGTTAAGTTAGGTAACGTTGGCTAGCTTAAGCTGTTATAAATGTGAGCTAGCTCAGCAACATTACGCTGCGTGTTTCTGTTGTTATTCTTGCTAACGTTAGGTACTGAAGCGTTAGCTAATGTTGGCTAAGTGGTTAACGTTAGGTTTCTTAACTTGACTTCCAACCAACCATATGTTAATTTGCCTAAGTTAGCTTGCTTCCGTTTTTAAGAATGTTGTCTTAGGCTAGTCGGAATTTAGCTCATGTAAGGTTAAACCTGAGCAACAAAATGTAATCTTCATATTTGTGTGTTTTTTATAGGCATGTCATGCTTCCAAAACAGCTGTCAAAACTGGTGCCTACTTCCCACCTAATGACAGAGGAGGAATGGAGGGGTCTGGGTGTACAGCAGAGCCAGGGCTGGATCCATTACATGATCCACAAGCCAGGTGAGCATCTTTAGCTAGAGTTCAGTGGGCATAGGTGTCTATCGTAAGGTCTGTATTTGGTATTAGGTTGCTTCTTCACAAGAGTCACTGACATTTGAGCCATGTGTAGGTACGCGACAAATATGCATGGCTGGGACTTTTACACTGTCGCTGCCCCATCTTTCACTTCTATGAAAAGTTTAGCAGGAAGAAATGTTGACCACGGTCAACTTAAACACACTGTAGATAGATGACAGCAATACTAAACAGCAGTGTGACAATTTTTATACCTTCAAATAATTTGAACCATAGGTTTATAAACTCACAGTTGCAAGCTGGTAAGCCATACTTTATTTGAGAAGCTTGCCTATTTCAGTCAATCAAGTCTAATCCAAGCTAATATATATATATATATTTTGTGTTGTTTCTATGTTTTATCTTTCAGAGCCACATATACTTCTTTTCAGAAGACCTCTCCCTAAGGATTGATTTGGAGCCATCAGTGAAATACCTGAAAACCGTTTCTGTTGATAATGCGTTTTCTTTGGATCATATACATGTACAACACAACTCTCCATATATTTTGGTATAGTATAGACCCTTTATTTGCAGTTTTTTTTTTAAAGAACTCCCTCCATCAAATTTTGGAGGTAATATAGAGGCTGCCAAGGAGAGTTTAAAAAAAAAACGGAGCACAGGCCCCCCTAGGTAACAGGTGGCGAGCAGTTCTGCTGTGTTTGATAAGTCTAGCAACAATATTAAGATGGATTAATTTCTCAGTAGAGTTTTGACCTTCGTTGATCACACCTTCGTTGAAATCACACTTTATTGATGTTAAGTTTCTTGTCAAGATTTATTGTATTTGTAGTGGTCAAACCTTTGTCATTCTTTTAACATGGGTTTAAACAGTATGTTTAAGAATAAGTGAGAATATCTATGTTGATTTCTTTCGTTGTCCGCTTAAATGTATGCATATTTTACATAGATATTATTTAGCATGAGGTTTATGAATGTGTCAAATGTAATCTGTTGATTGTAAATTCATGCTGTTATTGCTGGACAGTATATGAATAAAATATATTTCTTTACATGTGTATTTCCCACCTTGATGCTTCACTAAGACAATGTCTTGCAGGAACGTTAATCTAGTCTTAACTTTTCCATTTATTTCTGACTTTGCATTATGATCTCAATAATAGCCTTTCATCATCAAGAGTAGTAATTTATTGAAGTAGTAAGTAAACAAATTCCTTGTTTATAACTTAAGACAAGTATTCAGTCAGTCACATTTATTACTAGTGGGGTGACAAACTCTGAGTGCCGACTGCCTAGAGAGAAGGCAGGAGCCCGGGGTTTGTGGACTGTCACTTTCTCAGGGTTATGACTTCCAGGGCCAGGCTTCAGAGTGGAGTCACTAGGGTTGCTGTGGCGACCAAGCATGGAAAACGCAGGCTGCCTGGGCAGGTAAATGCTTGGATCAGTACAGTTGTACCTGCAAGGTCCTGGTGTCTTGGATAAATCCTCGGATGGACCCCCTGTCTTGCAAAGACCTGACATTGTGTAGCTTGCACTGGCTGGTTTGGTGGGGATTTGGGGGCCTATGAGTGCTGGGAGCGAATACTTGTTTGGTGCAGGTACTGAGTCAACCGTGCGATAGCGTGTGCGAGAGCCCATGGTGTAGGATGGAGGTCTGCACTGGGTGTTACATGGAGGAGTGTTCTCGGGGCTGTATGCACCTGGTCCAGGAGTCTGGAATATTCTCCCTGGTGGATTCAAACCGACATCTTATTAGCCTGTCAATGCCATATGGTACCGAATGTCTTTTAGTGTGCCTGTGCAATTAGGGGTGGAAATTCGGTTATACCAGCTGACACTAGAGTATAAGTGCTGTCAAAGATAGTGTTGTGTTGTTTCATTACAAGTGCACAGTAAAGACATCTAGCAGGAAAATAATTTGCTGTATAAATGCTATCGATGGTACTTTTCGCAAGCATTTTTACTACTTACAATTTATTTGAAGATGTAATTTGCCAGTTGCTGGTGTGAACTTACTTGGTCCTTTCACTCTGCCTAGCATTGAGTATGCAGGGTTGCCATCTCTGCCAAAGCGAGTGATTTTTGGATCTATGTAATACTGAGGTCCAGGACTGGAGTCGACACAATACACTGCATCAACAACAAACACTCATTGATGATTAAGAACACTTAAGTCACACACGTAATTGTGTGCCACAGACAAATGTTTGTCCCAAGACGTCCCAGACAAAGCTTAAAATAAACCTACATGATGGTTACTTATGTGATGTCTTAATATAAATATATTTTTTATATGTGTAGAATTATTCAAAGAATATGCTTGATACTGTGCCTACTTGTGAAGTGAATCATGCAACCATAAGCACACAGTTGACTTCTGTAAAGGATCTGTGGCACTGTCTCCCTCCAGTGGTAATATTTAACACTACAGCTGTCTGCTCTCCAAAACGCATAGGATTTAAAGGAACAGACAGCAATAATAATGTGTGCTTCAGTCTGAGCCCCCAGGGTCCGTGGGACTAAACACTCACTGTTGTTAGTCATTCTGCCATGGAATGAGTATGCAGGACTGGTTGGCTTGGTGAAATCATGTCCTATGAAGCCAATTGTGGGCGGCAGAGCGTAGCGCCCAGGCCCTGGCCCTAGAGACAAGCAGGGATGCAACAAAGATGTGGACAAATGCACACTTTCTAGCTGCAGAAGTTAAACATAAGAACATACATGCAGCACATGCATATATTTTAACACAGTGTTGGTTGGTTACGATCACAGGGATGTGCAATAAATAGATTAGTACGGTCAGAGAAGAAACTAAAAGGGTTTGCTCAAATCAGAAACTCAATGTCAACCATATAACTATTGCTCTACAGTAAAGAGTAAAAACCGTCAAATTTACATTAAATTCCAAATGCATGTGTTCAGATGGGAAACTTAAAAAGAATATACTGGGAGCAAGGAATATTATTATACATTGAACAGCCTAGCTCCTAGCAAGTATTTAACATTTCAATTTTGCCTCTTGAATGGATGATATATACACTCAGTATGTCCGTCAACACCTTAACAATACCAGAGAATGTTCAATAATCCACTGGGCTATATACTCATCTTTGTTCACCGTTGTAGATAAAGTTTCTGTTGTTGTACTCACCTTTCTCCCTTCCAGCAATGACAGGACGCTTTTTCTCCACTTCGCTCATGTCAATGTAAAGTCCTAGAAACTATGAGAATATTGGCTTAACAAAATGTATTTGAAGTCATAAGACAATCAAATTATAACATTGACATAATTCTTTATCTACTGCCATCTCTATAGGTACATCAGGAGAATAACCCTCTCAACAGTTCTCCAGCTGGTGGCTATAGTCTTTCTTTATCCTCAGTAAAACACACTAAAACCAACTCACCAGCCAGCAATGAAAAAGTGTCTGATTGACACCCTGACCAGAAAATAAAATTCAGTGTTCATAAGAAAATATCCAGTTAGTCATGATAATAACAGTCATGTGAACATAAGACCACGTCTAAGTAGACTTTCTGAAGAAATTCTTCTGTAGAGCTCTTCCTATGCAACCACTCACTCAGTATAACCCTAACCCTATCTCACTCTAACCTGCAGCAGCAGCTGTGTTGTCTCTCCAGTATAACCCTAACCCTATCTCACTCTATCCAGTATAACCCTAACCCTATCTCACTCTATCCAGTATAACCCTAACCCCTATCTCACTCTATCCAGTATAACCCTAACCCTATCTCACTCTAACCTGCAGCAGCAGCGTTGTCATCCAGCCGCCCCTCTTTCAGAGCAGTAGACAGACTTGTGTGGTGCTTAGAAACAATGTCATCACTCCGATTCAGTCTCACGTAACGTTATCTCCTCACAGCAATCCATGAAACCAAGATCCCCCTCTCCTGCCTTTCTCTTTTCACCCGCTCTGTCCATTGCACCGTGGAGACACAATGTCACTCGTCAGCCATGCATCCAGTTGCCATGGAGACTGTCCCTCAATATTCCGTCCCGAGAGTCACTGTGTCTCCCGCATTGGTTCACCCGCTCAGCAATTGTGCAAATCTAGTCTGCCATATATTCTGCCAGGACAACCGGATAGCAAGTATGTATTATAAAATATAATGTAATATATTTATATATGTTGCAATCCTAAAGTATGCATAGACTCCATGTTGAAGTAACTATATTCGTCTAGCGCACATTTTTAGGGTATGATAGTAAATTGAGAGAAATGATTCAGTGTGCTGTAGTCCTTAGGATTGACAGGGATGTGCTCCCTGATAGGCTTCCCCCAGCACAATTAGAGACTAAATCTCCTACATGGTTTCCTATCCCACTGACAATCTGGGACTTGGAACAGCCACTCATTCTTAAAGAGGCTACAGCGGAAGTTGGTGTAGGCTTTTGGTAAATAATAAGGTTGACAAGTGACCTGACCAGAAAACCACCATTAAACATTAACAGGCTCTAACTCTCTCCTGGCTGCTGCTTTGGTAACCCGAGTTTGTTGTCAACAGGGTGTGCACACATGAGCGTGGCATGCACACACGCACGCACACGCACACGCACACGCACGCACAGCAGAACGGCTGCACCCTATCACATCAGGGGTCAGGGAGTCAAAGTTTATTCTTGTTCCATTTGAAAAACACAATTTAAAGTGATGGGACTACATTGGTTCAAATTAGGCACATTTACAGAAATTCCCAAACATTATCTGATTCTGATTGCTTCATGAGATGAAGATTTGATAAAAATAAACAAAATAGCTTATGCACTGTACAATCAAATCCCTGTCTGTTAAGTCAACAGTTAGGTAATCAAAATGTAACTTGACAGTCGATATTAAGAGCTTATTTGATAGCATGTTGTTTCATAAGCTTATTTAGGGTCTATGACTCTCAGTCCCTCCTAGCTTGGTATAAGCATCAATATTTGATATATTGACATGTTTGAATGTTTTCAAACCCCTCTACACGTTTCATTAAATTATAGAAATAGTTGTCAAAACAGCTCAAGAAGGCAATAGTGGCGGGGAAATAGAAAAACAACAATTATAAAAACAAAAGCTCTAGCTACAAATAAATACCACAGATAGAAAAAAATAAAAAAAAGACAACAAAACATTTAGCTTAAATTTAGGTGCAAGTAAAAACATAAATACTTGATTATTCAATCTAGATACTACAGATAAACAATGTAAAGGCACTCCATTGAGTAACAAAGACACTAGGCGTCTACTGGGGATGATGGAAAAGAGAAGGATAAAACTGGAGTGTACACACACACACACACGTGCACACGCACGCGCACGCACACGCACACGTGTCTGCAGACAAAAACCAACACACAAACAAGCACACGCTTACAAACACTCCAGATGCGGCCAGCTCTTCTTTTCGGGTTGAACAGTCCAAAGGTTCTTTTCACTCGTTCTAACAGATTCACAAATAATGTACAATTTGGAAATATGGCTGATTCTTCAGTCAAAGAAACATTTCTGTGGGAAAGAATTAACAAATAAAATAGTCACTTACACAAAAAAAAAACTCCTTGTTTATTGGTGTTGTATGTGTATAAAATATGAGTTTAGTCTTGCTTGGTGATTTCAGCTACTACCTTGCATAGATATCATTCAGTGTGCATGGCCATGGACTTTTGGGGTGTGTTCAGAGTATCGTACCATCGCTCAGGGGGCTCTTTCGTGTCCAGTGTGGGAAGTTGGCCATCCGTAGGGACAGGAAACTCCAGCTCATCCATCTCCTCCACGACAGGCAACTCAAAATGGTTCTCTCCATCGATAGGGAAGGCTTCCGAAGCAGGGTCGTATTCATACGAGTAGTAAGACACCTCCGCCATGGAACCCTGCTCCTCATCGCCTGCATCATAGATGGTAATGCAGACAGGCAGAGAAGGGAAATTCATTGATGAACAGTAAATTCATATGTGCAATTAAAGCAAAATAATGTTATCATCGCGAGCCAGTTGTTTGCTGTGTTCGTAGATGGCCAGTAGGAGTCACTCTAACCTTAAATATTTTTCCCTGTCTGCGCGGAAGATGATTTCCTTTACCAGTTCAGAATAATTCCACTTTTCAGATAACAGTGGTCTTGGTAGTCAACAACCTGGCTGTCCTCTGTCTCAGATGTACCAATAAAGGACAGGCCTGCACAGGGGAACAAACTCCAAAACCTCCACTTCCAGAGATTTTGTGAATGGCGCCTGTTTCTTGCACCATAACTATAAACTATCCCCATCCTAACACAGTCAGTAGGACAGGCCATAAACATCATAGAAATCATGAGAGTACTGTAGTAGTAGTAATCATAGTGTGACAAAACAAGGTTTGAACAGTGTTCATTCGTTCCAATCAAGTGTTTTATGTATGTGTTGGAAAGCCCTCCTTAGTTTTAATGGCATTCCTGTGGAATGCCCTCGTCCAGTGTGAAGCCTCGGTCTTTGCACTGAAAAGACCTTTGACTAAGAAGAACTCTGTTGAAGCTACTGTGCACTGCAGGCTGGGAACAAGACAGCACAGGCCACGGCACATCAAACTCCCGCACGCCGATGGAAGCACACGCCGTTGGAAGAGGTCTCTGTGTGTGTGTGTGTGTGTGTGTGTGTGGGTACACATATAAAAGCATGTATAGAAACCCAACATTGTCTACGTCCTGCATGTTCTCCTCTTAAATGCCAACTCCCAACAACACAGCTTAAGTACAAGCCCCGGTACACACACCAGTAAAGCGTGGGCCAGGTTTTTATTTGCCAAGGAAATCTCCCGCTGGCTATTTATCCATGGCATCCGATTGCATCACACGGCCAAACAACAAGCATTGCTAGTCCAGAATGTAAAAACAACCTCCCTGTTTATCTACATCGGGCCGTTGCCAATAGACGCGATCCAGTTAAGAGTGAATTCTTCCTCGTCTCCTTCACCCCCCCCCCCCCATCTCTCTCTCTGCAGTAGACAGGGGCAAGCCCCAACAGTTCAGGTAGGCTTAGGCCAGCAGAGGACAAGAGAGCACAGGGCTGTTCCCCTGATGGATCCTCTTCCACAGCAATCAAGCACTACTGTAACTGTCACTTCTCAGAGGGTTTGCACAGTGTCAAGTGAATGAAGAGGCAAATATAACCAATGTCGTGAGCTGTTTGGTGGTGGATAACACTGTGGAAAAAGTATGACGCGTGTGTGTGCGCGAGTGTGGCAATGCTACTTCTTTAAATTCCTTGTCACCATCTTTCAACTAAGTGCACGCGTCAGCTCTGTGAAGGATGGTTTGCAAAGTCAGACTGCATTCTGGACCTTGCACCTGAATGCTGGGAGCAGACCGAAGCTCTTTGAGGTACGCGTCGAGCAGATTAATGGCTACAGCGGTCTCCTCGCATGCCTACACACGTCCACAGCGGGAAGCATCCATCAGGGGGGTGTAGCCTGACGCACGAGGAAAGGGATCTCGTGAACACTGTTGGAGAGAGGGACTGAGAACACCAAGGAGAATATCCTTTAGGAATGGTGCAAGTGTATGGCTTTGACCCTGTGCAGAGCACTGAGGAGGGGGAGGGATTCAAAACCGTAGAAACGAACAATATCTTTTTGGAAACGTCTACACGTGTGGCTCTTTCCCTGCCAGGTACACTGATGACCTTTCCCTGACCTGTACTGCTGGCCAACCTCCATTTTGTTCACATCGCACAGTGTCAAAAACTAACTGAACAGAAAGCCCACCAGAACTTGCGTTTGGACTGTGTGCGTGTATTACCTGCGTTTGGAGTGTGTGTGTGTGTGTGCGTGTATTACCTGCGTTTGGAGTGTGTGTGTGTATTATCTGTGTTTGGAGTGTGTGTGTGTATTATCTGTGTTTGGAGTGTGCGTGTGTATTATCTGTGTTTGGAGTGTGCGTGTGTATTATCTGTGTTTGGAGTGTGTGTGTGTATTACCTGCATTTGGAGTGTGTGTGTGTGTATTACCTGCATTTGGAGTGTGTGTGTGTATTACCTGTGTTTGGAGTGTGTGTGTGTATTACCTGTGTTTGGTGTGTGTGTGTGTATTACCTGTGTTTGGTGTGTGTGTGTGTATTACCTGTGTTTGGTGTGTGTGTGTGTGTGTGTGTGTGTGTGTGTGTGTGTGTGTGTGTGTGTGTATTACCTGTGTTTGGAGTGTGTGTGTGTATTACCTGTGTTTGGAGTGTGTGTGTGTATTACCTGTGTTTGGTGTGTGTGTGTGTATTACCTGTGTTTGGTGTGTGTGTGTGTGTGTGTGTGTGTGTGTGTGTGTGTGTGTGTGTGTATTACCTGTGTTTGGAGTGTGCGTGTGTGTATTACCTGTGTTTGGAGTGTGCGTGTGTGTATTACCTGTGTTTGGAGTGTGTGTGTGTATTACCTGTGTGTGTATATATTACCTGTGTTTGGAGTGTGCGTGTGTATTACCTGTGTTTAATAGTTCAGAAGCCGGGTCTGGTTCAGTGTCTGCCACTGGGTCCCTATTCTCAGACATGGCCTCCACTTTGAACAAACACACACAAAAAAAGACACAGGTCAGGTGGTTGTATATGGACTAACACACAACTTGCATAAAGATAGTAATGCAATCAGCCCTGACACATCAAAGTCAAAACACTTTCCACATGGGGCTGTAGCCAATGACACCAACATCTCTTTTTGCATTGCTTTATACATTTCCCAACAACCACACACAAACAAACATGAGCAGAAGTCTAAACAACGATACTATCTCTTTGACAATTTACTGTATGAACCACTTGCTACAGGCTGCCCTGTGCTACCAGCAAAGGTTTTGTCTGTGCCTTTTCCCAACATGAAGCCTCCTTTGTTGTTGGTATTTGGAAAGGAAAGGAATGTGACAGGGTTTTCAAAGGATTGGACAAAAGCACACTGTCATTAGGAGTGCCCTGTAATATAGCGGAGAAGGGCAGAGTGAGGGCGGAGCCAAGCGCTGCTCACAAACTTCAGCACCGCTACACCTGCACAGCTGTTTCCATGGCTTGGCACACACTCCCTCAAAGTGTGCGCTCGCACGCACGCAACTAAACCTACTCTTAGGGGGGAAGAGGGGGGGGTCGTTTACGCAAAACGTCTTTTAATATATACCATAGTCCATCATATGGCTGCAATGAAAGATGACCTGTGAAACCAGGTGTATTTAATTAGTATCCAGGATGAGCCCTGGTTCTGAGGTGCCGTCTCTATGGACCCCTGCCTTCTGTCGGGGAATCGATCCACTGCAAAAAACGAAAACTAAGCGAGACTAAATATCTTGTATCAAGTCTATATCTCATATCTCTTAATATAAGATCAATTATCTTCCTAAGAATTGGTGATGTTGGATTCTTTTTCTTACTTCTCAATTTTTCTCTCAAGACAAACTTATCAAGATCATTTTCTTGTTCTATTGGCAGATAATTTTGCCCTTTTATTTGTGTTTATCTCCTAAAAACCATAAGTTTATTCTCATTTCTGGTCAGGCATTTATTTTGCAGTGTCCTAAGGCTCAGAACATACTTGAATGGTCTTACCCTGGGGACACTGAGAGAGAGAGGGACTTTATTTTGCAGTGTCCTAAGGCTCAGAACATACTTGAATGGTCTTACCCTGGGGACACTGAGAGAGAGAGGGACTTTATTTTGCAGTGTCCTAAGGCTCAGAACATACTTGAATGGTCTTACCCTGGGGACACTGAGAGAGAGAGGGACTTTATTTTGCAGTGTCCTAAGGCTCAGAACATACTTGAATGGTCTTACCCTGGGGACACTGAGACAGAGGGACTTTATTTTGCAGTGTCCTAAGGCTCAGAACATACTTGAATGGTCTCACCCTGGGGACACTGAGACAGAGGGACTTTATTTTGCAGTGTCCTAAGGCTCAGAACATACTTGAATGGTCTTACCCTGGGGATACTGAGACAGAGGGACTTTATTTTGCAGTGTCCTAAGGCTCAGAACATACTTGAATGGTCTTACCCTGGGGACACTGAGACAGAGGGACTTTATTTTGCAGTGTCCTAAGGCTCAGAACATACTTGAATGGTCTTACCCTGGGGACACTGAGACAGAGGGACTTTATTTTGCAGTGTCCTAAGGCTCAGAACATACTTGAATGGTCTTACCCTGGGGACACTGAGAGAGAGAGGGACTTTATTTTGCAGTGTCCTAAGGCTCAGAACATACTTGAATGGTCTTACCCTGGGGACACTGAGAGAGAGAGGGACTTTATTTTGCAGTGTCCTAAGGCTCAGAACATACTTGAATGGTCTTACCCTGGGGACACTGAGACAGAGGGACTTTATTTTGCAGTGTCCTCAGGCTCAGAACATACTTGAATGGTCTTACCCTGGGGACACTGAGACAGAGGGACTTTATTTTGCAGTGTCCCAAGGCTCAGAACATACTTGAATGGTCTTACCCTGGGGACACTGAGACAGAGGGACTTTATTTTGCAGTGTCCTCAGGCTCAGAACATACTTGAATGGTCTTACCCTGGGGACACTGAGACAGAGGGACTTTATTTTGCAGTGTCCCAAGGCTCAGAACATACTTGAATGGTCTTACCCTGGGGACACTGAGACAGAGGGACTTTATTTTGCAGTGTCCTAAGGCTCAGAACATACTTGAATGGTCTTACCCTGGGGACACTGAGACAGAGGGACTTTATTTTGCAGTGTCCTCAGGCTCAGAACATACTTGAATGGTCTTACCCTGGGGACACTGAGAGAGAGAGGGACTTTATTTTGCAGTGTCCCAAGGCTCAGAACATACTTGAATGGTCTTACCCTGGGGACACTGAGAGAGAGGGACTTTATTTTGCAGTGTCCTAAGGCTCAGAACATACTTGAATGGTCTTACCCTGGGGACACTGAGACAGAGGGACTTTATTTTGCAGTGTCCTAAGGCTCAGAACATACTTGAATGGTCTTACCCTGGGGACACTGAGACAGAGGGACTTTATTTTGCAGTGTCCCAAGGCTCAGAACATACTTGAATGGTCTTACCCTGGGGACACTGAGACAGAGGGACTTTATTTTGCAGTGTCCTAAGGCTCAGAACATACTTGAATGGTCTTACCCTGGGGACACTGAGACAGAGGGACTTTATTTTGCAGTGTCCTAAGGCTCAGAACATACTTGAATGGTCTTACCCTGGGGACACTGAGACAGAGGGACTTTATTTTGCAGTGTCCTCAGGCTCAGAACATACTTGAATGGTCTTACCCTGGGGACACTGAGACAGAGGGACTTTATTTTGCAGTGTCCTAAGGCTCAGAACATACTTGAATGGTCTTACCCTGGGGACACTGAGACAGAGGGACTTTATTTTGCAGTGTCCTAAGGCTCAGAACATACTTGAATGGTCTTACCCTGGGGACACTGAGACAGAGGGACTTTATTTTGCAGTGTCCTCAGGCTCAGAACATACTTGAATGGTCTTACCCTGGGGACACTGAGACAGAGGGACTTTATTTTGCAGTGTCCTCAGGCTCAGAACATACTTGAATGGTCTTACCCTGGGGACACTGAGACAGAGGGACTTTATTTTGCAGTGTCCTAAGGCTCAGAACATACTTGAATGGTCTTACCCTGGGGACACTGAGACAGAGGGACTTTATTTTGCAGTGTCCTAAGGCTCAGAACATACTTGAATGGTCTTACCCTGGGGACACTGAGACAGAGGGACTTTATTTTGCAGTGTCCCAAGGCTCAGAACATACTTGAATGGTCTTACCCTGGGGACACTGAGACAGAGGGACTTTATTTTGCAGTGTCCTCAGGCTCAGAACATACTTGAATGGTCTTACCCTGGGGACACTGAGACAGAGGGACTTTATTTTGCAGTGTCCTAAGGCTCAGAACATACTTGAATGGTCTTACCCTGGGGACACTGAGACAGAGGGACTTTATTTTGCAGTGTCCTAAGGCTCAGAACATACTTGAATGGTCTTACCCTGGGGACACTGAGACAGAGGGACTTTATTTTGCAGTGTCCTCAGGCTCAGAACATACTTGAATGGTCTTACCCTGGGGACACTGAGACAGAGGGACTTTATTTTGCAGTGTCCTCAGGCTCAGAACATACTTGAATGGTCTTACCCTGGGGACACTGAGACAGAGGGACTTTATTTTGCAGTGTCCTAAGGCTCAGAACATACTTGAATGGTCTTACCCTGGGGACACTGAGACAGAGGGACTTTATTTTGCAGTGTCCTAAGGCTCAGAACATACTTGAATGGTCTTACCCTGGGGACACTGAGACAGAGGGACTTTATTTTGCAGTGTCCTCAGGCTCAGAACATACTTGAATGGTCTTACCCTGGGGACACTGAGACAGAGGGACTTTATTTTGCAGTGTCCTAAGGCTCAGAACATACTTGAATGGTCTTACCCTGGGGACACTGAGACAGAGGGACTTTATTTTGCAGTGTCCCAAGGCTCAGAACATACTTGAATGGTCTTACCCTGGGGACACTGAGACAGAGGGACTTTATTTTGCAGTGTCCTCAGGCTCAGAACATACTTGAATGGTCTTACCCTGGGGACACTGAGACAGAGGGACTTTATTTTGCAGTGTCCTCAGGCTCAGAACATACTTGAATGGTCTTACCCTGGGGACACTGAGACAGAGGGACTTTATTTTGCAGTGTCCCAAGGCTCAGAACATACTTGAATGGTCTTACCCTGGGGACACTGAGACAGAGGGACTTTATTTTGCAGTGTCCTAAGGCTCAGAACATACTTGAATGGTCTTACCCTGGGGACACTGAGACAGAGGGACTTTATTTTGCAGTGTCCCAAGGCTCAGAACATACTTGAATGGTCTTACCCTGGGGACACTGAGACAGAGGGACTTGCTCAATTCGGGTCCCGTTGCGACAGGCAAACACATCCAGTTGACATTGGTTCTGGTAGAGTCGTCCGTCCGACCCACACACTGGTCCCCCGTCGTAGCCACAGTCTCTGTAACAGGTGCAACGCTCAAACTCCTCCTCCTCCTCCAAGCAGCCAAACACATTGTTGCATTGGTTCCCCTGCACGAGACCTGGAGTAAAGAAGCGTCAGAAAATAGGGCCGTTAAACACTAAACATGTCATTGAAGGGAGGACTTTAATACTATCTTAATCCACAGCACAGAGTTTCTTGTTGAAAATGCAAATGGCCCCAGATGTCTTAGAATTAGATTTTCATGGTTAAGGAACAGAGAAAATAGGGTTTCTCACTTCAAAGTGTGTGAGGGGGTGAGATAAGTGGAAAGATGTATATTGAGGTGGGAAACCGGGGAAAAGAGACAATAAATAAAAACAAAAAAGAAATAAAAAAAGGTGTCAGCCAGTGCGTGGCAATGTGGCCCATGGTGAGGTAAGCTATCTTTCCTAGCTCTCTGGGGGCTGGGATCCCACTCACCAAGCACAGCAGGCAGAAGACAAACAGAGTTAGGAGGAGCTGCATGGCCATTTGGTATAGCATCAAGGTTTCTTCCTAATGAAGGTATGTGTGTGTGTGTGTGTGTGTGTGTGTGTGTCTAAAAGGGAAACGACCAACAAGATGTCGTTGACCAGTGTGGCCAACAGGCCTCACTGTTTCTCCTCTGCCGAACAGTGACTCGCACTCGCTGCATATGGGTTCTGACATGCCACACTCGCACAAAGCAGAAGACATCTGAAGTGGGGTCAGGCGTCACCCAGCCTTTGTCTCTGTCCCCCTCGTAGCTTGGAAACAGCCTGGCATCCGGGGCAAACGTTGCGTGTTTTTCTGTGAAGTGCATTGGAGAGCGCAGACATTAGCCGTGCGCAGGCCGCTCTCACCCTGCCACCGATTGGTGGAGCTCTCCACCTCGTTACAGGTGGTGCCGTCACACAGCTCCCTCGCCAGAGGACTGTTTTCACTGACGTTGTAGAACCTGGTGGCTTCAAAGGCTGTGGAACGGAACGCAACACACACACACACACACACACACACACACACACACACACACACACACACACACACACACAGATGTCATGCTGCACAGCCACACAGATTTCCTTAAAGTCCCTAAATGACGTTGATTTACGGGGTCTTCCTGCTTTTTTAAAAACTCTTTCGGGGACATGTTTTTAAAATGTTCCTCCGAGGCGCACCTGGTTCATAGTAGTCGTAGACCTTGACCGGAACAGGCGCCGTCTTGCCCACGATGTACTCTCGGACCGCCTGGAAAGCCACGCACGTCATGCACTGACTGGAGATCTGAGTGGGAAAAGGATAGGGAAAGTCGAGTTAACACAGTAGAACGTCCGCTTTCTACCGTGCGTAACTTAGGCCACACAAAGACAAGTGGGGTGGAAGCCATGTTGAAAAAGGGAATACGTCTCCAACTCACCTCGTCAAAGTAGAAGAGGACCTTTCTGCCATCCACCTCATATCTCTTCAAACCCACCCTCTTGTCCATCATCAGCTGGGAGGAGACAGAGGTCAGGAGCTGTTAGTATCTATTCACCAACATCACGTCTCATTTAAAAAAAGTATCTAATTACATAAAAAGTATCAATGCTTACAACACACCACCGAGTGAATTGCGATTCTAGCCATTGCTTTACAGTACGTGTGACACCGTGTTTGGGCAGTAATGAGGTAGTTCTCGTTGAGGGGATATTTACGGCACGCTGGAGGTGAAGGGTGGCAAGGGACTGGCCCTCAGGGGTGTAAGTGGGGTGAGGGCCAGGGCTGTTAACTCCCCCCTCAGGGCTCCCTAAAAGGTGGCAGTCCCAGTGCGGGTTTACGAGGTCCCCCGCCTGAACTGGCACCACTGACTGACTGACTGACTGACTGACTGACTGACTGACTGACTGACTGACTGACACACACACACACACACAGCTTCTCTTTTAACGAAACAGCAGCTACGCCATCTGAGAGAAACACCAGAGCAAACGTGACAAACACGACATCTTCCAACAACTTCACAACGGTTGAAAAGAGCTCCTTCCATTTCTGCTTAGTCATTGCGAGCAGCATTATTAAAAACAAGCAGACATGACTGAGGGTCGGTGAGGCCTGGTCTTGTAAAGTGAGGAATGCCACTGGTCTGGTCAGAGCCGTCCGGCAGCCATAAACCTTGAAGGCTAGCAGGAGTGTAAAGCGACCTGCTTAGCCACTGTAACTCAGATCAGCGCTAGTGTGTGTGTGTGTGTGTGTGTGTGCGCGAGTGTGTGTGGTGAATCCCTCCCCGGGTAGGCAGGCCAGCAGTGACGGCTTTATGAAGCTGAACGATGGCAGTATGAGACCTATAACTCCGCCATAATGAGGGACATGCTCCTGGGCAGTGAAAATGGCTGCCACGAGTCCACAGTGAAAGTGAGGGGCGCCGGGGGCTGACCCCCAGGTCTGACAGCAGGGTAACGGGCCCGGGGAGGCCCCATCTACTGGGCCCTGCTCCCTACCGGGCCCCAGAGACATTCTTACGACAGTGGGGCAGAGCTGGCCCTTAGCCAATCACTGCTCCTTAAACAAAGTCGTAAAAAAAAAAAAGAGCCCCCGGAATAATGACACACACACATACACAACCACGGGTAATTCACAGCACAACTCATCAGATTCAAACTCGGAGCTCGTTTAGGGGCGATAGACCGCTTAAATGCGGTGGAGAAAATGTGTTGACCTTTTTGTGCGATGTTTGGCACCATGGAAGTCCCAGCTCTTCCCTTTCCTAATCTTCTAAATATTTACATCACCTGTACGTCCATTTCCAAATTTTTTTATATAAAATATTGGATATTTGATATCACTAAAACAAGGCTGGTGATGAACTTGGTGTGTTCATCACATCGTCAGGGTAGAGTTTATCAGTTGGGTCGAGGCTTGCAAAACACGCTGTATGGAAAACAGGAGAAGTTTGATCCATTCCACGCTGAGTTGCTTCCTAGAAAATGGTCTCCAGATGTGGCCCCTGTTTATCCCTCAGCCTCCGTCTGCCTGTCTACCTGTGCGTCAGTCCGTCCACTGTTTGTCAGTCTGTGTGTTGCGCGTGTTCTGACTGGGGTGACCTACCCTTTCCAAACTTTCCACGTCCGCACGGAACCCGGACAGCAAAGGAACGTCCAGGACTGCCATGTTGGAAGAGCCTGAGTGAAGCCACCTGGAAAAAAAAGAGGACAGAGAGAAGGAGAGAGAGAGAGAGAGAGAGAGAGAGAGAGAGAGAGATGTTTGAAGTAAAGTCTTCAGGCAAACAGAATTGAACCATTTAACTGTTGACTGCTACACAGATGTCAATTAGCCTACACTCTAAACCGGTCAGCATCCCAGCATGCAGCAGGCTACCTGGCGCAGGCCTCTAGTGTGATGCGGTAGTCCAGGTCATCTCGGTGGGCCGCTGGGTCTTCATCGTCCGTGGGCGCCCGCCTCTTACCGCGCTGCTCGGACAGGTTTTCCGATGGAGAGCGCGAGTGGGGGGCAGTGTGGTGGCTGGGGGGCTGGGAGTGGGGGGCAGTGTGGTGGCTGGGGGGCTGGGAGTGGGGGGCAGTGTGGTGGCTGGGGGGCTGGGAGTGGGGGGCAGTGTGGTGGCTGGGGGGCTGGGAGTGGCGCTCCTGCATGTGCTCCTTCAGGTCCACTTTGAGCTGGAAGGCTGGTTTGGCTACTGGGTCCGGCACATTGTAGGAGACATCAATCTAAGGTCGCATTGAAAAACAAACAGAGAAAAATCACGGAGGAGAAGCTGCGTAATAAAAATATGAAAAAGGTAACTTGTAGAAATAGAGAGAGAGTAAAATCCTTAGAGTTTGGAGTTTAGAAAAGTACTATATAAATCAAATGTATTATTATTATTACTATTATTATGATTATATTTATCAAAAAGAGAGAGCAGGAGAGATCATGTGTGATTTGTGTACTGGCTGGGACATAACAAAAACAAAACAACAAGTTAAACAACAGCATCCTTTTTCATAAACGAAACCAGCTCCAAGTTCTGAACATGCAGGAAAACACACCAAGTGCTGGGGCAGAGGACAAACGTAAAGTAGCCTTAGCAACAGTTGTTTATGTGTCCTGGTCTGAAAGAGCCTTTTGTTTTATGTGGCAAGGTAATGAGGAAACAACCTCCTGTCCGGGGGGGGGGGGGGGGGGCGGCTGGCAGGCATGCAGGAAGGGACAGCCCCTAGTAAATAATTGGCTTCTCCAGATCATTCCAATTCAAATGCGGCCTTTAGGGAATGAGACATGGGAACACTGAAGCCTGGCTTTTCCCTCCCAGCGGTTTGCCAGTACGAGAGAATTAGAGACACAAAGTATAACATTCCGTAATTTGACCGTCAATATTAAACATATTGTTGTGGTTAAGAGTGTGTGAGTGTGTGTGTGTGTGTGTGTGTGTTTGTGTGTGCTCTCACAAGCAGCCGGGCCATACCTGCATAAGACAGCAACCCTCTCCTTTTGCGCTGACAAACAGGCCTGTGGGGATACTGGGGATCTGGATAGAGAGCGAGAGAAAGAGAATGAAAGAGAGCGGGATGGGGGAGGAGGAGAGAGAGGGAGGAGGGAAAAGGTGCGAAAGACATGAAGTGAATGCATGCTGTAGGCTGTGCTAATGCCAGTCATTCCCTGGCTAACGCTAACCAGCAGGGTGAGTAATGCTCCCTCATTAAGCTGAGCCAGGTAATCACGGTGGAGCCACATACCCGGCAGAGACAACAATAGCGCAGCATCTCTCACCTGACATTCCATTATTGTGCCAGAATGTCGCTAGCAACTAACCATTTCACTCACGCTTCAAATTACATTGGATTAGTTGAATGGATGTTTGACTTCTGTCATAATCATTTTAGACTGGGTTTAGCACAGAAAATCATTCAAGGACTATGCTAGTACTTAAAAAGTACCAGATTGCCTTCCATAAATCAGACGCCGAAGTAAAAAAAACTAAAAGGCGCAGAGGTGGTACGGGATACTATGAAAGAAGCGATCTACTGTATGTGCTTCCAGAGGTTAGTTACCTTGGCGCTCTGCAGAATCTGCTTGTTGTCCCTGTGCAGTTCGAAGGTCTCCTGGAAGTCCAGGTTGGTGGAGGCCAGAGAGATGGCGAGGTTCACTCCTCCAACGTAGGACAGAATGGCATACTCCGAGAGGGCATGCAGCGCTACACACGTGTCCTGAGAGGGCGAAGGGAGGGAAGGAGCAGAGTCACCAAGCCCCGATACACGATGACATTTGATTAGAGCCACACTACCTTAGCAGTAGTGGCATAGCAGCAACATTTCTCACAGTTGCTGTTTTGCGTTTTAATTACCTGCACTGTCATTTGATTGACAAAAATCTCTCTCTCTTTCCCCCCCCCCCCTATTTTTTTTTTGTAGTGTGAAAAAACGGTTTTCCCCCGTGAGGAAGGGGCTACCTGTGTGGAGGAGAACCCCCCCAGGGCGTTCCTCTGCTGGGACAACCACTTGACCACTGGCAGCGCTGAGGCCACGTCTCCCAGCAGGGTGTACGTCAGCAGGCTGTAGGCGGTCATCTCCACCTCCGCGGACACCACTGGGGGGGGGCATCAAAACGTAGGATGTTACCCACACCTACCCTCAAAGGTCTAACGTCCCAGCCGAAGCTTCCCTCGGGAGGCAGGCGGTCTAATTTGAGAAAGGCCGAGGCCTTCCTCTTAGAGAGACGGCCGGCGAGGGTGGAGGGCCATGGAAGCCCGTGGAGTGTGTAACGCGATCTACCTGACTGCGAGAGGCCGTCGCTGAAGCCCATGAAGGTGTCCTCGTCAGTCACTGTGCTGCCCGTCAGACTCCAGTGGGTGAACCCATCTGGGGGAGAGACGTGTGTTAGTCACTGATGGCCATTGAAGGACACGGATCCTTATTCAAGGGGAGAGGAGGTGAGAGAGGATAGCTCAGACAGGGAGGAAATAGAAAAGAGAAAGAAAGAAAGCAAGAAGAAAAGAACGAAAGAACGAAAGCAAGCAAGCGAGAAAGAAAACAAGAAAGAACGCGAGCGAGCGAGCGAGAGAAAGAAAGAAAGAAAGAAAGAAAGAAAGAAAGAAAGAAAGAAAGAAAGAAAGAAAGAAAGAAAGAAAGAAAGAAAGAAAGAAAGAAAGAAAGAAAGAAAGAAAGAAAGAAAGAAAGAAAGAAAGAAAGAAAGAAAGAAAGAAAGAAAGAAAGAACGAAAGAAAGAAAGCAAGAAAGAAAGAAAGCAAGAACGAAAGAAAGAAAGAAAGAAAGAAAGAAAGAAAGCAAGAACGAAAGAACGAAAGAATCAAAGAGAGAGAGAGAGAGCTAAATGAGGTGCTAATGAATGAACCAAACAGTTATCTGCTCTGTGACGTCCCAGGGGCCTGAGGCTGGATGGGGGGCGCAGTACCTTGTGTGATGGCCATGTGGTTGAGGCGCCTGAGGGCCAGGGGGGCGTAGGGGCTCCGTAGCAGGGCCAGGGCATAGGCCGACAGGGCGGTGGTGTAAGGATCGTCCGCAGAGTACGTGTTACTCTCCAGGAAAGCCTTGGCTTCAGCCACAGCCAGCTTCTCTTTCTGATGGAGAGGCAACACACAAGCAATGCAATCACAAGCACACAAGCGATGCATCGAGTGAGCAGCCCCCTCCGGAGTCATCTGTGTCTGAAGCAGGCGGCGCACTCATCTGCTCTCGGAGCTCTCCTGTTTTAACTCACACGCTGATGAGCTGATCCAAATGAATAAACACTAACGTAGCCATTAAATGTAGTCGACTTTCATCTCTTCCAGATGTGGCCGTTCTCCTGAGCCCTCGGAGGAGTTCAATGACCACTCAGACTAATCGCTGCTGTCATTTCATAATTAAGTGAATCTGAAAAGGGCAGGACTGTGCACTTTGATGTGCAATATCCTTCTGTTTTTGTACCCATCTATCAGTTTCAGAGGCCTGTCTCAGGAGAGCACTTCATGATAGATAACTTGAGGACCAGAAGACGAGCAAATGATGGGGCTGAAGGAATAGGGCCTGAGGAGCACAGTGGTTAAAAGACTGAATAGTCGCAGATTGTTTAAAACACTAAACAGTTGCACAATGTTTAAAAGACTATAGAGTTGCACAGTGGTTAAAACACTAAATAGTTGGACAATGTTTAAAAGACTATAGAGTTGCACAGTGGTTAAAACACTAAATAGTTGCGCAATGTTTAAAAGACTAAATAGTTGCAAAGTGGTTTAAAAGAAAATTGCTAAGAGATTACTGGCTCAGGCCACATTGACTTGGAGTGGAGCACACACTGTACATATTGCAACTAGCTTTCTCTCCTTTTACGCCTTGGCCTGGAAATCTGAGCATCCATCTCTGCTGTCATTCCTGTCTTCCTAAGAGTGATTCGGGAACACTCCCTGATAGCCATCTTGTTAAATATTTTGTTTTCACTACTAAAACATGGCACAGAGACCGGGGTGAAAAGGGGGAGCAAAAAAAATTGAAAAAAAATAAAAGAGAAAAAAGGATGGATAAAAAGACAGACAGGAATGTGGCCAAGCTGTACCTTTCACAGGCTGCATTGTCTCTGCATGTCCTCCTCATAAATCTTTTGACGTAGTCAAAGGGATTAGTTATATTTCAAGCGCATAACTGGAGCATAACAAATATGAGTGGGCCCAATGCCAGAACATCCATCTCCTGCACTACTAGGAATGTAATGTTCTCTCTCTCACACACACACACACACACACACACACACACACACACACACACACACACACACACACACACACACACACACACACACACACACACACACACACACACACCCCGTATCAGGATTAAAGTTGACTGGTACTCAGGTAAATATGTGAGCGGGTCAGGCAGATAGGGAGGCAGGCAGGCAGGCAGGACGCTTAGCTTTTATTTTTTTTACCACAAAAGGCTAAAAGCAAAACCTCCTTAAAAAATACCCCGAGGAGGTGATTAGCTCTACAAATGACCTTCCGGAGAAACTTTAGGGCTCACCACCATAATGCCAGACTTTTAGTGGGGCTAGGCTGGTCATAGCAAGGGGTTAGTGAGCGGGCAACTTGGACGTCTGTTCCTTACCTCTGTGGTTACTCCCGTCTCCAGGAGAGCTGCAACCACAAAGGCCGTCAATGAGATCTTCCCATGGATCCCTCCCTGCAAGGGGGCAAATCACGATGATTAGCTATCACATTCATCCCACATAAACACACACACACACACAGACCGACAGAGGCACACTCACACTCACACTCACACTCACACTCACACTCACACTCACACTCACACTCACACTCACACTCACACTCACACTCACACTCACACTCACACTCACACTCACACTCACACTCACACTCACACTCACACTCACACTGACCAACCTGCAGGTCTCTGTTGAGGATGCGTCCCATGGCAGGGAAGGAGCCCTCATCTCTCTGGTGGGTGATGAGCCAGGACTTGGCAGCACGCAGCTCCTCAGGGTCAATGTAGATGAACCCCCGCGACTGAGCAAAGGACTTCAGCACAAACGCCGTCAGCCTGGTGAGGGCGGGAGCGGGAGGAGAAGGAAGAGAAAAGAGAGAGGTGAGCAGGGTGTCAAGGTGGCGAGGGATGTGGAGACAGATACGAACGTTTTGTTCCGGACTAAGTATGTGCCAACACATTCTGATAAAACCTCCCTACTTCCAGTGAATACCAGTCCCGAAGCGTTGGGGGATTTCAATTCAACGCTGTATGGTGAGGGGAGAAGCGTGCCAAACTACAGAGCAGCACAGCGCCGAGGAGAAGATCAAACGGAAGCGAAACCCCGTCCGACGACCGGGCCCAGCCGCCGCCACAGAGGGAGAGACAGGGAGAGGGCGGAGGCCACCTGTCACAGAGCAACAGACGGACGGAGCGGAGAGGAGAGAGGCCGACGCCAACGGAGAGCAAGACCCGAGCTGAAGGGGCGGCCAGGGCATCGGCGCAACGGGACCAGGCAGCTGCTCCGGCTTCAGAGTGGGGGATTTCACAGGACCGGATCAACGGTATGCCGGGCCCTGGATGTCCTGAGAGGGTCCCCGCATTCTTACAAGCATGGATGGAATGAGTGGCGCTCCTGATCAGCACCGCTGGTTTGTGACCGATAGGTTGTAAACCCTTGGCACAAGTGGAGAGGAACAACAGCCGAATTCATCCCTGGGGATGTCCCTCTGGGCAGGCAAGCATGCACACGCACAAACACACACACACACACACACACACACACACACACACACACACACACACACACACACACACAACCGGTCTCCCAACTTCGCAATTACACATGCCATTCCATGAGAGAATCCTGGCCAGGAATGCCAGAGAGTGAGTCAAGCTGCTGACCAAGTTGGGGAAACAAACACACAAACAGAGGGTGTGTGTGTTCTGGATACATATGGGATTGTAACTGAAAGAACAAGCCAAGCTGGAGGCTGAGGGGCGGGGGGAAAGGCCCGCTCATAAAACATTCAATCCCCCCCTAACGGAGTCCTGGACATTATTCGTCCCGTGAGAGGGAGAACGGAGGGAGCCCCCGGCCGGCAGGAATTTTTATCCCGTTAAGTAATATTGTGTCACAGGCTTTAACTGCCAGCCGCTTGGGAGGGGTACATGGAAGCCTCCGAAGGAGTTTGTAGGCGAGGAAACGGCAGAGACGTTGCTGCTTCCTCCACAGGGGGATGAGGTCAAACCGCTCCGGGGGAGGGGCTCCGCCTGGCCCTCGCTCCCAGAGTCCTGTTTGGGAGGGCCATGTTGTTCTGGAGCGCTCATCCTCCCCGTTGACTCCCTTTACAGCGGGCATCCACAACGACGCACTTGCAGCCTTCTGATGCTATTGGGTAAGTGTCCTGTTTGGAATGCTGACAACATGGCCCGATCCTGTGCTAGCGGGCTCACGAGTAGTTCCCTTGTTCAAGGTCACCCAAAGAATCCACAGGACTATTACTGACCACATATTTTACGATCCATCTGAACATTTAGAATATTTCTGAGGAGGAGACGCCGCTTTTTGAAACACGGGGTGGTGAACTTTACTAGCCGAGGTTCAGATAACGAACGCAAGTCCTCAAAGCAAACAGTTCTTGCTGTCTCTGGCATTTCAGTCCTTTTCCACCACCCACTAACTCTCATTATCAATCTTAATACAGATAGAAATGCGCTGCCAGTCTCGACAAGTCCAATGACTATCTACGTATCCTATTATCCAACTAAGCGAGTCCAGAGACTGGAGCCTTTTCAGCACGCTCCCCCCAGGCCAGGTATTAGCAGAAAGGTTATAGGGTTTTGGGGGGGGGCGGGGGGCTGAGGTGGAGAAAAGCCTTGGGGGGGGTTCCACAGATTACAGCAGCATGTGGCTCTCATTGGATCCAGGCGAGGCAGGTATGCAAGCGATGCTGAACACAACGACTTCAATCACGGCTCCACACACACACACGCACACGCACACGCGCACGCACGCGCACACACGCGCACACACACACTAGAATGTGCCTACGAGGAATTAGGAGGTGATTCAGTGTCCTTGGCTGTGGGGCTAATGTGGCAATTGCTGTTTTGGTCCACATACAGGCTTTCAATGGGCACGGCAACAGTGCTAGGCTAAAGACCTCGGCATTGTGGAGAGTCTGAACCAAAGGCCCACCATTATGACCTGTGTCATCATGCTCAATCTTTTCATTAGGGCCCGGCAATTTCCGCTCAGATACATTTTTACAAGCTGGAATACATTAACACTGCGTTTAGAGTGCTTTTAACCTGGCAATAAATGGGGCAGCTCTCGTAATGAACTCTGGAGCCCAAACAAAAGCCAGGCTGTTCTGACCTCCATAAACACATTGCTGATGGATTCATAACGTGTTTGGACCAGCTTTAGAGAAGGTTGAACGTCTATTTTGGGCCGATGCTGTTTCCATGGCTTTTCAGAAAACAGCGTCTCTGCCCAAACCTCCGGTGACACCTCACGTCTATTTCATATTCTCGTTTACGTCTCGGTAGACACTTTGAGATTTCCGTATCGAAGTGAAGTGCTACTCGTTAGATTGGATTAGTCAGTCCATGGGCATTAGACAAGATGTGGCCCAGTTCCATTTTTGAATCAAGGAAAGAAGCCATTTTGTGAAAAAGACAAAGAAATAAAGCAACAGAGCTTGTAACTGGGGTTGTACCCTCAATGGGCTATTGTCACAGGAGGCCATGATCCAGCCAAACCTAATCACACATATTTTTCAAACTCAACAAGACCACTGGAAAGATTCCAAAAGTCCGCCTTGGATCCAGGGTTGGCACATTGCTGTTATCTGATATTCAGATGCTCCGCGCAGACTCCTATTGGCACAGCAATGGGCCTTGTAGCACCAAGTTAGACCTTCTTTTGGCAGAAAAGGTACAAATCCACCCAGATTTGAATTACATGGGTACGTTGAGTGAAAGTATATTGAAGGTACCACCCCAGTGATAAGCATTCCACATTGACAAAGGTTTTTTTTAAGAGCGTAGGACCAGCTTGAATGTGAAGTCTCCAGTGGGAGGAAACACTGGAATGTGAAGAGGGGGCCATGGAGCCTCGTCAATGGGGCCCATAACGTTGTGGGGCCACTCCATTCCACGTGTATGAGAGCTCTTTAATTGCACATAAATCGGTGGAGCCTAGTCTACCTCTGGGAACCAATTATGCAGTTTTCTTATGAATCTATGAAAGTGGTTTATGTATATCCCACTGTTTCACAGTCTCAGCTCTATTAAATATCATAATAGCCACTGCGCCTCATAAATCTCTCGGAGGTATGCATTGCAATTGACCTGGATATGTGAGGGGACCATTGGAGCCTCTTGTTGAGTTCCGTGTTGTTATTCTGACTATTACGAGACGGTTATGGCCGCCCTCTTGGGGCACGCGAACAAAAAAAAAAGTCACGGAGGAAACACTTGTCTGATTTACAACAGGAACGTCTGACTGAGTATGACCACAACCCTCAGCGGCTCCCATCAGGCCACAGATACTGAGAAGAACTGCTCAGTGTTCCGACAGATACTGCTTCAGTCCCTGCAGTTACTTCTGCATTGGACGGGCGATGGTCGAATACGTAGCCTTGCGGCTAAAGCGGGGTGTGCTCAAAACCGCCACGCGTTCGTCGGCAGAAGAACTGTCATTTACGCCGGTTATTCAACACCTAATCCCGCCACTCCCACTCCTATGTGCTCCAACCACAGAATAAGCCTGGCTCAAGTCAGCGTGAGACAGGCGGTGAGACAAAGCCGTGCGACAGCGAGCTGACCTACCACATGCTGCCAGAGGAGTCTCTCTCTCCAAAGGCACTGTAGGAGCCGTCCTGGCGCTTGTAGGTCAGCTGTCTCTGGTAGCCTGGCAGGAGGAAAAGGAAGATATTGGTCCAATTGACAGTGAGGATAGACTGTTTAATGAACGCATAATATGATCATTTTTTTTATTGTAAAATGTTCTATTGTAGTCTTTAGATCCATAAAAACAATAAATCAAACAAACTGTCCTCTGTTATTTTCAAAACCACTTTCACCAAACAGCCGTGCATTTATTTGATAGATAAACAATGGCTCAGTGTTCGTTGCCAGACTATATAGTTGTGTACCTTGCAACAGGTAATCCGTTGCCTCAGTCTCCACCTCTGTGCTGAGCTGCTGGGTCTTCTGAAGGTACTTGAGCACAAACACGTTAGGGGCAAAGTGGATCATGTTCTGTTCTCCGCAGCCAAAGGGCAAGCGCAGCAGCTTGTCCAGGTTGTTCAGGGTAGGGCCCATCACATCGCCTAACACACACACACACACACACACACACACACACACACACACACACACACACACACACACACACACACACACACACACACACACACACACACACACAGAGAGAGTAAAAGTCATCAGCACGACTGCAGCACGTTTCTTTATGCTGCGCCCAGTGAAACAACGTGCGATATGGTGGAGCGGCTCCTCACCGATCATGGAGGCCGTGGCGCTCTCAGAGCCGGGCACGGCGTTGTGGGGAACGCCCAGGGTGAAGGCCTCGTTGTGGTTCTCGTCGGAATCCTCCTTCCTCCAGATCTTAAACTCACCCACGGAGCCCCAGCCCGTCGAGAACCCGATGTGACGCACCTGGCCGGGGAGAAGGCCCGCCCACTCCAGGATCAGCGACTCATTGGATGGCTGGAGGCCGTGCCCGACCTATGGAAAAGCACACAAGCAGGGAGAAGTAAAGAGGAGTATAAAAATGTGTGCTGATGTAGATCAGTCCGTATGTATATAGCCTCTAAGCTCACAGAACATGTTGACATTTCAATGAGGCATTTGAAGAGGAGGAAGAAAACATAAATGGCAGAAAGTAATACACAATTTGTAAAGGCGGGCAAATAAGAGGTGTGTGCTCATTTCTGAAGCCCGGGGGCGGCGGCAAAGCAAAACCTTTGAAGCTAATAAGACTCCACTCAAAAAGCAATCTGTGTTGCTGTTGGATAGCCAAAAGCTGGGCACTAATAAAGTCCACAGCCAAATGCTGGCAAAATACATCTGATTCTGATTCACCTTCTCCCAACACAGGTCCGGTTTGAGCCACAACACGAACAGGCGCCTCCTTCGAAAATTCCAGCGCGTTTTGTAATCACATTAAACTAAAGACCATGCACTATGGCTCCTCAAACTGTAACCGGTGACGAAGAAAAGAAACCGATCTTACTGGGCCATGCTGCGCAGTACAGCGGCCTTCTAATTGCTCCCTTTGGTGAAGGGTGCGGGGCAAAGCAGAGGCTCAGGCCCGGGTGCCAACCGGCGCCGACGCCACGGATCGCAGAGCGTCCGCGCTGACATCAGCTAGTTAAGCGTGACCTCACCGTCAGGCCATTAAAAGTGGCGCCAGTCATCCTTCCACGCGGAGCCCGCACCCTGGCTGGGCTCTCCTCTCAACCAGTTCCTCCCAAAACCATCTCCCTGGGGGTGGGCCATGCAGGCCATCTCCCTTACACAACCCACAATACACAGTTGACCTCCACAACCCCACCCACCCCCACCCCCACCCACACACACACAAAACAAACACACATCCAGCCCCGACTCAATGACAAAATTGAGATTTTGTGTTGCCACTACACTAATGGGCTGAGTCTCTTAGACGGTCAGAATTATCACACTGTAGAATCCTCAGCAATAAACGACAGTTCTACTGTCCTACTGTTCTACTGTCCTACAGTTCTACAGTCCTATTGTTCTACTGTCCTACTGTTCTACAGTCCTGCTGTCCTACTGTTCTGCTGTCCTACAGTTCTACTGTCCTACTGTTCTACAGTCCTACAGTTCTATAGTCCTACTGTCCTACAGTCCTACTGTTCTACAGTCCTACAGTTCTACAGTTCTACAGTCCTACTGTTCTACTGTCCTACAGTCCTACTGTTCTACTGTCCTACTGTCCTACAGTTCTACAGTCCTACTGTCCTACTGTCCTACTGTCCTACAGTTCTACAGTCCTACTGTTCTACTGTTCTGGGGCCCCTCACCTGCACCATGCCTCCCTTCCAGCTGATCCAGAAGCTACGGAACTCCTCCCAGGACAGGATGCCAGGGGTGGGGGCACTGACCACCGGATCCTCCATCTTGCCCACGGAGATCCAGGAGTGTGTGTTCTGCCTGCCCCCAAGGACAATCTCGAGCATCTCGGCGCTGTCGTGAGGGCCGGGCGAGAGGGCAAAGTGGGCGTCGTTGTGGGTCTTCACGGCCACTACAAAGTGGGTCATCCGGGACGGTTTCTTGACATACTGGTACTCATACTTGTTGGGGGTGGAGATATGGATCCGCTCTGAGAAATGCGCAGACACAATCCGTTCAACACAGCACACTTTGCAGCACGGTTTCACACAGCGTTTTGAATCAGGTAGGGGTCAAAGTGCAGTGCTGACCGTTAGGACAGAAGAACACGCTGTAGGTGTACTCTCTTGGCAGACCTTCAGGCTGCAAGACCAAAACAAGTCGACACGTTAAAGTCATTCAAACCTTTGAGAACAGGTAAGAGATGTTAAGTCCGGGGGCTGAGCTCCTACCTCAACTAAAACACTTCTGCGGACATGGTCGAGGCCAGTGGGGGTCCTTGGGTCTTCCACGTCGTCTACATATTTGCCTGTTTTGGATACCTGGAGTCCATCTGAACAGCAGCTGGGTTCACTGTAGGCAATGGCACGTGCTGCGGAAGGAGAAATTGCAATAATCATTTGTCTCAGGAGGAAAATAAAATTTGTTTTTTTGGCATTAGCTTCACACTGAACAGGCCTCGTTTCAGGCTAACAATAAACGGACTGCATGTCTGAAACAATGACATCTAACGGAATGTTTAGAGAGTATTGGAGGGGAGTCATTATTTTGACATGCAAGACAACCAACAGGGCTGTTGTAAAAAACAAATCGAATGCGTCATAGTAGTTACACCACATGTATCAACAAAATACGGCCCATATTACACAATTGCAATAAGCCCGGCGGTTAAAGGACTCCACGTTCTCTGAGCGAGTCGCACGTTGGAAACATGGCCCAGAGCCAACGCGTTTCTTTGTGTGTGTGTAGTGAGAGGGAAATGCGAGGGGCTAGGGGACAGGGAAGAGGGCCGCGGGGGGCCCATTGACCGCCAGCGACCCGTAACCTCATTGACATGCCACCGAGTGGCGGGGGCAAGGGCCTGCCTGCTCCCCCACTGGCGGCCCGCTTTGTTTCCGAATGTCCTCTGGAGGGGACTGTTTGTGTCGCCGGGGGCCCGGATCACATACAGCTCAGGTCGTTCAGCAGCAGGGGCAGCACTGTCGTAAGTGGAGGCTCCACGCATCGGCAAATCTGCCAGAGATTGGCCAAGCTTATATGGGTCGATCCTATTTCCACATAATGAGCTTAGGGGGAAAACACGGTGAGAACTTAAGTAGTTCCCATTGAGATCCTGAAATAGTAAACGTATGGTGTGTACGGGGTCAACTAACCACTCCTCTAATCAGCCCTACCGTCATATTCAATTCCAACTGACTTCAACTGATGGGACACGTCGTGAGTAACTGTGTGGGCTGCTCTTACTGGGAGAACTAACCTGTGATGTTGGCAGGTCCCAGGTCAGTGAACGACAGCCCTATTGAACAAACCTGTGATGTTAGCAGGTCCCAGGTCAGTGAACGACAGCCCTATTGAACTAACCTGGGATGCTAGCGGCTCCCAGGTCAGTGAACGACAGCCCTATTGAACTAACCTGTGATGTTGGCAGGTCCCAGGTCAGCGAACGACAGCCCTATCGAACTAACCTGTGATGCTAGCAGCTCCCAGGTCAGTGAACGACAGCCCTATTGAACAAACCTGTGATGTTAGCAGGTCCCAGGTCAGTGAACGACAGCACTATCGATGTAGGAGTGGCCTCTCCAGGAGCCACACACTTCTTCCTGGTCAGGTGATGCTTACCGGGGTGGCCCACAAACTTGATCCCCGTGGGTACTGATACTTTGACATGGACCTAGGGAGGGGAGGAGAGGAGAGGAGAGGAGAGGAGAGGAGAGGAGAGGAGAGGAGAGGAGAGGGCATCAGAACAACGGAAGGATACCACCTGACATGACAAGATTACGTCATATCTGCCTCATATGGCGTGACTTCCTCAAAGCCCTTAAAGGAGTCTTGGGGAATTTTTTTAATCACATTACGAATTTTCCATGCTGGCTAACTCATGGTTCCCATGCTCCCAGAAGAATTAGGCTCCGCTCATCGTCCAAATTTGGCAGAAGGGTTGGTAAGGCTGTCAGATTATTTCACTGATCTATCGACATGCCACAAATCGTAAATAGCTGCAGGAAATATAGGAATCACATGTTTGACATGAAAGCGAGGGCTACCCTGGCTTACATAACCCCCTCACATGATATTAAAGCAGCACACACCACAGACCATTTCACAGGCTCATCTGTGAACTCCGTGAGGTCCTCTTTTTGGGGAGGACGGACCCACTTATGTTTGTGCTAGCCGTGAGCTCCCACGATTCTGTGGTGACGTCCTGGCACCTTTCTTGCCCATGAACGATCTCTCTCCAGGCCACCTCTCTCACCTCAGCACAGGTAGCCAGGTAGTTGTAGACGGTGAGGGGGACTTTAGTCTGCTCTCCACGAAGCACACTGTAGGGCAGCGTGAAGTCCACAAAGAAGGGCTTGAACGAGCACAGCTCTGTCCTCTCAGCGAGGCCCAGCCCCGTGGCCTCCGAGAGGCCGATGGCTTCCGTGACCCAGGTGGTGATGGAGTCGGGCACGTTGACCTGCAGCTCGGCTTCTCCAGTTGCATCGCTGTCAAAGATAACGTTTAGGATCAAATCACAAACTCTACATCCGATCTGTAAATCCAGATTATCCCATGTCAATGCCCAAATCTTTTTTTTTCATAACGTTTTTTTTTTGTAGTTGTGCTACCTAGGTTCAACGTAAATAAAAAATAAAAAGAGTCAGGTGTTGACCCAATCTGTTCTTTGAGTTAAAGGGGTTGAGGTCATTACTGGCAGGCCATAACACTGTTGGTCTTGGCCACCTCTCACACTGCACAAACATTCCGGGAAATCGCACTCACTCCCTTCCTCTTGATCAAAGTCGCCCCCAAAAACACTTTTATTTACTCAACAGGAGAAATCAAAGTGCTTGACTGCATAGGAAATTAGGCTCAACAGAACGGCTGCCCAAAGGCATCAAGCATATGGAAATCTATGGCCAGATCATTTATATTGGCTGGAAATGAATGGAAGGGGCTGTTGAGAAAGCAAATAACCGTTCCAAGACAGCCCCCTTTAAATGAGGCACATTCACACCCATAGGGAGGAAATTCTGGATGAGCTGGAGTGGTGACATATCCCCCCTCCCCGCTCTGATATGTGTGTTGCCTTTACTTCCTCCCCTACGCTCACCTCCCCTATCTTCTTCACTCGTCCATGGTGTAAGATTTGGACCGGGACCAAAAGCACCCACAATCTGTTCCAGCTGAGACAACCTCACCCTCTCTCAACACGAGAGAAAATGAGAGAGAGAGAGAGAGAGAGAGAGAGAGAGAGAGAGAGAGAGAGGCACCCACACATACCAACAGCTAAACATATAAACCCAGACACACACACACACACACACACACACACACACACACACACACACACTTAAAAAGGAGGACTCAAATACCTGACATTAAGGCAATGCCACACCCACGTCTCAGGGAAAAATGTCCGTCTGCGCTTCTCTGCTCTGCAAACCAAACACAAGCAGACGTCACTAAAGAGCTTCAGACAATAACCCACAATGGGAAAATGGATGTTGCATCAATCCCCACTCACATTTTCGAAATAACACCAAAGGCTTAGCTCACATCGAGAATGAAATCTGATGATGATGTGAGCTACAATAGAGCGCTTTCCGTTTTCAAGTGTCAGGGCTAACAATGGATTTGATGTTTGAACATTTCGTTTACCGCACGTTTCAGAACCGTTCTCCTGCCTGCCCCCACGTTTACCTGGGCACGGTGCGAGAGTACACGGCTGACACCAGCGTGGAGGTGTGGGGCTGAAAGGCTGGCACGGCCTCATCCGTGTACATCCCTCCACTCTGCCTGTGGTTCAGGCTCACCAGGTCCGTCATCACCACCAGCCCTGTCTCCTGTCCAACACACACACACACACACACACATACACACACACACACACACACAGGGATGACACACTCTGAGAGAAACCCCTCCCTGTGCCTTGGAGCCCGGGCTTGTGGTCAGTGGTCTCACCGTGAAGGCGAAGCGCGCGTCTTTAGTGATGTCCCAGTGCCAGGGGAAGACGGAGGAGCGCCGCCGTCGCCTTGACGATAGCCCCGGCCACCAGAAGTGCCCGTCGTCTTTGGGAGCGCCAAAGCTATCGGACACGTCAAAGTCCGCCAGCTCCTTGAACACCTAAGGAGAACACGCAAGGTTTACTGCAAAACAAACATCGACCCGGAGAAAACGACTTTTCATAAAAGTAAGCAGGGAAGATCATAAACTTGTCTGGGCTCTGTAAACTTAAAACAAATTGTTTTAAGCAACAAATTGTGCTCAAATGGATAAAACAGCAATGGTGACAGGTGTATTCTACTACCAGGTCACAGCGAGCCAGTTTCCTACCTTGTCTGGGCTGAGCTGGAAGTCTGGTTTGAGGAGATACAGGCTCTTATCCACTGTGGCTACACACACACAGGAGCCCTTTTCCCCTCGCACACGCAGGCGGATGGGGTCCCCTGGCATCGACTCGTTGGCAGACATAGAGACAGAGACCTAGAAACAAATACATTTTAGACTTTAAGAGCAGCTAAGAACCATGGCTGGCCAGGAAAAGGCATTGATGCAGAGTTGTCGTCCTGTTGAAGTTAATGTCTGGAATAAGAGTTATGCTGGTTAGTTTATATCAATGCATCATAAAATGAAAAAAATATAACACACACACACACACACACACACACACACACACACACACACACACACACACACACACACACACACACACACACACACACACACACACACACACACACACACACACACACACACACACACCAGCTCTATAAAAAAAACAATGAACTAGTGCTCCATTCAGGTTCACCGGATATTGGGAGGACGGTGTTTCTATCTGGACCATTGTTGTTGTGGTCTTGTTTTCCCGCTCTGCTCATTCCAAGCACTTTGGTGAAAGTAGTGGCCCTTCCATCCCCCTCCATGGCATGTCACTCCAACACCAAACCAAGATCCGTCATCGTTTCCCAAACTGCCACCCTAGCTTACAGTAGAACAGACAGGGGATGCTGTGGTACCTGGTTCTCAAAGCTGGGCTGCACTGGGACCTGCAGGCTGTCCGTGACGCCCTCCCCATTCTCCCTCACATAGTAGACCAGCAGGCGGCTGAGAGGCGCCATGGCGTGGGTGACAGGGAAGCGCAGGAACGACGCACAGCTGTCTGTCTCCGGCTGGGGGGAGGAGCCTCTGGAACCTAGGAGACAGTGCAGGCCAACAGCCAATCACAGGCTTTAGTGGTGTTAGGTCCAACCAACAGGACAGCTTGGAATGTGTGACACAATCCAAATGTATCTCCTCTGACTCGGACCATATTATATATCTTTTTTTAATATGAACTATCTATAGCGTTTGCTTTAGAAAAGAGCTACGATTCGAAGCGGCTTTGGGTCTCAGAGAACCTCTAAATAAATACAACAAATCAGTATTATTCTTTGTCAGAAAACACACACCGGCAGGGGAGGGGGGCAGGGTGGTGGTGTGGATGTTCTTGTCGAAGGTGACCGTGGCTCGCTTGCCCCGGTGGGCGGTGACGTTGGCCTGCTCCTGGCCTGACTGGACGATGTTCCCCCTGGACGCAATCTCATAGTGCAGGGTGAAGTTACAGGGGCAGGTGGACTTCAGAGCCACTTCAGCCTCCTGCCCAACCTACACACACACACACACACACACACACTTTGTGGTATACCATTACAAGCCAGCATGAATCATGACTTTAGAGAGCAGGATATAGAAGGAGAAATGTACCTTGAGAGGAGCACTGGGACTCTGGATCTGAATGTGACACTTGCTGGGGGAGTACCAGCTGCTGATGGACAGGTAGCTGGGTAGGTACTGGTCACCAGCTAGCCTGCCCTCAATGGCTGTCACTTTGGCCTGGCATACAAAAAACAAGATGATTTAGTTTGTGGTGTTAATCTTTCAGACACAGGTCCATGTCAAACAAATACGAAACAATATAAGGACAAACAATACAAAACTAAGATTTGTACAACTATAGGTCCTAATTCAAGAGAACTTTTACTTTGAGAATATAGTCCTGCCGATTAAACCAAACTACATTTCAAGCAACAATTTAGCCCTGTCACTCAATGCATCCATGCCATATATCATGACCCCCCCTGTCCCGTCCCGTCCCCCCCCCCCCCCCCCCCCCCCCGTCCCCCACACACACACACACACACACACACACACACACACTTCAGCTCTGGCTGTGAAGCCCCACTGACCTCCAACCAGACGTACTGGGCAGCGATGGGAATGGAGGGGATCTCAAACGTGGCCTGGCCGTCCTTGGATGTCAACTCGCTGGTGTAGACGTTGTCCTTGGGGGTCAGCTCCGCTTTCACGCGCACCCGCACCCCGTCGGCCGGGCTACCGTCTGGGTAGGTCACCTCCACCTGTGGGGGGAGAGGGAGAGGGACGGGGTGGGGTGGGGGGGGGTGGGGGTTAGAGGTGACCGGCATCTCCGTCAAACCCAACTGGTATGCAAGCTACCCTAGCAATGTGCCCACAGGCATCAGGCTGAAACCCTGCCTATTTGATCATTTTTTTATTCATCCTTTGTATCTATTTGTTTTTTTTATTTATTTTTTTATTTATTTACTTTAATCCTTGAAATGTGTTCCCCCCGTTTTTTTGGGTGGAGCTAAACAACGCTGCCGGGCGCAAGGCAGGGAGAGAAACGGCCGCCGCTTGAGTCTCGTCTTACCTTCCCCTTGTAGGACAGGCCCGGTTTGAACTGCTTGCGAGTGTCCTTGGAGTACTTGATGTCGATGAGCTGCTTGTGAACTGGCGTGGAGTCATCAAACGTGGTCTGCCGGCCCCCGTCCACGCTGGTCACCGACACCCACATGTTCACCGTGCCCCGGAAGTGATCCGCCACGTCCAGCGGCATCATGTCTTTGACGCACACGCTGAAGGTGGCCGAGCCGCGGATCTGACAGGGAAGAGAAACGGTCGGGTTTCGATCCGGAGCCAAGCCTCAGGCGGAACGCTTCCACAGGAAACGGGGGTGGGAATCCTCCTCCCCCCCCCCCCCCCCCCTCCCCTCCCCCGAGGTTGACGGTGAGCCAGGACGGACCCATACTCACTTCCATGGTCTTCACCAAAGGGTGGCCCACCTCATGGCGGTAGTAGCCCACTCCATTCACTGTCATGTTCACCACCAGCTTTCCAGTCACCGGCTTCCCAAAGGTATACCTTACCGACAACAATGCATCATCACAATGCTTCCGTGACCGGACTTGGCATGGATCCTAGTCATTCAATGTGTTTCACCTTTACGTTCCTGAAGTGAATGGACTCACCTGGCCTTAACGGAGGCCTGCTCACAGGCGTTGAGGTCGCGGATGTAGCGTGGCGGATCAATCACTAGCTCAAACCTCGGCATCACTGCAAAACGGCAGGGCACTCTAATTGAATCACGTCAAATGTCTTTCTTTCCGTACCATATTAACCAGTATGGGTAGGTTCTTACCATACTTTTGTACTTCGAAGGACTTATTGTAGGTGTGGCCCTGCATCTCCACAAAGATAAGCCATTCTCCAAACACAGGCTGGTCAGATAGAGGGAAACTCATGTTGACAATCCCTAAGGAGAGAGGAACGGGTCACAAGGCTTTCAAAGTCACCATATACTGTTGCTGAACTACACTCATTTGCACGCGTGTGTGTGTGTGTGTGTGTGTGTGTGTGTGTGTGCAAGTAGGCCTTACCACAGCAGAGAGGTTTAAGGCCTTTCCACTGGATCATCCTGGATCCTCTAGGATCCTGCAACACCATCATATCATATGTCAGCACATGGGGTGCGGAGGGGGGTTCAAGCTGCCTTACACTTTAGAGACTAGAGATCATTGTTGTTTTTACTAGTTTTAAAAGCAACTAACACTTGAAACATTTGGATGAAACCCCGGTTGAACAGTAACGCCCTCATAGCCTTTCTGGCCTTTATAAAGCAGGAGAAAAGCATAGTCCCTGGGGCCAGAACCAGGCAGGATCCATTTGATAAGTGGGCTCAGGAGAAAGAGACTGGTTGGCCGTGGTCTGTAGGGCACCCTGTGATCAGGGGACATGTCTGTCTGCCCTGTAATCTCGGACAGGCATTGGAAACCTGCCCCGTGTTCCTCCTAACCCTAGGTGGTCCAGGCAGCCATCGTTCACTTACCACAACATACGCCTCAATCTGGTAGCAAAAGGAAGAAAAGGGGACACAACGTTAGAGACATGCTGCACGCTCACCAGGCGGAAAATACCTCCGTCTTCCCCCTCCCAGTTTCTGTCCAACCCTCGCCCATCTGCTGAAGCAAGCGTCGGTCTTTGCAGCAGCGGACCTTTCAGGCTGTGTCCAACTGCTATCTACAGTGGCATGGTTTATGCCATCGATAACATTCCAGGAGCAATCACTCTATGATGGCTTCAGTAAATACGTTTGCTTTCCTGTGCTCTCTAGGTATCTCCCCTCCTCCCCCTCCCCTAGAGCTGGAAATATGTGTGGTGGAAAATACTTCACGTGCCATCTTAAATATGGGTAAAGGACATCAATTTCTTTGTGCATAAAAGGAAAGAGATGTAGTTTATCCTTTATGACTATGTATGACACAACACGACTTGATTGGGTGAGACGTAACAGGCTCACGGTTGCTGTACCTTGTGATTGGCTGGCCGAAGATCAGGAGTGACAGAGTAGACATTGATGAGCACTGTAACAGAGAAATAGATTTGTTTCCAAGTTGGATTTTGACAAATGAAAAATATATATATTTTTGGGTGGGTTAATGATGAATCATAACAATGACAAATAAAAGCAGTTGTTTCAAAGTTGTAAAACGCAGAGCCACATTTTAAATCGTCTACTGTAATCTATCACAATACACACCCATTCCATTTAATGCAGCCCTTAAGTAAATTAGGGGGGTGGGGGGGCTGATCTAGTGTGTGTGTGTGTGTGGCTCCGTGACGAGCAGAAGAACAGACCTTTGTGTTTGGGCTTGTAGACTGGCTTATCGGTCTGGATGAAGACAGAGGTGCCCTTGCTCTCCACTGTGACGGTGGTGGAGTTGTGGAAGATGTAGCCTCCCTCTGTAACGTGCCGGTTCCCCCACACCTTGAGGTGAGCCTGGCCTCTCAGCCCGGGCGGGACCTGGGACACCAGAGACACAGGCGGACACACGCATCATCAAGACACCTGACACCACACTAAGACCGCAGCATGATACCACGGTTAAAGGCTGGATTTCAGGAATTTGAGGGGTGAGGGGGAGGGGGAGCGGAAGCGGCTTTATCGAGTTGTGCACACTGGATTGATCTTTTTCAGCCTTTGTGGGGCCTCGGACCATACATCCACGTCAACAGCTGTTGTATATCACAGTGAGACTGTTACCTTGTTACAAATGAATGTGCAAAAAAACAGATGTTGCATTACAAATAATGTTCGAGTTATTTGGCTTGTCCTCTTGGGAATGTGAGCAGACTGACTGACAAGCCCCCCCCCCCCCCCCCCCCACTGTTATGCAGCTGTTGGTGCAACCACTCGAAGGAAGTCAACATAGTTCTTGATACTGCATTTGTTTTGTAGACCAGTGTGAGGAAATCTGCAGGGTTGCATGCAGAAACAAATGATCTCACCTTTAATTTGATTGTGCCTTTATCTGAAAATGAAAATGCAGACCAAAATGTTACGAAAGTACGAAACTCTCCAATGCAAGTGAAATAATTGTGCATTTGAAAAGGGACATCTTTATTTTGACGGGTAAACGATCAGGGAAGCTAACAAAAGGACAGACGACAAGAGTCTTAGCTACTCTTTTAGTGACCGTTCTAGATGATCAACTCATCACTAGATCAACATAGCCCACAAGCAGATAAACCACAAGCAAATACAAAGGATCAGGCCAGACAAGGAAGGCTCGGCCACGAAGCTTTCAAACAGAGCCAGCATCTGTGTAGAAGAATCCTGCAAGTATTCAAATACAAACTCAAGGTAAACGAGCCGTACACCGCGTTCCTATCATTCTACTGAATACAACCGATCACACAAATATGCACCGTCTGTATCTACCACGAAGCGCAAAAGAAAAAGAAAAGAAAAAGGATGAACCCTGCTCTTGATATGGCGGCGACTGAAACAAAAAGAGCTGAGGAGGGTCATCCCACCCTCTCTCACCGGTTACAGTGCCATGGCTGTGCGCCACCGTCTCCCCCTTCACAGACAGCTGGACCTGGACGCGGGTCTCCTCCACGGCGTTGAAAATGGTCACGCTTAGGGACTCTTCCACTCCCGCACGGAAGACTGAGGGAGCGGCGATCAGGTAGCCTCTGGGTTAAGGAGGAGGAAGGGGAGGAGGAGGGGGGGGGCAGTGACGAGGGGGACAACAGAGAGGGGGTCAGGGCGGAGGTGAAAGGGATGAGGCACAGAGTTGTATGCAGCGAGCACAGAGCTTACGCCACTATAGAACCCATGGGGATGTATGGGTAAGCATGTTAAGGACAAAACTATTTCTAATCATTCTTTAGAATGCCCTTCACTACTGTGCCCGTCCATGTGATCGCTGGCACGGGTTCCTTGTGGATATCTGCAACAAAATCAGGTTTGATTCCACAGTCACCTCAGCCACATACCTGTTGTTGGCCAGGGAAGTTTCTGTTCTACTGATCCCTGACGTTTTTGATGAAGCTTTAGAGGCTGTGTTTTACCAAATAATGACCAGGATTCCAGAGAATTAGGCATATTCTAAAAAAGGCAACTGCCATGAAGGTCACAGGGCAAAGTTCAATATTACATGCACTTAAAAATGTGTCTAGCCCAAGATTTTGGAGCACTGAGAGAAACTGTGAAATCACAATCATAAAATAGAAATCACAGTGAATCCTAATTATACAATTTTAAAAATGTCAATGTCGTGCATATGATGGCAACAAAATTAGCACAACAAGTTCATGCCAGTGTCTTAGCGGATGCCAGCAGAAATCTCGTGAACTCTGCTCTCGATCAGACTAATTAAAATGAGCAAAGCTTCTGTCACAGACCCAAATTGCATGTCTGACTATAGGATCAGGTGGTTGGTATTACAGTTATGTGAGCCAGAGGCCGCTGCAGTTCCTGAGAGTCGTGAGAAAAACCCTTTGAAAATTAGGCTTGAGAAGGGCAAGATAATACACGGAAATTGACTCTGTTTTTGATCTACAGCAAGTTCAACCAACTCTTTAATAAGCTTGGATCAGGTGATGGAGACCATGCTTAGTTCAATCACACGGGTAAGTGAACTGTGCTGCTCGGTGTTGAGCACAACATCTCCTTAACTTGTTCGGGGCATCATTCACGGAGGCAAATCAGTAAGTTTGAAAGGGTAATGATGAGCCCCTCTTGGTAAATTACCAGCTCAATTTGCAACTACAGGACTCAGAATTAACATAATTCAAATTAAGGATTTTGTGGTAGCCTGACTGGGAAAACTGGGAGGTCAATCTCTTCTGTTCCGAAAAGACCAGCAAATAAAATTCGAAGTCGTTGAGTCTACACATATACCTTTGGGTAAAAAAAAAAAAAAAAAGATTTTCTCATCAGCAAACCTTAGGAGCATCATAGGCCTATGGGTGTCAAATGAGAACATTTGCCCGTTCACAAACTCCTATTGCATTTTAGCATAATGTGTCAACGCTACAGATAGAAGTGGATTGACCAATTAAAAGATACACGCATTTTAACAAGGGGCACATCAAAATGTTTACAGGATAGACCAAGGCAATATAAATAAAACATTGGTCGGCGCGAGGAACTGCTTAGAGTGCAGGTGATCGTAAAAGTAAACAATACAATTTGGTAATGCAAAACTGAAAAATCACTTGAAACATTGTTTGAAAAAGAGGTACACTTACTGCCTTTCTTGTGCACAACTTCTGTTGACGCTGCAGATCAATAGAACCCATAAAAGACTTAGAGTTTTCAGCATTTTCAATTCTCGTAATTATCTCCCTTTTGGAGTTTGATCTCAACCAACTAGAAAAAGTTTCATGAACTATCTTTCATTAGCCCATTGGTCTAGTTTTTCCATTGAGGCTGGCTGTTGCAGCTGCCCAAAACATACAATCAAGTTTTTAACATCCCACTTTTTTTATTCTGAACTCAAAGCACATTGACAATCCTCTTTCACGTGCCTTCATTAGCCCTGGTTATGTTATCTCAGATTTCAGCATTACAGTTAAGAAGTGCCCTCCCACCCTCCGCACTAAGATATCCCACTGTATTACATATGTGATAGTCGATGCTTCCTCGCTTTTCTTTGAAGTCACAAACTTTTTTTCTCGTGCCAACTAATTCAAGTCAGAACAACTCGAGCGCCGCCCGCTTTACCGTACACCTCTCTGCTCTGATCTGGGTGAGCTAAAACTCCTGTCAACTATAAATCCAGATTCAAGTAGATATACTACTTTCATTCAAATGCACTCTCCACGATTTATCTTCTGTGCTTTAGCTTTGGTCAAAGCATTTGTATAAAAACTGTGGGAGCACATGTGTAGCAACAGAAAAATGACTTACCATATGAATTCAATCATAGGGTAGCAGCATGGTGAGTTCCATTCATGACTCAAGCTAAACTTACGCCTCCCTCAAGTGGAAGCTGAGTGGAATTACAGCGTTTTAGAGTATGCCTTGTGATTAAACTTCATGGTTTAATTTAGATTTTTTTTCTTTTTTTAAATAAAAAGTAGCATTACTTAAAGTCGGTATTTATTGACACAAGTATGGCACCATCAAGAACATACAGATAAAAGCTACATACATTTAAAACACAATTAAGAAAATCCAGTCACAGCAATTGCATCCTTGTTTCACAGCCAGTCTTTTAGAAACCAACACCCAAAATGAGGCTCACATTCACTCCCAGGGACCACCATGATGAATGATGCTGCCAACAGTATGGTTTCTTAGCTTGTCGTTTACCATGCCGTGGTAGTGTGCACAGCGTAGCTTATCAGCGTCGGGCTCTGTAAAGCCGACTTTTGAGAAAACAACCGAGTCCTGGATGACCTCCACGCCATGGGCTCGGCACAGTTGGATGGCGAGGTCACTCTCCAGGGCCAATAGATGGGCTAGTTTCTGTAGCGGGAAACGGCAGTTGCGGCTGTTGTGTCCGTGGCTGTAGAGCAGTAACAGGTCTCTACGACACGCAACGAGATGTCGGTGGACAGCGCAACTCTGAAGGAAGTCCAGCTTCTGAGCCAATCGCAACAGCCGTACAGGGTTACGCTCCAGGAAAGCCCGGTTGATGGACAGAGCCAGACAGACCCTGCCGGAGGAGCGGACACGTTCCGGGAGTTCCATGACGTGCTGCAAGACCCGGGATGAACCTGGGGGATGAAGAAGTTACGGTGACCTTAATGAAACGCTGAGAAATCAGGTATTTTAATCCTGTTGTGCTCGACTAATTAATGATAACCAACTATCCAGAAGCCCCATTTCAACATGTCGGAATGCCCTCTTTGGGGCTTTCTCACTACATGTCCTATCTGAGGGGTAGGGGTAACGTCATCCATCATGGCGCACAGCCTATACAATTATATGACATGCTACTCATAGCATCAGCAATAGTTTATCGATGCGAGGGTACTGCATCAAGTTACAACCCCTTAGTTGTATAGGGGAGACGAAATATGAATTTCTAAACCATTTGGTTAGCCTACTCTCTTTTTATAAAACTGAATTCTGCTTATGTATTTTGTTGCAGTAAGAAGAAATGTTTTGGACAAGAGAAAGACAAAGATTTAGCTCTGCTGTTGTAGGCAGACAGATCTTATTATTTACCACCCATGAAGTAGGAAAATACCGCAAGGACAAACATAAAATACAAATCTCCATGTGGGTTCCCTTTGCAACAGAAATATCCAGTATAATTTGTATTTATAACTATAATAGGTAACTCCCATTATTATATTTGTTGTGGTCTGTCTCTGTCTCTGTCTCTGTCTCTGTCTCTGTCTCTGTCTCTGTCTCTGTCTCTGTCTCTGTCTCTGTCTCTGTCTCTGTCTCTGTCTCTGTCTCTGTCTCTGTCTCTGTCTCTGTCTCTGTCTCTGTCTCTCACCAAGGTTGTAGAGCAGACTGAGGGCTTGGAACTCCTCCTGATGGAGGTGCTTTCCAGTGGCATAGCAGTCCATCAGCCAGCTCAGACTCTCCTGCAGGTGGGTGTCGTTGATGCGGGGGTCGTAGAGTCGCAGGGGCTCCCCACACAGGCGGTAGGAGGCATAGACGAGGAAACGCACCGTGCGCTCCAGCACGGCCTCGCAGTCAGGACCGGAGACCCTCTGGATGATCATGTCCTGCCTCACGCTGCGAAGCCGGTCAAACACAAAGTCATACACCTGTGAAACAAGCAGGCAGGGAAATTACCATCCCAACTTGCATGAAAGCTGCAGCTTTAGGGCTTACTTATTCGAATGGCCATATGGGTGTAAGAAGCATCCCCCTTCAGGTGAGATCTTAACGCGCAAGTTCTGAGTTCTAAAAACTTTCACTTGTGTTCCTTTAAGCCTATGAGACTCAGTTGAGGATTTGAATCAAGGTGACTTGCAGCTCAAAATCCATACATATCTATAGCCTTATCAAAACGGAACCCCTAAAATCCACTTGACTTATGTTGTACATGGTCAAAGCACGACCACCACTGGCTAGAAGAAGGTTTGAAAATAACTACTGGCCTCTGTCCATGGCTGCAGAGCTGGGGAGGCAGCAATATCATCAATGAGGTAACAAACAGTCCGCAGCAGCACTGCTGGCGGCCGGAGATCACTTGGCCGGGTGGAGTCTTTCCCTGCCGCGGGTCTGGAGTACTCTTTCACAGTTCGGGAAAGGTCTGCTCGAGGCCTCCGGTCTCTCTCAGTGCCTGCTAACACCTCGAAGCGGTGGAGTCGCTTCTGGGCCTCCCGGTCCTGTAACTCTTGGGAAGGACACATTGTCACACAAGAGCCCCTGGGGACGCTGTCCTGTCTCCTCATCTTTTCCTCTTCCGTTTCTTGGGTTTGCCATTGCTGAGTGCTCTGGCTCTGCCTCCACCCTCTTCCTGCCGGCTTGTTTCTCCTTTGGGAATGAGAACTGTTCATGAAAGAGAATGATTTCAGTTTATATCTGTGTGAAATGGCACGTAATCGTACTTTGTGAATACGGTTATATCTGAATGACAGAAGTAAATAGTAAATGACTGATTGCAGTTTTTTAAACGGGGGTAGGTCAATCTGTGATGGTAAACGCATATATACTTAGGACATATCAGGCTAAATACACCGTAATATTGTATCATTCAACTTTGCTCCAACACCAATTGTTCTCTTAGATGTATGCGATAACACCGTCAATTGTGCTCTAAAAAGTATAGACTAACGTTGTATCAAACTAACTGACCAACTAAATAACTTAAAATGCAACTTAATGTTTGTACGGTCTAGTATTAGGGGAGAAATTTTCCATATATCCAACAAAACTTAACATAATACGAAAACGTGTAGCGTTAGTTTAAAGTGGCTAAGTGTGGCGTAACATGGCGGAAAACTACATTTACAAAAAACAAATCCGCGGTTGCAGAAAATATAATGGAACTCGACGACACGTTTAACTCTCAAGAGTTAGGAGGACATTGGCAGTCACATTGTTTTGTAGCTAATCAAATTAAACATCGTTTGTTATTATTTGTAACGTTTTCAAACAGGTATGATTGCTAACAAAATTACGCTACATACGGTCAGCTTGCTGTGCTAGCATAAACACACAGACAGCTTGTTGTGTCTGCCATATTAAAGATAACCAATGTTTGCCCACAATTCAATCTTTAAGTAAACATTTGCTCAATATTTTGCTTCAGACATAAAGCTATCAATTCATTATTAAACCAGACGCAGTCTTACATGCGACGGACAGCTTTCCCGTTGTTCATCATTATCGACGTCATTACGGTGACCCATACGTCAGACCAACCAATCTTTATGTTAAAATGTACGCCTCCTCCTGGACACTGAAGGAACACATTCGAAATTTACAACTTCAAGTTTTCGACTTTAAAACATTAGATTAAATATTGTGTTCTATAATGTGCGCAGCTTATAGGGAACAATTGGTCATGTCATATGTTGCAGACAAGGGGATTCAAAAGGCAATAGTATCGCCTTTGAACATTAGTTTGAGACAGGTGGATCCAAAATAAAGTGCATTATTGCCATTGTAACAAGTTTAATGTTGGCATTAGTTTTTGTAATTATATAATTTGTGTTTTGACGATGAATAGTAAGTGAAGTTAACATTTTTTAGTGCTAGCTCAGGGCCAGTTCTTGAAACAGACCTCAAGTGTAAAAGTTGACTCAGTGTGTCATTTATGTGAAATGTATGTTGCACAGAGGGATTGAAAAGGGAATATGATTGCCTTTGTGCATCCGTTTGAGACAGGTGGATCTCAAAGAAAATACACTATTGCCTTTGTAATAAGTATAATGTTGGTATTATACAGCTGAACATCTGCTCTAGGAACAGTCGTAGTACTCTGTAGCTTGGGACACTTGTACCATGTAGGTATACTGTGAGCTTCTGTTACTTTACGTGCAGGAATAATACAATAATGGATACACTGAATATTATTTAATCTATTCCACATATGTAGTTATGTGTTGTAGGTGCCTAAAACTGGCACTTATTGTCTAAGACGTATTTTTATGTTCATATACTGGCATCATCAATGCCCCCCCCCTCAGAAAATTCCATGGCTATGCCACCGTATCTTACATAAATATTTTCCTCTATTATCGTCTGATACAATAATAATCTCTAATTAGTAGTGCTTGGATTTTTAACAGACTAATTGGTCATTTAATAACATACATGTGATATAATTATAAAAATATACACAAAAACAGGCAATGGATGCTGTGTGAGGACAATCTCAATCCTGGCCACAGTAGAGCTGCTTTGTCCTGGCAGGGCCAAGGTGCTCCTCCTCCAGGGCCTGTTGTACATAGACTGTTTGGCGGCTGACCAGCGACGACAACTCCAACAGCTCGGAAAAAGCCCTGAGTAAGATTAACAGTACATGTCATCCATAGTGCTATCAAGACAGGTATGTTGTGATTCCTATTCAAGCATAAATACTAGTAATACTAATAATAGGAACTACATATGTAATGAAATAGTGCTACACATTGAATTTGTAATGCCCATCTTAAATGGGTTCAAATCAAATTAGGTGACCATTGTGTCAGTGTACTGAAGAGTGCATTTCTACCCAGAGAGCTCCTCACTGATGTCCTGGGCAGACTTCGTCATCCCCTTCAGGCACTCTAGGGTGGTGCTGTTGTCCGCCTGTGAACCCCGTGTGCAATCCACCAGCACTTTCTCTCCTTCTTTCAGACAGGCTTCTGCTCTATCTGAAAAGGAGATGAAAGGACTTATGTCTTATCAGTTTTCATGAGCACATTGAGAATATATATCGATACGTAACGCTGGCAACAGCACAGCTTGTATTTCGTTTTACTCCAGTCTGTTGGAAGAACACTAGGATACCAACCAAGGAACTCCCTTCTATCCCCCTCAATGTAGAAATTTTTGACCGGCAGCTCATGCAGGGTTGTGTCTATTGCTGTGCCGAAAGACTTGTATTCTTCGGTAAAACTCTCTGCAACTTCAGCAACAGGTGTCAATATTGCAATCTGAAAATACATAAAAAGAAACTTGAATTGAAAGCAGAGAACTATTTTTCATATTCTAATATATGGTGACATCATGACAGGGATGCACTTATTTATCAACCCGATTCGTTTTTTTGTTACCTTCCCATGTTAAGAGCACTATTTTGTAAGTCGCTTTAGATAAAAGTGTCTGCTATGACTAATGTAAACTAGTACTAATCTGGTGTCACTGAAATAAATAAAAAATTGCAATAAAACTAATATACTGGTATGGTACACATCTGACTGATGTGCATCGTACCTAAGAGAGAGGGAACTTGACGGACCTGCAAATCCAGAAGGTCATTCATCTGCTTGTTCTTTTCCAAGAGGAGACACTGGCGCTTCTTTTCCTGAATCTCCTTACACAGGTGCTCCTCCTCTTCCATCACGGCAAGCAATTGCTCCTCCGCCTCCGCCCTCAACTTTGCAGTATTACTCTCCATCTGAATTCATGCACGATTAAGTAGTTATAGTAGACCTTTACTTGGAGAAACATTATTGTTAATCATTTTTACACCTAATTACTTAAGGACTACCTTGGCTGCGAGGTAAGTTAATAGGAGTGTTTCATTGTGAATATCTTCAATACTCTTCTCCTTGTCTGTATTTCTCCCAGCCTCAGTTGCATTACACATTGTTCTATCTGAGACAGACAAATATAAATTTGTCAAAAATGAAATTGGACATTAGACCCTATTCATGTCATTATGAATTATATGTTGTACAGAATAAACTGCTTGAATTAGTTTACCCTTAATGACTGAGACATCCAAGTCTGGCCGGTTACAGTCTAACCCATCTAAGACAGTGGACTGCAGAATGGTGCTTCCTAGATTTGCAGGCTCCAGAATACTGGATACCATTGCTGTAAGGAGTGTCACAAGGTCAACCACAGTAGAAAATGTCCAAATACAGAGTGTACCATGGCATGACGGTCCAGAATAACGTGAAACCTTATAAAGCTTTGACAAAAATCAGTCAAAAGAGAGCATAAAAACAGATTTAAGCGATAACAATTGCAACATAGCGAATATGGTCTTCTAACAATATTGAGAACATTACTAAGATGTGACGCAATATACACAATACAATAAGCACGTGGCCTGCAATATAAAGACAGAAATATGCCTAGCTGCCCTACTAATTTACTAACTTACAGGTCTTGAAAGACTGGGGAGCTACTGAACGTCTTGACAGAGCACCCAGGCTTGGTTTAGCACCACCCGGTTTGGTTGACGAGGGTCTTGGTGGAACAGCGATAGACTCCTTGGTAAGGGAATTGCTCTGCCAAAAGAGTACCATCAGGTAAATGTAACAGAAAACAAGACACCTAACTGTGTTTGTTTCCCAAACTAAGTATGACCAAAACACTGGACATACGGGGACAAATTAATGGAAGAACCAACATAACATGTCTTAGTAGGGTGTTACTAGGCGACCATGTGCCACCAGAACAGCTTCAAAGCACCTGGCATTGATTCTACAAGCCTCTGGAACTCTACAGGAGGAATGGAACATTATTTTCTCGTTTGGTGTTTTGATGATGGTGGTGGAGAGCGCTGTCTAACAGGTGGATCCAAAATCTCCCATGGGTGTTCAATTGGGTTGAGGTCTGGTGATTGCAAAGGCCTTCTACGCTAGCCATCTTGATACAAAATCAGAATCGACAGCATTTTGATACATGCCACAGAACATGATTGGGTGTTAATTGCTTCATTGTACCATGCTGTGCACCTGTGTGGAAGCATCTGCATTCGTTATGTGTCTCCGCTCATTTAAGTTTTTACTTTAATTTGTCGACCGGTAGGTCGGATACAGGATGATCAAAACCTTCCTGTCGCCAATAAGACAGGCAGCTCTGTTTCTGTGGCAACCTTTCATAAAGTGCCTAGACATGAATCAGAGATAAACGTTAAACTGTATTTGAAGATTAAATATTACCTTCGAGAGAGGTGCCTTGTCAAGAGGTTGCATAAATCTTGACTTCACAGTTGTACCACCAACTAAAGAGGAAACAAAAAAGGGATAATTAGTTAATTAATCACACAAAAACGATTTGCTTTTATTCAGTTTAACTTACATTTTTTCTTTCTAGCGCCGCTGTTGTTAGCGTCACTGTTTTCTCCCCCACCTTTAGAGCTGAAAGAAACATTGACAGTAGCATTAGCTAGCGGCAATTAAAGTCATGAATTTTACTTGCAAATACATAACTGTATTGAAAAAATTGGTTGAGAATACACTATTTAGGTTACAACACTTCCGAAGACAGGTGTAATGGAGGCTCAATGTCAATGTTTACCAATAAATAAATTGTCCGCCCTACAACAATGCTAGCCGATCTCTGTTCGTAACTTATTTAACGTTGTTGCATACAAACTCTTCTCCTGTGAGTGTTAGGTTCCCATGTTGATGTCTGTGACAAACAGTCATATAAACAAAATATATGTAGCCTGCTGCGGCAGTACTGCCTAAATGCACAAGTTGACCCAACTTCTAGCTATTTAACACTAGTTTTAGGCTATTACTATTAGCTTATATTACAAATATGACTATATTATTTGTCAAATTATGCATTAATATGTTAATGACTCAAAACTAAAGCTGAACGAGAACCATACGCTTACGCGTCAACATACTATGTTACATAGGAACAGAACACAGAAGCGTTCGTATGCAACAACGTTATTATTGACCTAACTTGTTAAAGACGTACAGTTTTTGAATAAAATTCCTTTCTAAATGTTTTAAACTCTAAAAACGTACCTTTTGGAATCTTCAGATACACTTTGATCCCGTTTAAGCGCAGAAGCGACTTTTCTTGACGCCATTGCGATTTCAAGCGACCCGCCTGTGTGTGCATCACATTTGCAGCACGGAGGCTACACAAATTATCTAGGCAATGTTCCGCTCACGTTTTGTTTTTTTCTTCTTCTTCTTCTTTGGTATTTAATGGTGGTTGGCAAACCAGCTTAAGGTGCATTACCGTCACCAACTGGACTGGAGTGTGGAACAGGAGATTATGCAGGGGAAGAAAAAAAAAAAAAAAATGTATTCATAAATAAATAAATAAATAATTTTTTTTTTTTTATAATAATAATTCTATAAATAATCAAATAATAACAAATAATATGACTATATCCTTTTATCTAATCCTGTATACTGAGGTCTACATTTGGCAAGGGGAATAACCAGGGAGGAATAGAGGAGATTGACACTGTAGGGCTGTACTGCACCTGACGTAACCCTATGTTTTCTGCCTTTGCATCACCAATCCACCCAAAATTAGGGATATTTGTGTAAATGTGTTCCCAGCAGTCTGCTAAAACCCCCTTGCCAGGATGATTTCCACAGTGCCCTTCGAGATTGACCCAGTACGCCAACATTAACTTAACTCTAATTCTTAACGGCATGTCACCCATTTCCACCTGCATCACTGATACTGGAGATGTTTTGAATGATTCACTACATATTCTCAAGGCCTGGGCTTGTGATACATCCAACTTCTTCAGGTTTGATTCTGCTGCTGACATGTATGCTATACACCCATAGTCAAAGACAGGTCTCATGAGTGCCCAATACATACTCTGTAGAGATATTCTACTTGCTCCCCACTCCTGTCCTGACAAACAACAAAGTATATTGATGACCTTTTTACATTTGTTCTTAACTTTATCCAAATGAACATTCCACGTGAGCTTTTCATCAAACCAAACCCCCAAAAATCGAACAGCTTTTACGTTCAAGTTTTTCACAGCTTTTTCTTCTAAATGTAACATCCAACAGGGAATATCTGAGATGTGTTAAAAAAAAAGGTTCTAGGCCTCCTTAAAAGTTAGCTAGGCAGTATGTGACGAAACAATTTGTGTGGTGGTGTCTTTGTCTGTGTGTGTACTACACATTATTTACTTTTGCCAACATGAATTGTTTGCATCCGCTTGTAAGCGATTAGCCGGGTGTCTGATGAATGCTCTTATCCAGTTTGCTAGTTGTTTATGTGGCTAAGTCTTGGGAGATAAAATGTGTGCTGATCCCACCTGTCTGAGCCTTGCTTTTGTTAAAGACAGGACAATGCAAAAGATAGAGGGTGTGGGAGCAGGAGTAAACACTGAGGTCTGCCACTTTAGTTGAGTGTGGATTAAACCACCTGTTCATATTTGGATTCCAAATATACAGGAATATATCATCAAAAGGGCAAAATAGTCCCACTCGTTTGAATACTCAAACATTCTAGACATAAAAGCAAATTAAAGCACTAAATACCGATTCAACAAATATATAGTAATATAATAGTCTTGTGAGGATTAGAGTCTTAAAACATACAAACCTCTATTAATCAATAATCCATTTATTTTAGAAATAGCCAAACATAAAAAATAAGCCTTCTTTGCCGCTTTGTTAAAGTTTGAAGTGTGTGCTGGGATGGCTTGTCAGTAAAACTAGTTTCCAAGTGACCTTTTTGCTTTAATGAAGTTTCATGAATAAGGTTGAACACTTGGGTGTGTGTGTGTGTGTGTGTGTGTGTGTGTAGGTGAGTGGTTGGAGGTGGGGGTGGGGGGTTTGGGGGGAATGCAAAACTTGTGTGTATGTGTGTGTGTGTATCTCTTCCTTTACCTGTACATGTCTGTGCAAAGGCCGACTCTTATCATTGTGTCCTTTCTCAGCTTAATAATGCTTCCAGGCTTCTGTGTGTCCCCTTGACGACCGCCTGTCTCTCATCACCAAGCAATGTTTGGACCAATAGATACCTTGAGGTGAACAACAAGTACTCCTGGTGAAGGTGTTAACAGCAGGAGAGACTGGCTCGGAATCAATCAATATGGCTTCATACTTAATGAGAATGCTGTAACTAGATGAATGGCAACACCTTTGAAGGAGAAAAAAACTTTGTCCGGAGTTAAAACCTTGTTCTGACACTTCATTATGTACCTGTAAACAACAATTGATTCAGTGCTAACCATGAATGACATAATAATGTTTTTTTCATATTTTACCTGGCTGTTGGTTGGATTTTTTAAAATCCTAAATCTCAATTGATTAGAGCCTGGGAGAGAGAGAGAGAGAGAGAGAGAGAGAGAGAGAGAGAGAGAGAGAGAGAGAGAGAGAGAGAGATGTCTGATGAAAGATGGCACTATGAGAATATATGTTGGGGTAAAAACTGAAAGAAACCCCTTGTGCTTCTTCACCCTCTGCTTCTCTCTCTCTTCTCCCTCCGTTCTCTGACGTCTAAAAATGCGCTGGTCTGCGTCACATGACCTACTTGGTACTTCTGTTTCTCGGTTAAGAAGTTTATTTAAATATGGAAAACATCTTCCACATCCAAAACTCGTTCTGTGAATAAAAATATTGCTTGTGGTTTCCACATTTTCATTTCATTTTTTTTCACTAGCACACATGCACCCACAATTTATACACACACAGACGCACGCACGCACGCACGCACGCACGCACGCACGCACACACACACACACACACACACACACACACACACACACACACACACTCACACAAGCACGGGCACCTAACCAACCCACACACCCTTGCCAAAAGCTTTTACTCATCCTTGTTCTCGTCTGCTTGTCTGGAAAACGTACAATTCTGGGAATGGCTCATACCTAACCGTATAAAGAAACATTGACCATGCTGAGCATTTAATACGGATAATTCTCAATGACCCCCTGTGCTCTATACAGTAAGTTAAGTTTCATAGGCAACTTGAGATTTTTCTACTGACTCAAATTCAAAAATCCAGAACTGTGTCCTTTTGGGTAACTTTTGGCCCTCCCTTTTAATGGCAACCAGACCTATGTATGACCCCAACGCTCTCCTAGAGCGGTCTACCAGGCTATTTTCAGGACCCATCCAATAAATAAGACGCTCCCAGTAATAAGTGGCCACTTTTAAGGTCCCTTTGGCATAGTGATGTTTAAACAGTGAAGTAGATGTCTAAATCCCAGCGACATCATTACACAACTCAAATAACGGTCGCTCTAACGTCTGCATGACTTTTTTCTGTTGTGATTAAGTTCATGTTCTTGTCATGGCAGCATTTTCAATCTAGAAGGATTGTTGCCTTAATAAATAGACATTGAGTAGCAAATCCAATGCCGTTCAGATGTTATTAAAGCTTCTTTTGTTTGTTCTGTTTTCAGTTAGCCAGTTTAATGTATCTTGGTTGGACTGTGTTCTATGTTTGGTGACACAAGAGGCTACTACAGTAGTGTGGATATCTATTTTAGGTTGATTGTGTATGTGAACATGGGTGCTATAGACATAAAAACTCTGCGCGTGCGTGTGTATGTGTGTGTGTGTGTGTGTCTATGTGTGCTGATGTGTACGTGGGTGAGCGTGTGTGTGTGTTTGTGTGAGATCCATGTATGGTGCTTTACCGGGGCAGTGTAGCGTGCAGTGGAGGGGTGAGCAGACCAGAGCCGGCCCAGGGGAGCCCCAGTACTCTGCTAATCCTTGGGTTTTCAGGAGCCCTGGCCCGTACTTGATGAGCTTGAGCAAGAAAGGGGCTGCGTTCTCTCTTTTGCACTGCACTCTCTCTCTCTCGGCTTCTCCCACTCTTTTTCTCATGCCGAACCCCCCCCCCCCCCTCCCCCCTCCCTCCCCAACCCCCCCCCCCCCCCCTCCCTCCACACCCACAGCCCATGTCCCCTGGAGCCACTTCGCGAATGAATGGGTTCCAAGTGTTTACTCAGCAACTCTCTCTTTCCCTCTCCATCTCCTCATTTTCTCAGATTTTTACCCAGAGACTTTTAATGAGCCAGATAGGGAGGTGGCAAACCTGTGCGATTCCAGACAAAGAAACAGGGCAAATAATAATGATAATGATAATAATAATCATAACAGACTTAATTTGTAAAGCACTTTTCTAAATATAGTTATAAAGTGCTTCACAAGATACAGAATAAAACCTAAAATTAAAAATGACATTAAAAGTCAAGTAACTAAGCTTCACATGACAGAATGAAACATATGAATAAAATGAACCATAGTGAAAAAATGAAACACCAAAAACATTATAAGATAATAAAATAAACCCCCATAAAATAGAGCAAAATGGAAAAAAAGCAATGTGCAAAAATATAAACAAATTAAACCTGCTGTTGAAAAAGCTTTTCCATAAAAATAAATGTTGAGAACATATTTAAAAGTTGATTCTGTTTTTGCTTGTCTGAGATTCTCAGGCCCAGGGAGTTCCACAACAAATAGACACCAGTCAATCAACAAATCCTCTCAGTGGTGTTCTGATGAGCAAAGAAAGAGGTTGGGATAATGTTCATCAGATAAGCATACATCTCCAACCCAACAACATTTGAATAGTAACAAAATAAACTTAAATCTTATTATAACATATACGGATATATATAATTTAGAGATGTTCTACCTGTTATGCTGAACCCTTATTCACCATCACATCCTTATAGGGAATTAGATTTGTTTGGGATGTGCTATGGGTCAGTGTGTGCGTGTGTGTGTGTGTGTGTGTGTGTGTGTGTGTGTGTGTGTGTGTGTGTGTGTGTGTGTGTGTGTGTGTTTGTGTTTCTGTGTGCCCCACATATGTGACTCAGAGAGTGTAAGGGAAAGACTGAGATAGCATGAGTGCGCCGAGAGGTGGGAGGGTATGGGGATTAGTGTGAGGCCACAGGCCCCAGGGCAGAGAGGCTGTTTCCTGGCCATAGGCCCTGTTTGTCCTGCCTGACCTGGCAGCTCTGGGGGCAGATCCTGCTTGGATACACCCCCGCTCCCACGCCTGTCTGAAGCTGTTAGCCACTGGCTGTGAGCGACTAGCATGGCTTAGTGTCTGAGCTGTGGGTGGGGCAGGGGTCTAAAGGACTTTGTGTTACTATGGCTTAGTGGAGAAGGGAGTGGACAGTTGTAGAATGGAGGCAGTTATGGTTTATGACTTTGGCTTGATTCATTACACCATTTCTTTCATATCAGCGTATGAGAGCTGCTCAGCCAATGAGCCGTGTTGGTTTAACCTCTGCTTTGAACACTGTCCTTCATTTTCACATTCTCTCACTGTGTCTACCATCCTTGATCATTGCATGTGCATAAGACAGAAACGAGCACACACACACACACGCACACACGCACACACACACACACACACACCCCACACACACACACACACACACACACACACACACACACACACACACACACACACACACAAACACTCACACACAGACACACAAGCAAAAGCACTAATAAAAAAGTAAGAAGTAATCATTTTTTAGAACCTTACAGTTACTGTGGTGTAGCATATTCACCATGCATCAAATCTTTTCTCTGCAACATGAGTGAAAGGAAAGTTTTTTCATCATGGTTTCTTAAAAGGTTTCTTAGCTTATATTGAACAATGAAATTGTCTTACAATAATGGAATAGTAATACTTATAGGATGATAACAGGGTTGTCTACATAGTAGTTGCGCCTTTTGTTTTTACTCCAGAATCCAAAAAGATAACACCTCCTCTTGGACCAAGCGAGTGTTTGAATATCATTCTCCAAAACTGAAAATAAAATGAAGGGATATTTACTTTTCTTCTCTTAAAGCTTTCATAGCTCAATTGCTTGTTTTAATGGATTGTTTTTATTTTTCAATTGGTGGATTGAGCCTTGGGTTTGGAATACCATTCGGCAGCTCCCTGTCTGTTGTTTCTGGGCTAGATATACACACAGCACTTGTGCAAACCAAATGAGACACAAAGACAGAATGAAAAGTAGAGAGAGAGAGAGAGAGAGAGAGAGAGAGAGAGAGAGAGAGAGAGAGAGAGAGAGAGAGAGAGAGAGAGAGAGAGAGAGAGAGAGAGAGAGAGAGAGAGAGAGAGAAAGAAAGAGAAAGAGAAAGAGAGAAAGTGAAAGAGGTGCCATAACTGAGACATCAACAAAAATTTCGTTTTTCTCTCTATTTTAAGAAAGCCCCATTATTAAACTTCCATCTGATGTTGGCTAATTATACACATTCTCTATAGCCCTACTGACCACCTTTGATCCTTTTGCCAAAACAAATGTTAGCGGGAGCAGCAGGAAAATCTCCAGTATGTTGACCCGCAGTATACCTCAAAACTTTGGAATAATATATCCATATATGTTACTATTATGTAAAAGGTTAGGTAGCTTAAAGGCCTTTGAATAAGGGGAAATGTAATAATGAAGGCATTTAGAAGGCATGGGTGCTTTGTACATCATGTAATACCCGTCATCACGGCTGCATGCCTCCTGCTCTTCCCATTGGTTAACCTCTGTCGTCACTCTGTCCTGCTTCATAAAACTGTCAACTCCGCTCTCACCTGAGGTGAGTACTATACGTGTGATGACAAGACGCCAAAGAGGGACTATTTAACCTAACGTGCCTTAGCCTTATGCGAAACAAAATAGTCTATCACTTTAGATGTTGGTGGGACCTTAAATCCTTCAATCTTTTTTTTTTTTAGGACATTTTAAAAATTATTTTTAGAAGCAGATACAACACAAATATTTTATGAATCTTGCAAATTATTCTTACTTTTCTGGCATGTGCAACATGACTGCTGAGTCGCAGCATTCGCCTGCCGAGGCCACCAGTCCACTTGTCATGTCACCCAATGTGAATTTGGACTCGCCTCTACCCCCGACACCTCTGATGCCGCAGGCCCGGAATAAAGACAACGTTTTGATCAAGTCTGAGCCTCGGGGAAGCAGCCCCAACGTCGACCGGGAGGATGTTGCTCCGTTGGGTCAAGCTGAGGAACACCTGCAAACTGGCAGTCGCCGGAGAAAGAGGCCCGTTCAGCGAGGAAAACCACCATACAGTTACATAGCTCTCATTGCCATGTCCATTGCAAATTCACCCGAGAGGAAGTTGACTCTTGGCGGCATTTACAAATTCATCATGGAACGTTTCCCGTTTTATCGAGAAAACTCAAAGAAGTGGCAAAACTCCATCCGTCACAACCTCACCCTTAACGACTGTTTTGTCAAGATCCCCCGGGAGCCCGGTAGGCCCGGTAAGGGCAACTACTGGACGCTGGACCCTGCAGCGGAGGACATGTTTGATAACGGGAGTTTTCTGAGAAGAAGGAAAAGGTTCAAGCGCACAGATGTGAGCACATATCCTGGGTATATGCAGAGTTCCAGTGCTTTTACACCAACCCCTATGGGCAGGCCCGCATACCCCAACACACTGTACCCTGCGATAGGCTCAAACTACGGCTCTCAAATTGGGACATCGCCACACCCCGCTATGTTGCACCATTACCAGACCTCAGTTGGCCAAGGACAACCTCGTATGTTCAGTATCGACAACATTATTAGTCAACAGACGATAATGCAAGGCCCAGGAGGAGAACTTCATCCACAGACTCTAATGGCCGGCGACTTAGGAACCATGTCTACTAACTGCTCAGTCACTGGAACTGACCCGTCTGCATGTTTCCAGACACAGACTGTAAACCCCTCTTCAAATGTACTGAGCAGAAACAACGGCTCCCTTTCTTCTAACCTAACGCCGGGTTACCCTTACTCCACCTCGGCCTCCCCACCCCATCTGCCCCCTATGACGCAGTCCAGTTTCTCTCCCGGGAACTCTCAGGTGTACTGCACTGGAAACCGGCTTTCTCTCCCGTCTATGCGCTCGGGGTCCTGTGCTGAACATACGGATCAACTTTTGGGCCTTTCGAGCCCGATTAACTCCTATAATAATTCTTACATGAGACAAGCCAACTTTGCATCAGGATTAGAAAGGTATATGTGACCAATGATAGAGACAGACAAGACAACAGTAGAGCCTCAATTTGTGAAGCCATTTACAGTAATTGAAACATTCCATTCTTGGTATTATTTAGTGTTGTCCGTGATTTACTTTTTGTCATGTAATGATATAGGCCTATGTAGTGTGTGAAATGTTAATAGTTTGTTTCTCGATTTATTTTAAATGAAACAATCACGTAAGTTCAATAAATATTTTTATATATTAAACAATGTCTGTGACTTTTTATTGCCAATACAAACTCATCATATTAACCCTTATCAAGAGTTCCCTTCTCTAATTAATACATTCGGGTCAATCAAAATTGTTGCTTGAATAATAAAGTGTTACAAAAATGTATTTAACCGAAATTGGTATTTAACGCAAAAGGCATACAAGCTTCAAGTTACAAACAGCACAACTTGAAGAGCTTTACAAATGCATTTATTAAGGATTTTTCAACAAGGTCGAGAATTAATTATACCTATTATTTGAATTTGATAATAAAATACAACTGTAACTTTTTAATTATGTATTGTGATGTTTCGCTCTGCCACTTTCTTAATCTGAAGTTTATAGGATTTGTAAAATAGCCTTACGTTTTGGTCTGTAAACAATTCTAAAATAGGTTTACTTTATTTTACGTTGCTAAATGTAAACGGTACTGACATGGTTTCTGAATGTGTCCGAAAAAAGTGTGATCCTGGCCCGCAACCTGAATACATTTATTTAACATGAGCAGCGGCATGGAGGCATCTGAAAGGGTCACGCACTTCCATACAAATACATCCTGCATTCAAATCAGTGGTGTTGAATTAAAATGGCAAGATCCTGCATGCTAAATGCATTACTTTGAATTTGTAATTGCATTTTTTTAAATTTACATTGCTTTGATTTACTTTTCAAATCAAAAGAGACTTTTACAGACAACTTTTTAAACATGATTAATTTCAACTACTGACCAACTGCTAAACTCAAAATAGTCTCACCTTTCTATGACCAAAGCATATATTCATGAATAAATAGAACTGCAAGCACCTAACCTTCACTAGTCCACGATGTTGAAGACAAATTCACACATGCGGGCAAATATACGAATTAAATTAACAACATTTTCATGTGCCCGTCTCTTGTTTCTGTGCAAGCAACATGCAAGCACAACGATATATGGCCTATTATAATTCAGTGTATTTAAGGGTAATAGCCACGCAACAAAATTCGGTAATTTTGGTAAGGTAAGTGGAGGTAAGTGCACAAATGCAATGTGCCAATAGGCCTATTATCTAGTCTAGCTTCTTATGGAGATAGAAGACTCCAACTTTTTATTCCTGAAGTTCTTAAGAAATACATCCTCAGTCACAGAGTCTTTGTCAAATGTAAGCGTTTGGGGTTTGGTTTGACTTTTGGCCATACTGGTGTGACTCAACCACACATGCAGGTCAGACGTCACAAATACAGTCAGGCAATAGGTTATGCAGTCAAAATGGATTCATAGGTTGATGAAAAGGGAGACAAAGTATGGTCTCCGACAGAAATACATTAACTTATCGAATTTTCATGGATCTATAACTATTACTATGCAGTCCCAGTAAAAACCAAATATAGGCCTTCTCTTTACTTCAAACTGTGCTATTGTCTCATTGTTTTATTGCAAGGTATTTTGGTTGATACCACAGTATCTGGTTGATGCCCTAAAGCCTTTTCGATCCAGCAATAGCTTAATACTGGAACACTTGAAATATATCTTTTATAATAAAATGAAAATGTTTTAGATTAAAAGGACCCAGTTTGGTCAGTACTTTAGAAGTCAAATGTGTAACTTACCTGGTGTAACATTAGGGGGCGCCAAATCGTTGAAAATATCTCTATATTGTGCTAGAAATAAACTGACATGGTTGAATCTGAGTTCTTGCTACTTCAGGTGTTACGTTCTGTGGATGCTCAATCCAAAATCGTTTTCAACCTGATAAAATGGGATCAATTTCTTTAGTCAGATCCGTTAGGCTTGCGTAAATAAATTCATATTTAGGGTAGGCCTAGCATATGCTGAATTATTGCGAATTTTTCAACATTAGGCTATGCCTAGGCCTACATTATTAGATTATTTTTAAACTGCAGATGAATTTGCCTCATTTAATAGTTATTTGAGTAGATTCGATGTACATGTCAGATTAGATGTTCTCAAGCAGCTTTGCAGCGCAGTCTATCCTTGTTTAACAATCTAAAGTAAAGATAGTTTGAAGACAACCCAGTCTAATTCAGTGTCTAGTCGCCGGCATTGAGGTTACCTGCAACGGTACGTTAGCTTCATGGGCTAAGGGTTATTTTTAAAACAACCCGCTTACATAGGAGATATCTATGGGCCTAGTTGAAATAGTGACAAAAATATGGTGACCTACAATTTTAATGATCCCAAAAGAAATGGTTATCTCGTTCTTATTGTGAAGAAATTATCAATATAACTGAGCATTAAGCCTTCTATTTTTAAGTATATTTACTTATTCTTTTTACTTTTACTTTTAGGCTACGTTTAACATGGCCATATTGTGGTTGACAATTATTAAAGAAAAACTGTCGATGTATATTGTCTTTATAATGTATCCTTCAGTAGCACGAGAGTGCCTGTTATGGACCCTTACGTTACATACATATCATCTCTGACCAAGACGAATTGCAACAGTTTAAAGATGACTTGTTTGGTTTTGTCCTATCCGAATAATTGAAGAAAATGATGTTGATTGGACATTTTCTTTTTTTTAACGACTAACACATAAACACCTTAACACAACTTACATTTCGTTTAATTTAGCCCTATTTTCTGCATGCTTTTGCCCTTTTCAAACAAAAGGCAAGAAAATAAAGGTATAGGCCTATAGCCGTTTGAGGCAGAGACTACAGTTGGATCATACCTTATTTTTTTTCTTTGCTGCTTTCAGAAATGTTTTTTTTATTATTATTAATATGATGGTCTCATCTTAATTACCTAAAATCAATTAATCACTTTAGATATAGGCCTAATCAAATAGGCCAACGTAAATTGTTTCCGGACAATATTTATTTTAAATTGGTTATACTAAGCTAAACTTTGGGATATTTGTTTGGGTGGTGTTTGTGCATTTTGTAGGCAGACTAACCCCTTATATGCAACTGCAATCTTCCGCAAGAAGTAGACCTAATATATGCCTAATGAATGGTTATTGAGCTCGATTAGGCCTACTAACGGTACGGGTTACAAACCAATTTGGCTTTATTATGTATTATTTCCATCTGGCTTCCTGGGCAGATTAACCTAATTGGCTCATTTTAGTGCTTGTTTAGAGTTTCACAACATTAATATAAATAATATTGGCAAGCCGCACATTAACGCAGACCAGACACTTAATGAGGGCCATGATGAATATTCAAATGACCATGTATTATTTTGCGTCACTTTAGAACAGTTTTCTTTTTTGTAGGCCTATAGTTGACTACACTGAAACAGATAAATTATCTATTACTAAAAATTCTTCCTTTAACAAGCAGCCTACTTTCTCTTTTAATGACATTATGCAGTTCTAAACAAGTTTTCTAAGGGCTATTCACTTTGAGAGAAGTATAGGCTAAATGGTGAAAATGTCTAATTTAAGTATTGTGAGCAAAACGAACATTTTGAAAAGCTAATGTTTTGGCTTCCCAATCGCCGGCCATACAGCCACAATTTAAAAAAGCTAAAGAATACTTTTGGCACTGCCAATCTGGATATCATGTCTTTTATACACCTTGCATTCCCTTGCCTTCATTTTCAGTTCCTGGTAACAGTGACACTGTAACCACGTGATCCCTAAACTGCATAAATAGGTTTCAGGCGCTATGTAGGAGGATAATGCGCCGTCCTAGTTGGATACCCTCTCTGTACTCGTGCGTAAAACATAGTTGGATATGTACACAAACGCGTAACCTGAACAATCCATACATCAGAACGACGAAGCCAGGTAGGCCAAATACAAAAAAACAAGTTATCATTAAGGAGGAAGACACTTTTTAATGAATGACTGCCACTCGTGCTATCGGCTCAAACCTGAAGACTTTGTCTATCAGTTAGATACACCGCTGCATCCATGCGAACAGGTTAGAGTGGTCATACATGTCAATTAGTTTGAAGCACGTTTTTATGTTTTAGCCATGTTTTATGTATTAGTGTAGATTAAAAAGTATCGCGTGGTCTTCGGGGGAGTGCCAGCGTGTTTTACAAACGTACTAAGTAACCACCAGGCGTGGGACCTGAGAAGGGAAGATAATCTGTCTCTCTAAGGATGACTTTGGGAACGGATATGTCAGACAGCTCTGCATTGTCCGAAGATGTGGACATCGATGTCGTTGGAGGAGACCTCTCCGTTGGAAATGAGGGGAAATATATGCATCATGATTACTTGGACAATGACTCGGATGATAATTTGTCTCAGAATGCGAGTGAAATGGTTTCATCTCCTGGGCTCAGCAGCTCCGATTGTCCATCTGAGAAGATAAGAGTTGCAGCGGATTCGGGGGCCATGATAGGAGACAAGTCTAGCAAAAATGCACTGGTGAAGCCTCCATACTCTTACATAGCCCTCATAACTATGTCTATCCTACAGAGCCCCAAGAAACGTCTTACTCTCAGTGAGATCTGCGAGTTCATCAGCAACAGGTTTCCCTATTATCGGGAGAAATTTCCTGCCTGGCAAAACTCAATTCGTCACAATCTTTCATTAAATGACTGTTTTGTCAAAATACCACGTGAACCTGGCAACCCCGGAAAAGGCAATTACTGGACCCTCGACCCGGAATCTGCCGACATGTTTGACAACGGAAGTTTTTTACGCAGGAGGAAGCGTTTCAAAAGACACCAAACAAATGAGATTCTCAGGGACGCCGGGGGATTTCTGCCCGGACTTGGATATAGTCCTTATGGGTACAACTATGGTCTCCAGCTGCAGAATTTCCATGCTCACAATCCTTATCATTCGCACCACCCAGGTGGCGTGTTCCCGTTCCAAAATACACCCTGTACCCTCCCCTCGCCTGCCTCCATATTTCCCACGCCGCATCCTCTGCCCTCTCTTTTGGGAGCTGATTTACGAAAGCCATTTTATCCTCAGCTTAGCCCAACATTACCCGGCCTGGCACCTATTAAGACGGACATTAACACTCCAAATCGGCCTTCATTTTCCATTGACAATATAATCGGTGCAGCTAACTCTGCTGCATCAACTTACAGCGCGCAGCCGGGCAATCAGGCACAGATCTTGGCCATGTTGACTCCAGGACTCGCTTCTGCGTCGAACCACTTAAATCTCTCCCAGGAAACCTTACAACATGGAGCACAGACTCAGACATTCTCCAGCAAAAATGCTAATATTAACAGTTGTCATTTTTAAAAACTGGGTCAAGTGAATCCGCAGTCCTAAGTCCCAAACAACAAATCCCTTATCCCCTTTATCCATTGTGGTACTGTCATATGTGAGCTGAAGGTAGGCGAAACATTCTTTGTGAATAGAGATGTCTCTCTTCCTTTTACTTTGCATATAGGCCTAAATCTGTGAGAAATGAAGAATATGTATATTTATGGCCTGTAGGATTATTTGTAAATATGTGTAAAAAGGCTTCTGGGAGAGCGATTAGAAAATGAAGTTTTGTGGCCTGCATTATATTGACTCATGGCTCTTCGCCACTTGAGTTAAATATCATGCCATTTCAACACAAATTAAAGTCACATAGCAATCTTCTTTTCTCAAATATAACTGAGATTTTATCATGATTTATATGTTTTTATATATTATTGTACGTTGTGAGATAGCCCTAAAGCACTGTTAATAGGCTACCGAGACCGTAAACTCAGGTTTTTATGTAAAAGCACATGGAGAAAACGGGGTTAGAGGTTATGATAAAATGTAACCTTTTTCATTCCCTTTATTCTCCCACCTGCGGTGTCGTGGTGAATTTGTGATTTATTAATTCATGTTGTAAGTGGAATAAGTCGCCTATGTGGTTTGGATGTAAAGCCCATTACCTCTCACGCCATGTTTAATTGTTGTGCTTACGTTTCCTATCTATTTCACCGAATTTAATCTGTGAAAAATATGTTAAGTGTATAGACAGAAACACCTACATGTCCATAGGTCATTTCTAATGTAATGAGAAGATAATAAATGTTTGTGAATTTGGAAAAAAAAAACTTTTTGAGTGCCTTATGTGCAGGCTGTAGGCCTATGCTAACATTAATAATAACCCAATGTCATAATAAGGCTATGCACATTTAGGCCTACATTCAGTTATAATTTACTCGTGCATTAGATAAAGACTAAACGGCCTACTTAAAGTAAAAAATATTCTGAAGTTTATCGCCAAATAATTACACTTTAAAAACAAGTGAAAGAACTGTTTTAAATAATGCACAATATTTCCTTTCAGACTTAGACAGCCTGCAAAGTTAATGGTATGCCACAGTGAGTACAATGGACGGCGTACAACTCTCGTGTGGCTAGCGAGTAACCTAGGCTATTTTCGGGTAAGGAGCCTCTATCAAATGTGCTAATGAATAGAGACACCATGGGTTTGAAGGCATAGTAGCCTAATTGAATGTGAACGTTCTACTTGGATACCCACTATCTCTTGGGGGTTCGTTGCTAATTTGTAGCAGCACTTTTCACAAGGAACCAGAGCACGGTAATGCGGATTTTGGCCCATTTGTTGATGTTGTCACAGAGGAGCCCGTGTGTGCCTGAATGCTTCTCCGTGAGGGGTCCCCTGTAAGACAAGCCACACATAGCAAGACTATAGACTACCCCTGAAATGCAACCCTCTCAAAAGGCGTTTGTCTGCTTTCAATGCATATGTGTATTGTCTCATGAAGGCAAAGGAGAAAGCAGGACTTGTCATAGGTTATAGAAAACAGGCTTACGAGCCTATTTTGTTGATCCCAACACGTTCAAAAGCAGAAGGTGTAAAGCTCCTTTTTATTTTCCATGAGTGCCCATGTTGAATTACTTGGGGGTGTTTTGACAGTTGATTATTTATAAATCCGCAAAGGGTGGGAGAGCTGCCTCCATGGGTCCACTTTCCAACTCCTGTTAATCCCAGAATTTTTTTTTGTTTGTTTATCGATTGATTAGGCAGGCATGTGGCCATATACCGATTTTGAACTTTTGATATTTCGTTTGCGTTTATAATATTTAGTTTACATAGTTTTAACTAGGACTAAAACAAATAATTTTAAGAGTATATGTAAGCTAATTGCAAATGTTGTTTGAATGAGTTTAAAATGACTCCCTAACAAAATAAATCAACCCAGATGTGCATTAACACATCCCATCCATTGCGACATTAGTGCTGTATGAAATGGAGAACATTCAACACAGTAGAGTAATATAAAATAAAATATTTAACAGATAACTATATATTTTAAGTGAATGGCCAAGATAAAGATGATCGCAGCCTGTTCATAGAAACCGAATTCTCTATCTCCCGGCCTCTCTTACACACACACACACACACACACACACACACACACACACACACACACACACACACACGCATGTGCATCGAATAGCAACAAATAGCACAATGGTTAGATAGCATAAATTGAGTAGGCAATAGCAAATTTGACATATATACTTCCCAATCTAATACCCAAAAGTCTTTACAATGCATTTCTCGATCATTAAATTAATTAAATGTCGGTGGACATCAATTAACAATAATTAAGATACATTGCTATCTTGGCCCGTCATTTAGATCAAGTCTTAACTTGTAAATCATTTTTCATTTTGATTCTGCAATTTGTATTTGTTTATATATTTTTTATTAATGTTTTTGCCAACAATTTCAACTTACAGTTAATAGATCTATATATCTGAAACCGGTAGCATTGATATGTTGGGATAATAATTCAGAGGTGTGTAGCCTATCAAATGTAATTGTTTCCCTTTGGGACAAAATGGGCTTATTTTTGTCCGGACGTCCTCCTTCTCAACCTCTTTGACATTAGGAATTAAGCTTGGCCCCGCATCCTTCCATCAACCTGGCTCGAGACAGCCACGGATTACGTGAAATCGTTTTACTTAAACCCTGTAATTTCAGCGATATGTTAAACAGACCAAAGCCTATCAATCAATGAGTTGCGATATACACTAACGAATTTTTAATTAGGGCTTTTATTAAAAAGTTTGTCAGGTCTCTATTAAACAAAATGTTATTTTTTTTATTAACATGCACATTTTAGTCCATCCTTTTAATTTGGCTACACCGTTGTAATTTCTCTATTCCTGCTGTTTCAAAAACTTTAATCGCCACGTTTATGTGCAGTTTTAATGTGTGCGTGAATGTGAGTTTGGGAGAATAGTCAGTCAGGCCTAGTAGTTCTTGCGCCCATATCCTGCTTGGGTCCAGGCGCCAGACCTTGGAGGAGAAGGGAGACATGGAACCTGTGACACTACAATAAATCACACCCTCCCTTCGCTGCTTCAAATCTCCTTGCGTGTTTTTGCAACGGACTGAGGAATCTCTGCTTAATTAATTTAAAATGTGTAAATAAAGCAAGGACAGTGAACTCCCCTCATCTCTGGAAACAAAATATTAACTTTGGAAGAACTCGCCCCATCGACTTCGAAGCATAGTGACACACTTGCGAACACCTGCTGAAGCAGCGGCATCCCACACACAAAGAACACAAGCGGGAATTAATGACTGAAATATTACACCATCTGTCCGATCTTTCGGTTGTTCAGGCCAACAAGACATTGGTGATCCACCATATCTTGATGCTTTTATTAAAGTATAAGTCTGTGAACTATTTAGCCCCAAAATGCACACTATGGTTGATGATACATATTATTTGATCTACAACGTTTTTGAAATAGTACTCAATATTAGAACAACTGCCAATTTATTTTTTTTAACATTGGGCCGCTAAAGCCCGACATTGCCGGTGTTTTAACAAACGGTATCCCATTTTATTAGACACCCTATAGAGGAACCACGGGTTTTGGATTCTAGATACGTATTGATTAGTCTATGAAGATGATCCAAAACATTATCATTTTTTAAAATTTAAACATTACGATTACATTTTTTACAACTCATTAGAGATGTGTGAAGATACAGGTAAAAAGATAAACAGGTTCCATTTTAGATAGGTCTATAAAAAAAAATCGAATTCTGAATTATATTATTTCAAACCGCACAAATGAATGGAAAAGTTGTTATTTTATTTATCACAATATAAATGATACAAAATAGGGTTAGGTAAATATTTTGGGGAAAAAAGGAAATTAAACTTGATTAAATATTACATTTAATTGACTGTGTGCCATCTGTTTTTGTAAAGAATGGGGAGACCTTAAGATAAAATGGAGGTTTACTATCCAGTGTGAAATGTGATCAGGCTGAGGTCGAGAGGCCAAACTTTTTAAGACAAATGTTTATTTAGAGAAGTGAGTGCTGTCTGTGCTACTCCCAAGTTCTCCCGGAATGTTGCACTAATGTTTTTAACAGAGTGAACCAGGCCAGGGCTGCCAGTGTGGCATGACACTTCTGGTTAATGACACTAAACTGGCAAAATAACTTTATAAAAAGCGTCTAACCGAAGCTGTAGCACAGGAAATGCTTTTACTTAGAACTTCAAGGATGACGTGCGCAGAAATTGATGAACTTCTCATTCCGACGCACAGAGAGCAGCTATTCCGTGGAACGGCCGGAGTCCGCGTGTTTTCTTACAGTTTGTGAAATTGAATTAGATACGGTTGGGAATCCAACCTCTCACCATAGCCACATATTTTTCCACGCCCCCAGGTTTATGTTGTTTCTCGGTATTTCTGTTTTCTCAGCTGGAATTGCCATTAGACATTGTGTCCAAGCTGTCCACCTCTATCTCGTCCACTCTCCTCTCTCTTCCCCACTCGCCACATGTCCTCCTGAATACGAATCCACTTTCTCAACTTTCTGTGGACCGCCGGCACTCCAGCCACCAACGTTGATCTGAGCGGAGAAAAACACTGGACCATGCATTCCATTCGATAATGTGTTGTATAACCTTCCCGAGTTTAGCTCTAAAGAAGTTTACAGGCTCTTGGTCAACCCACCTGATAATATATATATATATATACAAAAAAAAAAAATATTGTAAATGGAGCTATAGCTACTATAGGGTTGTGCATCGTAGTCAGTGCAGATATGACTATTCCTAAATGTAAAATAGTATTTAAACTAAATGATAGACTTATTTGGATGATTGCTCTATAATTAATGAAGAAAAATGGTATCACTGAATTTCTGTTTCAGACAAGTAGCTGATACAAAACCACATACAGTATCTTTAGGCTACAAAATATAAAATGGTATGTATTTCTCTGTTGTCACTCTCATAAGATGATAATGCTTTTATACAATTTTTAGATTTCCAAATAAGCGCAAGTACAATTTATTTAGCCAATATGTTCTCCGTGAATCAGATGGGTCACAAAGCATGTTTATATAAAAAGGCCTTGATAATCCTCAATAGGAGGCCACCACCTCACAGAAGACACCCATGCATCCAGATTCAGCATCCCCTACCACGCATAATTAGTTCCACTATGGAAGAATATAGTGCTTATTTATTAATAATTGAATAACTTTTAGCCAACAGAGTTAAGAGGATGGCTGTTTTGGGCCACATATACATACATTGAACTTGGATTGGAATGTTCTTTATTGATTACAATGGAAATAGTTTGAGCATCAATCGGCCGTCAAATTATTTTAAAACCAACTAGATACTGTATATCAAACATCAAGTGAAAAATAAATGTATCAAACAGCACACACTATCAAAAGGATTTTTGGAATTAAAAATAATTCTTTATTTTCTCTCTCTCGTTCTCTCTGTCTGTCTCAAACTTTCTCTCTCTTTCTCTCTATCTCTCTCTATCTCTCTTTCTCTTTCTTTCTCTTTCTTTCTCTTTCTTTCTCTCTCTTTCTCTTTCTCTCTTTTTTCTTCTTCTTCTTTTCGAGGCTCTTACCTATACACAGTTTAATTAACGTGATCAATTGTTTTGTGTGCGCGTGTGGTCCATGACAGATATTCACACTCAAAGTGCAACCTAAGAAGAGGGGACTGGAGGTCATAATGTTTCATTATCCTAGAGCTTTATCTACCTCCTTATCACCAGTCTACCACTGAGTAAGAGAGAGACGCTGTCTAAGAACATGCATACCTATTGGATAATATGGCATAGTGGATTTGAAGAGTGGGTCTGTGATGCAAAAAAAAGAGTTCAAAGCTAAGTTGAATGAAAAGTGGCAAAGATGATAAGACCACTCTCATACTACTTATTTAAAAATCTTACGGATAAAAACGTAAAAGTCTCCGAAAAAACAATGGCTTCCACAGTGAGTGGCTGCTGCAGAGGTGAAGTGGCCTGAGGTCACTGCCAGAGAGGAGGGGATGAGGCTTCTAGCCTGTGTGCGCGCGCGTGCGTGCGTGCGCGTGTGTGTTCATGTGTGTGTTCACAAGCGTGTGTTCGAGTGTACTCTATTGACCTGGCAAAAAGAAGAGGGAAGTAATGCTAGGTTCAAAGCTTAAGAGAAATGAAAAGAAGTAAAGATGATAAGACCCCAGGTCAAAGCTGTTTTTTCTATTTAGCTGCGCTCTGGTCATCCTTGGAAGAAAAAAAATATTAATAATAGTAATGCTGCTTATTATTGAAACCACCTGGAAGGGTATCTACTTTGTGTTTAAGTATGTGGGAGTGTGTTTGGAGGTGTGTGTGTGTGTGTGTTATTGACTAATGCCCTAGACCGTCATTTGATTATGAATCGATGGTCATAGATAGGTGGTGAGATTCTCTAAGGCGGATGAGAAGAAGCAGGGATGTTAAGTGGCTGATTAGAGTTTGAAGGGAGCAGAAAACAAAATGGTTGTGACCTGAATCCTCACGCACAAGACATCATTTTGACACTATGCATGCTCAGGTGGCTTCCCCTAATATTCCTCTTGGCTAAATCTTCCGCCATACGCCTTCTCTCTCTGTCTGCCTCCCACTCGTTTTGCCCCCCCCCACCACCACCATTTATCAATAATACCTGGGCCCAGGTTAGGAGGTTTTTCCCAGTTGTGATGCGAAGAGGTGGCGCAGACTAGCTGGGCCACACAACCAGGGGGTGCGCTGCAGAGGAGGGTGGCCAGCGTAGGGGGAGACAGAGGGAAGTGAACTATGCGTGTTCTGTTTGTTTTCCCCCTGTCTGTGGCGGGCCGTGGCTGTCCTAGTGGCAGCGCGGTCACGGGCGCTGTCACGGGCGCTGTCACGGGCGCTGTCACGGGCGCTGTCGCCGCCTATTGTGCCTCAGCAGGATTGATGGGGAGCAGGGCCAGGAAGCAGAGAGCGGCTGGGAACAGGAAGGCGATGAGGAGCAGACCCTCATCTGCAGGTAGAGGGGGTTTTGAGAAGGTGGGCCGAGGTGGTACAAAGCTCTCTGACTCTCAAGATGTGTGTCAAAGGCATGGTTTCTTTTCGATTGGTCATTACTTCTCTTTCTTGATTTTGTTTCTCGTGTGTGTAGTACGGTTTTTGTTATGTCACGTGACTGTTTTTGAGACCCAAGCTGTATGTCACGTGACTGTCCAGGCAAAAAGAAAAAAGAAGAAGGGTTTCTGTGCTCAATGTCGTAATCCTAGTTTCCATTCCAAGTGTTTTTCTTTTGTTTTATTTCCCTGTCACTCTCGTCCCTCCATCCTCTCTGGGCCGTACCCTCTCCTTTCCTTTTCTCCCTGAGTAATGTTTGCCACCCGTGGGATGAAACGGCTGATGTGGAGCTGGTAATGGTCCTCCCCTTCCTGCTCTCACCCCTTCTTTCCCCTCCTGCTTTCTTGCTCCTTTTCTCCTAATTCAATTGTACATGCTTTTCTTGGCTTGATCAGTGTAAGTAGCCCATTGGCTGCACGCTCTCTTCTTTCTTCCCTCACTTTTTTTGTGCTCCCGGTTCCGTCAACACTCCTCCATCTTTCCAATTTTCTTGACTGTTTGTTGCTTACTCCCTTTCTCTTCTCTTCTCTTCTCTCCCCGTCCTCCTGCTCCCTCCTTCCTTAACCCCCCCCCCCCCCCGCTCCCTATCCCCCCCCCCCTCGCCTCTGATTTGCAGCCATTGGACGTTCTCCCTCTCTCCCCTTCCCTCTGCTGCCTCTGTGGGAGCTGCTTTAGTGGGCTGAGAGGGGTCACTCCTGGGTGAGTGATATCACTACTCCTCTCCTACCTCTCTTGCCCTGTGTGTGTGTCCCCCCCTCCCACTCCCCCACCCCCGCTCTCCTCTTCCCTACCCCAGCTTATGTTGTCATATTTGCAAATTGCCTTTAGGCATCCATCAAGTCAAGAGAGTTCCACGGTGAATATATTTGCTTTATGGCTTCTCTTGACACGGTAAGTCTAGTTTATAATGCGACCAAATTTGGACATAATTCTTAATGCGCGACAAATATGTGTGTGAAAGTGCACCACGTGCATGCGTTTGCGCGCTGGGCTTTTGTGTTGACACAAACTGATTTAGGTAGAAAACGTGTGCACGTGTGCATGTGTGTGTGAGGAACGGAATGAATGAGTGAGTGTGTATATGTGTGAAGGGGATCCTGTGGAGAGGGTTTGTGTACACAGATGCAGATCAGGGTAGAGACTGGCCAGTGTGTTAGTGTGGGGGGCAATTGAGGGGATCGTCTTCCCCCTCGATCCCTCCCTGGCCTCAGCCAAGAGCCTCCAGGGGTCCCTAGGTTTCTCAGGAAAAACATCTCAGCCTCCGTCACCCCTGAACCCAGCGCAGAGCTGTTTACCCTGGCCAGCCCGTCTGACAGCTTTACTGATGTTACATACAGGCACATGGGGACCCAGAGAGAGGAGAGGGATGGGGAGGGATGGAGGCCGAGGCAGAGACATTGGGAAAGAGGGAGGAATAGAGGAGAGGAGAGGGAGACCATGGGGTGAGAGGCCGTGGAAGAAAAGAGGAAGTTGAGGTTGAGGGTAGTAGAGTTTTATTTTACTCGGATCTTAGTGTTTATTATGTGTGTTTGAGTAGAGAACCGCTGCTCCACGATTCATAAATCTATGGAGCTTGTGTGAGGTGCATGGTACGAAAACACTTGGCCTCAGCCTAGCCGTGCAGGAGTGAGAAAAACACGAGAATAGTGTTCTAGTGAATAAAAGGAAAGGGAGATGTTGTCATTATTGGTTTCCTCTTTGTTATTTAATACGGCTTCCCGGCTCTTCATGACATGCGTGTCTTCTTGTGTGTGCGCGTCTGCATCTGTGTGTGTCCACATGTGTGTGTGTGTGTGTGTGTGTGTGTGTCTGCATGTGTGTGTGTGTGTGTGTGTGTGTGTCTGCATGTGTGTGAGTCCGCGTGTTTGTTGGGTCATCCCCAGGCAGCTGCTACATCCGGTCTAGCCCGGGGCTGGTGTTGGGGCTGGGCTGGGCGCGGGCTCACGTTGGTGGGCTGTGGGGTCCGTATTTTTCCGCTTGAAGCCCTAATTCTTGTTTGCCTGTCCTGAGCAGCTGGACAAGCTGTAATAACAACAACAGGCCTTTGAACAGAGCGCCGTGTTGTGCTGCCCTGGCTTGGGTTTCATCCCCCAGCACACAGCCGCAGTCCAGGGGACGTGCCTTGATCATCCATCACAGCCCCAAGCAGCCTCCATGGGTGTGATCGCCGGTCACTCCGCTAGTATTACTCTGATGGATCACCTGAAGCCCGGGCCGGCACACTGGGCCGCCTGTCTGTTCGTGTGTTTGCTTGTTTGTCTCTCGCTTTGTTTGCTTGGCCGGGGAAGAGTAGTTTGCTGGTTGTTTGTCTGATCATTTGTCATGAATGATAAATCCTCTCAGAGCACCCCCCACAGCCCCCCCACACCCCCACACCCCTCCCCCCGGGCAACGCAATTTCCTCAATTTCAGATTGTTTTTTTGTTTCCATTTCAAACTGGTTTGGGATAACATGTCAACACTGGAAACTCCTCGGCCTGTCGACCTCTCCCGTTTTCAATCTCTGCTTTGACGCACGATGGCTGCTGGTTAAGTGCCATCAGCTAAGCATTGCAGTGACGGGGTGACTTCCTCCCTCCTTACGTAAAAGAGGGCAGGGGGCCACCTGCTGTGGCCCAGCCTACACTGGACCCAGGCCCCTAGGTGATCGGGGGGCATGTAGCGATGGCCAGTCGGCCTGTCCAGCTGCTGGGTCCGTCTGATGGTCACTAACTGCCATCGTTTGCAGCTCGCCACCCCACCTGTCCTAGCGTTTGTCATGAGGGCCGTTGAGCTGTTGGCCATGGCCTATGGACAGGTCATCCAATTACCTCCCCGGCTGATGCTACCCCACCAGATGAAGGATTAGGGTGCACAACCCAAAGTCTGATGGCCCCCCGCTCCTCGTTGTGGTAAGGGGTCACCACTGTTACGGAGTCCCGAACTGCGCTGATGATCTCCGCCGCCCCCCCCCCCCCCCCCGCTCCGATGGCGGGAGAAGCACCGACTGACGGACGCTGGTGTCTGGGGAAGTGAGGGTACAGAGACCGAAGCCCAGAGATGCCTGGATTAGCCTGCCATGGGTTATACAGAGTTGAACATCTGGCGAGAGCCTGGAGAGATAGAGTTACTCATCTCTGAGAGCTGGGGGAGGACAAGAAGAGAGAGGTGGGGGGTATAGGAGAGAGACGGCGGGGGGGGGGGGGCAAGAAGTGCGAGGTGTGTGTGTGTGTGTGTGTGTGTGTGTGTGTGTGTGTGTGTCTGTGTGTGTGTGTGTGTGTGTGGCGGGGGGGGGGGGGCAAGAAGAGCGAGGTAGAGAGGGGGGGCAAGAAGGGAGAAAGACGGGGATGGGGAGGGGGGTGTCCTCTTTGACCCCTGTGTCCTCTGGTCCTCTCCTTCAGGACAGGGTGAGTGTTTACAACTCAAAACGTTACCCTAACCTCTAAGTACCCCTGCTCATCCCTTCTACCTCTGGTCCTCTCCTTCAGGACAGGGTGAGTGTTTACAACTCAAAACGTTACCCTAACCTCTAAGTACCCCTGCTCATCCCTTCTACCTGTAACACAATCCTACAAAATACTATTTTAGTGGCCAGTTCAGCTATTTGGCTAGTCTGGTTGGTTAGTATTTGGTTACGTTTACAGGGAAGTTCCCCCCTTTTGTTTTTAGCTTGATCCATGTGTGTGTGCCTTTGCAGGTAATGGGCTTGATCAATTATTTGAATGCGTGTTTGTGTGTGTTTCTAACATCTTCCCAGATGTTCATGGATGACTGCTTTCACTCCTCCTCTCCCCCACGTTCTTGCCGTTTGCTGTGTTTTTGTATGCCATGCTTTCCGTGTTTTTTTTTTACTCCTAGCTCACAGGCTTTCATTAGTTGATGAAGGGAGATGTTAAAAGGCGAGTGACACAGCGGTGTCACTCCCAACCACGCATGGCTGATCCGCAAACCTTATTAGGCAGCGCTTGACGAGTCAGCATGGGGAAGAACTCAACTGTCCAGTGAAAAGGAGCTGATCTCAGATCTGTTCTCTTCCTTGACCTGGTTTATACAGCATAAGAAAGCCACGGTCGTAGGCGCTTCTCTTTGCGTCTGGTCGGGCTGGTCTGTGTGCTGCTGGATCTCTGAGGGTCCCACTATAGTGGTAGACTGACATCATCGGGGCCCCTCCCTTACCCCCCAGTCATTCTGAAAATCCTCCTACCCCCCGCCCCCCCACAGGCTTTCTGACTGTGCCCCTGGCCTCCCTAGACTCCCTGACTTGACTGGCCACCTGCACTGTTTGTTTAGTGTTTGTCAAGTTTATGATAGCCTTGTCTAATGCCGAATAATAACATGTGTGTTCCACATTATGGCAGGGAGGTGGGACCCCAGAGACAGGGGGGAGAGAAGGGGGGGGGGGGGGGGGGGGGGGGGGGGGGGAGAGAGAGAGAGAGAGAGAGAGAGACCTTTTTTTCCTAGAGGTAGAGACCCCTTAGCCACTAGACGCCAACTTGGGCTTGGAGTGACAGATGAGATGGAGAGAGGAAGGGGCGGACCTGGTGGAGAGCTGAAAACAGTGGAGAAAAGAATCCCAATGATTGGAAGCAAAGTGATGAGATCGGGGGAGACACCGAAAATGGGAGAGGGTATGCTGAGGCCACTAAAAAGGGTTCAAGTGACAAATACGATAAACCCTGGTTGGACAGTGGGGGCCGCGATTAAAAAAGGGGCTATCGGGAGCCACACATCTGCAGAAGCCATTAAGGACTGTGCGGTGCGTCCATATGTTTTTCTCTGCCTGGCTGGCTGAGGCACGCGCTGCAAAGCTGGGATCGGGTTTCTCCAGTATGTACTGGGGGGGGGGCCGTCTCCAGTATGTACTGGGGGGGGGGGCCGTCTCCAGTTGACGCATGATGATTTAGTCAGGTGTGAGCGTGCACTTTCCAATTTGGGGGGAAATAAATTAGAAGTGATTTTTTATGAGGCCTGTGTCCTGGTCCTCTGGCGCTCTCCTCCCCCTGCTGTGTGCTGTCAGCCCAACTGATGTGTTTATAAAGAGCTCTGCTGTGGAAGCGCGCTGCTCCACACTCGCACGCATACACACACACATGCATTTACACACTCACAAGCATACACGCACGCGCACACATGCACACACACCCACACACATGCATATGCGCACAGACCAAAAAAATGTGTTTGCACGTAGGTATGCACACACATTGCAAGATTCTTGAGAGCGAAGACAGCCGTCACACGTTCTCACTAAGTCTAAGCATTCGACAACGCAGACACACACACACACACACACACACACACACACACACACACACACAGGGACAGATGCTCATATTTTGCATGCTTTTCCACAGACGCCTGTTGGTGTGTGGCTGCCGGCGCCCCTGCATGTCCAGTCGCCAGGAGACTGGCTGAGTGTGAGTGGAGGCAGAGGAGGATCTCCTCTCCCCCATCCATGCCTCCCATTCTTGTCTCTGCGCTCTCCCATGCTACGTCCAACCTTGGGATGAGAGCTGGGCCTGGACGAGGCTGCTGAGGGGTGACAGAGATGGGGCTTCACCCTCTGGAGTCTGGCAGCAGGGAAGCCAAACCCCGAATGACCTCTGACCTCTTTCTGCTCTGTCTGCTACTGTTCCCACATATGGTTCTGTCTGTCTATCTGTCTATCTGTCTATCTGTCTATCTGTCTGTCTGTCTGTCTGTCTGTCTGTCTGTCTGTCTGTCTGTCTGTCTGTCTGACTGACTAACTGACATACTGTCTGACTGTCTGTCTGTCTATCTGTCTGCCAGTCTGCCAGTCTGCCTGTCAACCTGTCTGTCTGTCCATCATTCTGTCTAATGTACCTGCTATTTTTCATATCATATTTCCCTGTCTTTCTGTTAGTATGTTTGCTGGCGTACACACTCTCTGTCTGGCTGTATGTCTATGACTCTAAGTCCATCTCTGTCTTCATGTCTTACTATCCTTTCCTCAAAATGTTTTGTTTTCTCTCAGTCAAATACACTCACTTGGAATGAAAAATAAACACAAACTTGTCGTACAGGTAACATTTACCTAGTTTTTCAACTATCAAATATTATTAGTTTTAGTTATCATATGTGGATATGCTGTATGTCTACACAAAAGAGCATAACACGCTGTTGATTCAATAGTCAAGCTCAGCGTCATGGCAACAACACCCATGAGATAAGAAGAGCTCGTGCCATTCTTTCTGAGATCGACCCTTAACCCATTTTCTTCGGAAACATGCTACATTGAATAGCTCTGTTTACAACCATATAATGTGCCTCTATTCTACTGGCTACATACATTCTATAGCGATTTGTATTCCTTTCTATTGACTACATGGCAGTTTGAAAGACATAACCATGACCCATGACAGCAAAGCTAGCTCATCGATTTACTATATCAATGCAGGCAGGGAGTGTTTTCAAAATAGTTTGTTACATAACAAACGAGACAGAACGGCAGATGTACTTATCCTGTGTTAGGGAGCGCAGCGCAAACAGCGACTCGACCATTGCGTAGCAAGCGCACGCTGTGCCCTTTCTCATGTCTTATGCGACAAACCTACAATGAATCGCTTCTATAACTTTTGGAAAGTTTGCCATGCCAAATCTTGCATGATGCGCCTGATATTGGCGTTGGTCGTGGGGAAGTGTATGAATTAATGTATGAATCACCACGGATAGGACATGTGTGAATGCTGAGTCAGAGGTTCCATATCATCTCTAATTTATTCCAGTGACTGTATAACTGTAATGCGTGGCTACTTAATCTGTAACGCTCGATGACGTCTTGTTCACTCAATTGTCCTAACTAGAGTAATTATTGTGGCGAAAATCCTTCCAGCATGTCTCCGTTGCCTGTGTCTTGTGTTGATTGGATGACTGCTGCCCTTCTTTCTGAAAATTATCCCTATACAAGTAAGCCCTACCTGGATTACACCTGTTTTTAAGACGCGAATAAATTTCACCGCAAAACAGAGGTGCGTCTCCCTTCCGTAGTTGTCATACAAAGGCCTACAACGGAATACGTCATCATCCTCTCCTTGCTCATCTCCTCCCATGTTTTTGCGCGAAACCCCCACTTGTCCCTCGACTCTCCCATGAATGCATATGCATGAGAATGAAAAACGCAATTTGTCATTCTGTGCTCTTGCGGCAAGCAGAATGTGGTTTTAGCTATACATACCGTGCAGCGTTTTCACGCGCACGTTGTGACGAAATTACGCTGAAAACGGGCCATAACATGCAGCACACCTGCTGCCGACTGTTTAGTTTGTCAGATAGAAATACCTTTCCTTTACAATGTAGTTAGTTATCAGCCCTTGGTAACCTTTTTGAACAAAACTTTTTTTTTTACTCGACATGCCTACATGGAGATGTAAAAGCCCTAAGCTTAAAGGTTAGGGAAGTGTATGTATTCTACTCTGTTATCACGGGCGGCCATAGCTTGCTCAGTGGGGTCTATCCTGGGCGACAGTGGCTGTGTCACCAAACACAGCAGCTGAATGAAGACAAGGGGATTTTAACTAGAAGGGTCAAAGTCTGGCTCCTTTACGAGTTTTTACAACATGAGTGGGAGCATTGAAGGAACGGAGGGAGTGAAAGCGAGACGGAGGGAGGGAAAGGAAGTTAGCGGTGTAGTTTTTCTCAGCTTTAGCGCCCCTGAGCGGGATAAGAGATGGGGAGCAGGGGGCAGTGACTGGGTGGTCAACTAGATTGAGACCTCTGTGCGCTATGCTAAACATCTACCTATGGGGATAATCAAACGAATCTCATGTTTCCCTGCGAGCTGTTTTATCCTCTTTCAATCAGTTTACATTTCTCAACCAACTCTGTCTATTCTCTGGTCTTTGTTATTCTTTGCTGTTCTTGCATGAAGACATTTACTGAGGTTTCTCTTAATGCGCTGAAGAAAGAAAGGTGTAGGGAAAAAAATGTTTTAATCAAGTAGGTGCAAGGATCCTAAAACAACATATTGTATTCAGCCAATATACTTCACTTTTTTTCCACCATGCATTACCCAGCTCAAATAAAGGGTATACTCATTACATAGTGAGAGTTTGTTTAAGTAACCATATATGGATCCATATAAGAACTAACCCGGAACGACTAAGCCAGTGACTGTCATATATAATTACGCACAGGAGTTCACCGGCGGATGAGCTAATTACATTCAATCAATCACTTATTTCATCAACTTAGACATGATCTCTGGTGTGATCGCTGCTCTGCTTTCCGCGCCATTGATCCGCCCGTGGAACTGGTTTTGATTGAGTCATGCGGTGTAGGCGCTCCAGCTCCAGGCCGGGCTCTGGGTCTGGCTGGCTGTGTGGGCAGCCTCCTGCATGCGTACGGGTAGCGAGCTGTCACCAGACAGGAGGAAACCCAAAGACGGGCGGCTACAGAGTACAGACCTTGTTACCCTGTTACCGCGCTCTCAAGTTCACACACCAGAAATAAGCAGACACACGTGCTCTGCCTTTTTCTTGTATGTGAGTAATATGTGTGTGTGTGTGTGTGTGTGTGTGTGTGTGTGTGTGTGTGTGTGTGTTTACGTAAGTCTGTTGTCTTCTGTTGCCTCCCTCTGTGTACTCTCTTCATCTCCTGCTCAGTCGAGAACTTAAACTATTTTAATCTGTACATAAAATGAAACTATCGATGGAGGAAAGTGTACTCAGTCGAAAACTTAAACTATTTTAATAAAATAAAATAGGCAGTTACTGGAAAGGTATAGCAACGACTATCTGTGGAGGAAAGTGTTGACACAAGGGAGTCTTTCATCCAGAGGGAGGTGAAGCACCGGCTTTTGGGGGTAACTCCAACCCGGAGGGAGACAGATGGAGAAGAATCAACACCGGCAAACGATGTGGAGTGAGAACATTCATTTCAGATGGCCCCGGCCATGACAGAATTGGTCCTGCATGTTGTTTTCCACGAGCCGCCGGTGTCGTGTTCGCAGGTTTCACGTGTTGTAAAGTCAGAGTGGTTTTGGCGCAGGGCGAAAGCAGCTCCTGTTCCGATAGCTAACCTCATCCTGTTCAAAACGTGGCCGAGCCACAGAGCCTTCAAGAGATTGGGCACGGGAGTGAAAGTGTTGACAACGCTGAAGTTGGAAACTTAACCCAGCCCTGACACAAAATACCTAACTTATGGTCTCTCACGGCCTGCTCAAACACACACACACACGCACACACACACACACACACACACACACACACACACACACACACACACACACATTCACCAACCCTTCCACTCTCCCCAGCATTTTTTGCATTATAGCATTGTAGCATTGCAGCCTATAGCTCATCTTCCAAAAATCAAAGTAACTTATATGACACTTATCAAAACGTCTCTACTCAAAGACTAAAGGGGAGTTTTGTCCAAAAAGAATTTAGACACTCAGAGAAAGGCATGCCTGTTCAGGACCATCTGTCTGCCACTGTTGGTCTAGGTCATTGCAATATAAGCCACCGAGGTAGTAAATTAAGTGATGAGTGTGTGTGTGTGTGTGTGTGTGTGTGTGTGTGTGTGTGTGTGTGTGGTTATGTGGGCGAGATAGACAGTAAGGAGAGAGGCAGGGATTCCTGGATGAAAGGACAGGGACAGATGATTCCACAGGCATCACTTCAGACCCTTCGCATTCCATTCCCCGCAAACCTGATCGCCGGTCATTTTCACTGTCACAGCAGGACACAGGGCTACACACTGAAATGATACCCACCGTGAACTCAGGATATGAACTCACATTACAATAATGGAAAGCAGTGTAGCGATAGTTAAAACGTAATGTCCCTCCCGCTGTGCTTTTGCTACAGCAGCTGCCCGTCCTGCACCGAAGGACTTTTCTACTTGTGGTACTAGTAGAGGTTGCTGCAAGGTCAGGTCTGGTATTATGGAGTGCAAATAGAGCCATTGGTTTGCAGCCGTAAAAAAAACTGATTTGTAACTGAAGGGTGAGATTTGTAGTTGTAAACCCCTGGTTGCGAATGAAAAACAAAAAATCCACTGTAACCATAAAAACAGGGTTCGAAACTGAAGGTTGGGATATGTAGTCATAAACCCAAAGTTGTGAATGCAAAAATAACTCTTCCCCCGGATTGAAATATATTTGCATTCGTGGGGATTTTATTAAGTCCTTAAGAGTTATTTTTGTATTCACAACGTTGGGTTTTACGACTGCAAATCTCAACCATTAGTTGCAAATCACGTTTCTATGGTTACAAATCAACGGCACTATTTGCACTTCACATGGAATGTGTAGAAGAGGCAAATTAGCATTGATCATGTCATCAAGATGCGATGAGGCAAGAAAGAAAAAGGTCCACTCACTCCGTCTTCTCCTTTTAGGTGTCTGGAGGCCACCTGCTTGACCTAATTACTGTAAGGTAGATGGAGGAGGGAGGCAATGAGGAGGGAAGGAATTTACTGCTTTCAAAGCTGGTTGGTAACAACTCAGGGACCAGGACAGGAGTTAATGTTTAATTGGAAACAGCCTGAGACATGCTGAGACTGTGAAACTCACACACACAGCACAGACATCCTGTATAATATTGACTTTTTGACCAAACTGTAAAAAGACAGTTGCTGCAGCCGCAGTGTCCTCCCCTCCTCTCTGACTTAAGTGATGTAGTAATCAATGCAACTTGTCCCCCCCCCCCCCTCCCCCCCCACACACACACACATTGCGTGGCTCTGATCTCGGGGAATCTGGAGTCTAAAACCTACCTGAGCACCAACACACACAGGTCGGAACTACACAAAGAACCATTATCTCACTTTCATAAAGTTAAACACCCCGTGTTATTAGATAATTTCCTCGGCAGTCAAAAGAAAAACCTATCGTGCCACGCGGGCCGTTTGCCCCCCCCCCCCCCGCCTGCCAGTTAAAGTGCTACACTAATCCAACTGATGAATCTGAGAGCCATATTAGTCAGTTTGCTCTGCTAATGTCCTCCCACTCTCTCGTACCTGCACATCTCCCCAGTAGAATCCCTGGAGGAGCCACAGAGAGGCGCACCACAGTGGAAGCTATTCCCCAAGGATGGGTCTCCGGTCCCCCTGCTCAAGAAGGGGACTAAGTCTCAATCGCTGGTTTAATGAACCAGGGACCGGCTCCCAAATGTAGCTAACCACTCCAATTCAGAGTCATGGTCCAAGGAATCAACAAGTCAGTTGTTGACTCACATTGTTATGGTGCGCTATGTATTTTGTTCAACATGTGCTCATAGAATTATTAAATTGTGCTTATGGTATTATTAACCCATTACAGCCCAGGTAGGTCAGGTAGAACACCACGGGTGCACAAAAGATAAATAAAACACCCAAAATGTAATGCAAATGATCCAAATTGATTTTGTGTGTTCAGATGCCATGTGTGGACAAAGTGGTGGAACCTTATGACAATCAGATTAAAAGATCTACATTTTTTCAGAGAGAAAACTTTAAATCGGTCAAATGTGACTGGAACACAACCGGAGGGTTAAACTGCTCCTTGAAGCTTTGAATGCATTATTTGCTTTGACCCGGGTACAGGCCACCACTTCAAACCTCCAGCAGTGGGTCTTCAGGCACCTCCGCCTGTTCACACATAACCCATGGATGAGAGAGGCTGCAGCGTTGTGGTCCTTGGACTCAGCGGTGCAGCTCTAACGGATCATTATCTGAGCTGCAGGCCTCTGCCGAGGTTAATCTCAGCCGGGACTCCAGCGGCGTGGGGGGTCAACCTCTCGCCAGCCCCCGGCCCTCCATTCCCCACTGGCTCCCCCACCTCCTCCCCCACCTCCTCACCCAGCCACACATCCACGGCGGGGCCCCGTATCACATCCCAGCCTCAGCTCACCCCTGGAAAAGCCTGCCCCCGTGGCTGTGAGGCGTGAGGCCCGGTCCGGTGCCACAGTCCTGTGGAGACCCATGTCCTCAAAGCTCCGTCCCGCTCCTTTGGTGCTCTTCCAAACTGACGGGGAAATTAAAGAACGTTCAAAAAAAAATAATAATTATAAAAATAAAAAACGCACTCCCAAGCAGCCTTGACCTCCACACTGGAGGACTGCTTCCCTGCAGCTCAGCACAAAAACCCAGCGCCCCCACCCCGCCCTCACCCCCCCGTACGGAGCAGTGTGAGAACATAGTCACATTCACACAGCACCGCGGTTACAGCAACAAGGTAATAGTCGGTGGAAGCGAGCTGGTGGGAGGGAGAGGCCAGTTTTACTGCGCCGACCAAAATACAACACCAGGACTTTGTGGTTCACAGTGCAGTCGGAAAGACAAATATTATTTTTTATGAGCTTGAAAAGGTCCAGGGACCAGCTGTGTAAAACACACTTAATGATTGAATGGCTGAAGTATTAAATCTCATAACTTGAGGTCCTTCATGGGTGCATGCGGTCCTGTCCTGGGCGGGAAGACATGGAACAGACCCTTCACTGTGGTGTCACAATATGGTCAACGTGGACACACTTTCTTTTAACGCCCCACAAGACACAAGCACACTCCTACACACACACGCACGCACGCACGGACGCACGCACGCACACACACACACACATACAGACACACCTCGGTACAGGAACTGCCTTGGTAAATCTTTATGTTGGAGTGGGCAAGCTGTTTAATTATAACCTTTGAATGAAATCTTCTCACTCTGATGTCCGCAGAGAGAAGCCCGCAGTTTAGCTGATGAAAACTCCACTGTGTGGCTGAATTGGACCAGGTTAATGGAGGTGCAAATCAACTTGGTTTAAGTTTATTTTTATCACGTTCTTGTTTCGTCTCAGTGCAAATGTCATCAAAACATTAATGTCAGCATTTTATGGAGCAACAAGTTATTTATTTTGGAAATGGAATAAAAATGCCTTCGAATGACCTTACTGGATTACTTTATAACTATTCTTAAATTGTTTCGTCAGTACAACCCATGATACAATATTTCCCACCTCACACTCTAAACCTTGTCCTATTCTGTCTAATACACTTGACTAGAATACCAACAGGTACGGAGTAAAAAAAATAAATAAAAAAACATCATCAGGTTTTGTACTTCACAGCCCAGCGAAAATCTTTTCTTCAACACACAGATGAAAACACTTTCCATTTCACTGTGGGCGCAGTATGCTAATGGTGGCATGCCGGTGTGACAACTCTCCGTCAAAAAACCTCATTATCCATCTGCTGCCGAGCTTGTGATGATAACCATTATTTCAACAAAGCCTGGAGATCCACTCGCTCCACTGGTCTGCGTTTCGCGAAGGGCTCGGATTCCAGACGGGTTTTTTTTTTCTCACGCGTCCCGTTGGGGTCACGGTGTGGGGTCACGGTGTGGGGGCGAGGAGGCAGACGACCCATAAGGCATGTTAGCTATGGTTAGCATGCCATGAGGCATGTTAGCTAAGGTATGTTAGCCATACACACACGCGCACCCTCGCCCAAACGGGCACGTTGCGTTTTTCACTGCCAACATGTGGCGCAAACGGAAATGAAGAAGTGGGTAAACCAAATGAAATCTCAGGAATACAAAGCGCTCTCAACACAACAACAAGAGAGGGACATGGAGAGATGATAGAGTACTTTTTCTTTTTGTAGTGACCGTAGCCCTTCAGTGTGTGTGTGTGTGTTTGTGTGTGTCCGTGTGTGTCCGTGTGTGTCCGTGTGTGTGTGTGTCCGTGTCTGTGTGTGTGTGTGTGTGTGTCCGTGTCCGTCTCCGTGTGTGTGTGTGTGTCCGTGTGTGTGTGTGTGTGTGTGTGCAGGCGCCTCTGCAGTGTACGCGTCTCCCCAGGCCTCCCCAGCTGCAGCACTCATGCTGGGGCCTCCTCCTGGTAGCCATTATGCTGTGTTTGTCTGTGGGTGGTCCGGCCCTGTCTCTTTCCCTCTAATAGTTTTCTACCGCTGTGCCCTGGCGGTGCCCGAGGCCAGAGGGGACGCCGGCCGGCCCTGTCGTGTAGAGCGTCCGACAGGCCTAATAAAGCCTCCCGGGGTCCAGGCCCATGGCTCTCAGCACTTCCTCCCCGCTGCCCCTTGCTCCCCTGTCCGCTGGCCCCCTGCAGGCACATGTGGCCCGGACCTAATGGGACGCAGCTGGACTCCCAGCTTCTCCTCCGGCCCCGGCTCCAGACCTGGCTGTCTCCTGCACTCCATTACCTTCTCTCCTCCTCCTCCGCCTCGCTCTCTCTCTCGCCCTCTTCCTCTCTGTGGCTCCCGTAGCTCAACCCCAGATGTCTTCCTCTCTCTCTCTCTCTCTCTCTCTCTCTCTCTCTCTCTCTCTCTTTCTCTTAGCGCGGACAGTCTGAGGCTGATTCTCCCTCTCCCTCCCGTTCCTCTCCTCTCTTCAGGGGGCTCCAGGGTCCCGCGCCCCTTCCTGTCTGACCGCCTAGACCGTGTGATGTGGGTGAAGTCAGGATACAGCTGCCCCGGGACAGGAGAGAACTGACGGAGAAAACACCAGAGGAGGATTCTCATTCAGCAGAGCCCCCCCCCCACCCCCCACACACACACACACACACAGAAGCCCCCCCACACACACACAGACCCCACCACACACACACACACACACACAGAAGCCCCCCCCCCCCCCCCCCACACACACACACAGACCCCACCACACACACACACACACACACACACACACACACAGAACCCCCCACCGCCAGCTCTGTCGTTCACACGTAAGACTCCCCAGTGTTTCTCTAATCAGCGCCCCCCCCCCCCCCCCCCCCCCCCCTCTGTGATTGGGAGGCAGGGGGAAACATTTGTTTCCCACATTGCTCCGTGTCTGGAGCCCCCCCACTTTGGAACATCTAAACAGAGCCAGGGCCTCTCCCTGTTTTTGAACTTTTATTGTTATTGTAAAAATGACCGGAAAACTAACAAATGAGAATTTTGACACAGCTGCTTGTGAAACACCCAATATGGACGACAAGTGCTGCCTGGTATTCCCGGCTGCGTTCCCCCGACCGGCCAGCCTGCCTGTTCCTCCCGGGACACGTGTCATGGCCGCCATGTGTTCTGAAACAGCGGAACGCGTTTTCCGCGTGGTTCGGTGTCGTTTGTCGTCGGCGTCGCGTCAACCCAGCGCTCGCCCTGCCGGCGGCCTCGCCTCTCTCCCCAAGGCTCTGTGAGGTCTGAGGCCTCGGCTCTCTCCCCAAGGCTCTGTGAGGTCTGAGGCCTCGGCTCTCTCCCCAAGGCTCTGTGAGGTCTGAGGCCTCGGCTCTCTCCCCAAGGCTCTGTGAGGTCTGAGGCCTCGGCTCTCTCCCCAAGGCTCTGTGAGGTCTGAGGCCTCGGCTCTCTCCCCAAGGCTCTGTGAGGTCTGAGGCCTCGGCTCTCTCCCCAAGGCTCTGTGAGGTCTGAGGCCTCGGCTCTCTCCCCAAGGCTCTGTGAGGTCTGAGGCCTCGGCTCTCTCCCCAAGGCTCTGTGAGGTCTGAGGCCTCGGCTCTCTCCCCAAGGCTCTGTGAGGTCTGAGGCCTCGGCTCGCTCCCCAAGGCTCTGAGGTCTGAGGCCTCGGCTCGCTCCCCAAGGCTCTGTGAGGTCTGAGGCCTCGGCTCTCTCCCCAAGGCTCTGTGAGGTCTGAGGCCTCGGCTCTCTCCCCAAGGCTCTGTGAGGTCTGAGGCCTCGGCTCTCTCCCCAAGGCTCTGTGAGGTCTGAGGCCTCGGCTCGCTCCCCAAGGCTCTGTGAGGTCTGAGGCCTCGGCTCGCTCCCCAAGGCTCTGTGAGGTCTGAGGCCTCGGCTCTCTCCCCAAGGCTCTGTGAGGTCTGAGGCCTCGGCTCGCTCCTAAACCACCACGCAGAGACACAACCGGCCCGCCGACCGGCGACAGGGTCTTGAATCCATTACCTCCCGCGAGCCGTCCTTTGATCCTGGAGGACGGCGAGACGGTGAACAGGACACGGAGGTCTTTTCCCTCCGGCGGGGGCCCCCCCCCCCCCCCCCGTGTGTCTCCGGCCGGGTGTCTGCCCTGCTGGGGACGGCTTTTGTCGGGGAGTGAAACCATCGCCTCCCCCAGTGGCTCGGCTCTCAAGGCCCGCTTGCCCCCCTGTGTTTACGCGGCGCAGACGCCCAGGCTAAACAGGAAAGGACGGGAGACCCCCCCCGCCCCCCGGCCGCCCCCGTCAGCAAGGGAATGCTCTGCAGCCCTTCAACCCTATAGGCCCCGCTCAACACGCATCACAAAGACCGGAGCTCATTCAGAGCGACCGTACAAACACAAACTCAGCCCACGCACCCCTCAAAACCAACACGGCCTTCATGTGACACGTTGAAATGGTTTCAAATGGCCATCCCTGTGTTTCGTGTTTTCTTTAGGACATTTGTTTGGTGCTACTATGGGTTTCATCTGGCCTTTCTGGTAGGGCGTGCGTGGCGGCGAGAGAGAGACAGAGAGAGAGAGAGAGAGAGAGAGAGAGAGAGAGAGAGAGAGAGAGAGAGAGAGAGAGAGAGAGAGAGAGAGAGAGAGAGAGAGAGAGACAGAGAGAGAGAGAGACAGGCCTGTTTGAAGTCAGGGAGCTGCTGAGCAAAGCAGGGAGACGGATGAATCATCTCAGCTCCAGAAACCTAAACGCACCCTTGTTAGGGAGCCCTAATATGTGTTTGTGTGTGATGGCAGCAACACAGTCCACAGACGTGGCTCTTTCCGCTTACACACACACGCTAGTAACCCGACACACATCACTAGGTGATGTCAGATTAGCATTAAGCATGAGCCTTTGCCTGTGTTTATGTGTGTGTGTGTGTGTGTGTGTGTGTGTGTGTGTGTGTGTGTATGTCTGTGTGTGTGTGTGTGTGTGCGTGTGTGACTCACTGTGAGCAAGTTGTCTGGCATTGTTTTTGGGCGCTGGGGTAAAATGTAAACAGCGGAAGGCAGTGGCTGAGGTAGAGCGGAGGAGAGGCCGCGTGTGTTTGTGTGTGTCTGTCGGGACGTGTGTATCTGTGTGTGTGTGTGTGTGTGTGTGTGTGTGTGTGTGTGGCAGCGGGACGATGACATCAGCGGCTGCGTAGCGAGCAGTGAGAGGGGCTCTGGTCAGTGTGAGCTGGGGCCTGTCACACAGACGTCGCCCGACCGCACGCCACGCTCACAGAGGGGCCACTCAGCGCGGGGCCCCGGTTCTGGGGCTCGCCAGACGGGGAACTGCCAAAGACGTTTAGCTCAGACGCAGCTTAGAGGTTTCACCAAAACAATCTGGCAGGAGAAAAGTGACGCGCATGAAAAGGCCTCTATTCCACCGGAGGCTCTGGAGATACGCTCCCTTTTCACCACGTTCTCAATCAAAACGTTGGTCCACTCCTCTTGCTGTTTGCACGCTTCCCTATATAGTTTCATTGTATAGCGCACCAATCATTTGACTCGGTATGTAGCTAGCCCGCTTAGAGATCTGCGAAATCTCCGTTTCGATCCTTCCCGTCTCGGTCGCTCCATTGCTCTGGCCTGGTGGATGTCTCAGGCAGCGTCCTCCCTGCCTGGCCCTTGGCCTCAGGCCAGGCGCTGTGGACGCTGCCAGCGGCGGCTGTGGGAGGCGCGGAAATGCCCAGCTGTTTCCTTTCCTCCAGCCGTTCCATTTATTAATGCCGGCAGCTACTGCGATGAGTGCTCCTTTTTCACGCATATCAATTTTGGGAGACAAAAACCCCCTCCACCACCGCACCCCGCGGACTAAATCATGGCCCGGACAACGCTGTCTATTTCGGGCTCCCTGGCAGGAGTGAGCTCTGCTTGGTCTCCCGCACTGAATGTCTCCATGCTCTTGGATCCGGCCCTGTTTGCCAGGGCTCTCCCACCCAGCGGATCATCTCAGAAGGGAGGGAGACGCCTCTCGCGGGCGATGAGATCACGCATTTCCCGGCGACCGCCGGCCAAGGGCCGACGGAGTGCGCCGCTAAGCCGTCCGGGAAGGTCCCCCCCGGGGGCCCCTCAGGTAGGCTTCAGTCGCCGAACCGAGCGCCTCCCCGTGTCCCTCAGAGGAGGAGCTGTGCTCCTCTCTCCAACCCCTCTCTCTCTCTCTTTCATCTCTCTCCGCCTCCTCTCCCCCGATTCATCGCCCTGGACCGGACAAAGACCCCCCCCCCCCCGGAACAAATGCTGCCGCAGCCTTTCAGGGCCAAGCATCGGGCTGTGGAGGAGAGGAGAGGAGCGGAGAGGAGAGGAGGGCGCTGCGCCTCCCACCCTGGAGGTCCCCAGAAGGCCTTGGCCCCTCGCTGCCTTAACCCAGAAGGCCCCATTCAGAGGCTCACCTAATGAACACTCCTGCCCCCATTCAGCCACACAATGGAGCCCTCCACAGCCATTGAGCCGACTCACAATGCAAGACATCGCTCCAATTAAACCCCGGGGACAATGACCTGAGGGAACGGCCTGTGCAGAGAGACAGCGGTGTGTGTTTGTGTGTGCGTGTGCGTGTGTGTGTGTGCGTGTGTGTGTGTGCGTGCGAAGGCGGTCGAGCTGGGGGGTCATCGGGGTAATGAACGAGCCCAACATAGCAGATCTTTTCGGGGGGACACTGAAGTGGCGGCGCTTCAGATGTGCTATTAGGATCAGTAAGAAGCAATTACGGGTCCGCGGCCCCGCCTCCCTGCAGCACCCCCTGGAGCTCCCTGTCTTCCTCTCCATAGACGAGGGGCTGCAGACTGCAGGCCTGCACCGCGGCCACGACCACCAAGGCAGAGTCTAGGACACACAGGTAGGGCCGGGTTCAAGCCAAACGATAGAATAAACAGTGGGAAAGAAATAAACAAAAAGAATGAAATCCCGTTTCCCAAATTGTTTGGATCCTTCCCTCCGTTGGGAAGTTGCATTACAGCACAGGGTATCTTTTCAAAACCATCAGTTAGGCCCTCCCTGGACGAGCAGATGAGGGGAAGGGAAGAGGAGAGGAGAGAAGAGAAGAGAAGAAGAAGATAAAATATGACTTGAACGAGAACCCCCGTAGGAGAAAGTAAAAAAAAAAAAAAAAGAGTATGCTCTCTGACTGAAAACATCGTGCTAAAAGCCAACGAGAAGAGATTGCGTTTGGGACGTCGAAAAAGAGACAGGTGGGGGAGGGGGGGGGGGGGGGGGGGCGGGGGGGGGTAGCACCACAAATGCTTGTCTTGTGTAAAGGGTGTGGAGGCTGCTATAATGTTGTATTCCTGATTATTGACTTTGATGCTCAAAATACAGAGGTCTACGGAGACGTGACATTTGGAGGAAAGAGAGCCAGGCTGAAATGCCAACAAACCCCAAGAACAAAGGAGGGATCAGGGCAATGGTAATGCAGCTCAGCCCTGGCTCACACTCATGAATATGGCAGCTGTGGTGAAGCTGACAATGTGTGTGTGCACGCGCACATGTGCGTTTATGTCTGTGCGTGTGTGTGTGTGTGTGTGTTTGCGTATTTGTGTGTGTGTGTGTGTGTGTGTGTGTGTGTGTGTGTGTGTGTGTGTGTGTGTGTGTGTGTGTGCGTGTCTGTGTAAGCAAAAGTGTGAGAGTGTGTGTGCGGCTGTGTGTGTGGCCCATCCTCCATCGGTGTTAAGGTATGTTTCCCTTCTCTTTTGCCCTGGGTCCCTCCAGAGCTGACCAGTCAATCGGGCAGTCTGTCAGGGCCTCCCCTAGCCGGACATGCGGTGCTCTGGGATCAATCCCCACGGCCCCTGGGACTCTCACTCATCCAGCAGGGGCGTCCACACCCTCTGCAAATCCCCGGACGTCCTTCACACCACCCTGACAGCTGACTGCAGGGGACACGACTGGCTCCCTGTGAGGTGGTAAGGGTATGACTGTGTGTGTGTGTGTGTGTGTGTTTCTGTGTGTGTGTGTGTTTAAGCGCGTGTTGCTGTTTGTGTGTGTGCATGCGTGTTTGTGCGTGTGTATGCGTTCATGTGTGCATGCGTCCACTAGCTCTTGCGAAACGCTGTAGAGTTCCATGTTAATGTGGCCGGGGCTCCACACATACAGCCGCTTCCAGCCCTGGCTACATTGAAGGGGGGCACTGTCTGGACGTGAAGTGCATCTCAGATGTTTGTGTTTGCCTGGAAGGGTGTTTTCTTCCGGTTCAAACACAGCATTGTGCCATGCATATTTTCTCTCCACGTGGAGTCCTATTTGCAGAGGGAAACCAGGCAGCTTTGTCTCAGTGTCCGGCGTTCAGGCCGCCTCCATTGTTGCCCGTCTCCTCTGGAATAGGCTCACTTTGCCGAGAGTCTCATCTGCCCTCAATTGACTCTCCCTGTGACCTCTGACCTGTCAACACTGCGTTCCGTCCTTTATCACTCAGAGCCATATTGTTTTCAAATGAAAAAGCACGTAAATACCCACTAATATTGTCAGTCATGTGGAACCAAGAGTTGTTATAGTAGATTGAAGGCCCGAAAAAGGGACTCATGTGCGTCTCAGTGTGTGTGTGTGTGTGTGTGTGTGTCTGTGTGTGCCTCAATTTCTTGGTGAGTGTTTGTGTGTGTGTGTGTGTGGCCCTCAATTTCTTAAACAATAGGTGTACGTTGGTGAGTGTTTGTGTGTGTGTGTGTGTGCCTCAATTTCTCGGTGAATGTTTGTGTGTGTGTGTGGCCCTCAATTTGTTTCCCAATAGGTGTACGTTGGTGTGTGTGTGGATGTGAGTGTGTATTTAACAACATAGAAGGGGTACTTCTATGTGGTACTTCCCCCCCCCCCCCCCCCCCCCCCCCGCCCCCCGCCCCTTACTCACCAAGCTGTTCTCTTCCTCTATGGTTCCTCCAGCCTGCCTCTCACTTCCTCTGGCCGTCAGCTCTGAGGGCTGCTGAGGGACAGGCGAGCTCCCACTGTATCAGGTTCTCCCTCTCTCTCCCACTGCAGATTTATGGGGGCTCAGTCCTTCTCTAAATATTTGCCTTTCCCCCTGTACTGTGGGAGATTGATGGTCTTTGATGTGGGGGGGCTGAGGTGGGAAGTTGGAGCGGGAGGGAGGGTGGTTTGGGGGGGGTGTTTGGGTCCATGGAAGTTGGAGCGGGAGGGAGGAAGTGGGGGGGGGGGGGGGGGGGGGGGTTGGGTCCGTGGATCGGTAAAGGACCAGGGGTAACGTCACTGGCCCAGCCATGGCAGCACTGCGTGCAGTCTAAGTCGAGGTCAAACACTTCCACCGTGTATCTTCGTGGTGGATGCCCCGCGACTCCAACGTGAGAACAAATGGTGCTCATTCCGACAACATCTGCACCACATCGCCGTTGTTTACAATCCCTTCTCGAAATAATTGACTGCCAGTATTCAGACCTTTTGCCCAGTCCCCAAAAATGTTGTACCCCTCGGAACGGAATTTGTTTACAGTGCGTCTTTTTTTCTGTTTGACTCTTTAACTACGCCCTCTCCCTCCCCAGGCAATTAGGCGCTCCCCACCGCGAAAGGCTAACTTAGCTGATAACAGTGTTTACGTGTGTGTAATTGTTGCGACGACACAACATAATGACCTCCTTTTCTGTGCTGCTTTACGCTCAGTCAGTTCAGATCAACTTTATTGACACAGACAGAGTAGTTAGTGCACTGTGAAACATGGAATGAACGACCGTTATTTCGGCGGAAAGGAAAATAAACATTTCATCCCGATACATTTTGGTGACAAAAAAACTCCTTTTCACGTTCTCTCTCTCTCTCTCTCTCTCTCTCTCTCTCTCTCTCTCTCTCTCTCTCTCTCTCTCTCTCTCTCTCTCTCCACTCCCCCCCCCCCCCCCCCCCCCCCTTGCTTCCCGTTAACAGCTCGGTGTCAGGGGGTAAGTAGTGAGGCTCTACCCCTGCACCCTGCTGTGTGGGGGGGTGCTCCTACACGTAACCCCCTTACCTTCCTGCAACCCTCGCCTCTGGTTCTTATTTATCATCCCCTCTCCGGACCCCCCCCCCCACCCCCCCTCGGCTTCCCCCTCCCCCATGGCAGCCCTTGCTCCACTGCACACTGGGTTTGTGGCAGGGAAGGGAAAGGGAGAACAGAATGGTCATTTCGATGACTAATGGTGGAATTCACGGGAAAACATGGAACATTCTTCCTCACGTTAAGCTATTAGCTTCTTGGGGGAGCTGAGAGATAGAAGTGAGGTGGGGGGGGGGGGGGGGGGGCTTAGTAAGAGTGGGAGGTTGAGAAAGAGAGACAGAGAAAGAGAGAGAGAGAGCTGGATAGAGCGAGAGAGAGAGAGAGAGAGAGAGAGAGAGAGAGAGAGCGAGAGAGAGAGAGAGAGCTGGATAGAGAAAGCTGGATAGAGAGAGAGAGAGAGAGAGAGAGAGAGAGAGAGAGAGAGAGAGAGAGAGAGAGAGAGAGAGAGAGAGAGAGAGGCAGAGCGGCAGAGGAGAAAAACCAACAAGTCTGGATTGTGTGCGGGGAGGGAAGCTGCCCTTAAAACAACACCAACAGAGAGAGAAAGGAACTGGTAGCCGTTGGGCCCCTGTTTCTTTGGCGGAATGCGTCCCGGTGGCATGTCCACGTTCACCGTGATTTATGGAGGCTGGCGTCCTCCTCTGTCTCCGTCCACACCGGGGCCTCAGCGCCAGGAAAAGGGCCTAAGCCCATGGAGACAGTGGTCCTGGGGTATTCCCTTTCCCCTGGGCCCTTGCACCTGTTCCCTGGGCGGGGGTGGGGGGGTGGGTGGGGGGTTGGGGGGGGGGGTGGACAGAGAGCCTGTAATTATGTGTGAAAAGGACTCTGCTGGATTTCCAGTGTGATAGTGTCAATCCGTTAATGTTGTGTAAGCGATAGCGTGTGATCCCCAAGGCACGAGGACACAAGCACATGGAGGAATGTTCAAAGGCAATGTGTCATTTGAAGATCATCAATACTGGGCTGACATACAGCCACAGGATGTCAGCCAATCCTTGTGCATTTGTGAAATATGAATGACTTTACTTCGTATCGTTATAATAACCTAGCCAATGAAATACATTTTATTTAAATAAATTGAATTGTTTAGAGCAAGACAAGTATAAATTCCGAGTGGGATAAAGTTTCGAAAAAATACCGGGCGTGAAAGTAGACCCAGCCTGACGGTACCCTTACTGGGTAAAAGATCTCCTCCAGACAGAGGGTGGACAACTGGCCAACGGAAAGAAAAACAAACATGTATGTTGTAACTGTTCCACACTGACGGCATGCTTAAGAGGCCAGTGGCTGGAGATGAGGAGGAGGAGGAAAGAAAAGGCGAAAGCGTGTTTAACGTGCGCTGTGGCCGCGGGGTAGTGTGGGGTGTCTGTATTCTCTCACTCAGCCATGATACAGCCGAGGGAAGGAGGGGGGGGGGGGGGGGGGGGGGGGGGGCGGGGAGGTTATTTCGGTTCTGCCTGGAAACGAAGTGTGTGTCTTCACACCAGACCCCGTGTAGTGTAAATGCCACAGCACTAACATTTATCTATGTATAAAGAGGACATGGTTCCTCCCATCTATCAAACACACACACACACACACGAACTACGAAGCACTGCGGTAAAAACTAAAAAACAAACCCACGCCCACCGCTGACTGTAAACAACAGGACTCTGTGGCACAGAGGCAGCCATGGCGAGGCTGTAGGTGAGAGGCCAGGAAGCGGTCGTGTCGTTACCGCTAATTGAAGGGTAATCGCAGAATAGTGTGTACTTTGACTGTGTTTGTGTGTCTGTGTATGTGCGTTTGTGTGTGTGTGTGTGTGCATGTGACAGGCTACAGTGTAGGTCTATTTACTGTAAATGTAATGTGTGTGTGTGTGTGTGTGTGTGTGTGTGTGTGTGTGTGTGTGTGTGTGTGTGTGTGTGTGCATGTGACAGGCTACAGTGTAAGTCTATTTACTGTAAATGTAATGGGTGTGTGTGTGTGTGTGTGTGTGTGTGTGTGTGTGTGCGTGTGACAGGCTACAGTGTAGGTCTATTTAGTGTAAATGGAATGTGTGTGTGTGTGTGTGTGAGTCTGTGTGAGTCTGTGTGAGTCTGTGTGAGCCCGTGTATGACAGGCAACAGTGTAGGTCTATTTACTGTAGATATGTGTGTGTGTGTGCGCGTGTGTGTGTGTGTGTGTGTGTGTGTGTGTGTGTGTGTGCGTGCGTGTGTGTGTGTGTGCGTGTGTGTGTGTGTGTGTGTGTGTGTGTGCGTGTGTGTGCGTGTGTATGCGTGTGTGTGTGTGTGTGTGTGCGTGCGCAGTATGCCCGCATGTCACACGTGGTAAACGTGGGAAGCTTAGACTGCCTGTGATTAAAGAAAACAACAGAGTAAACATTGTGCTTTCGCGGGCGGCGCGGAAAATGGGTTTGTTATTGTTTGGGCGGAACACACCCCACAGTTTGGATCCGTCATGGTGCAGGGCCCATGGGGTCGTCATCCGTGGTCTTTAGGGCATCATCCACCCTTCCATCAAACCTCTCCTACTTTCTTCTGTTACTCTCTCCCTCCACTCCCCCTCCCCACACTCTGCTCCACCTCATCCCTTTCAAATCGGAGGCTATTCTCACCTACCCTGGGCAGGGATCTAATTGGGGGCAATCATTCTGATAAAAAGACCCCATCCCCCCTCCTCCACCCGGCTGATGCTGCTGCTCAGTGTTGATGGGGGGGGGGTCCCATTAAAATGCCATGTAGCTCCCTTCCTGTCTGCTGAGTGACCCCCCCAACAAGCCTTTGTGCAGCCGAGAGGAGAGGCATACTGGGGTGGACGAGAGAGAGAGAGAGAGAGAGAGAGAGAGAGAGAGAGAGAGAGAGATGGAGAGGGAGACGTGGATGAAAAGAGAGAGAGAGGCCAGCGCTGTTGTTGACTGGTGCCATTGTCTCAGACCCCTGGAGACCCCTCTTTCATGCCGGGGGACCCCACCGTTTCCAAAGGCGCTCCACTTTTCACTCCTCACCCCCCCCCCCCCCCCCCCCCCCCCCCCCCCCCCCCCCCCCCCCCCCCCCCCCCCCCCCCCCCCCCCCCCCAGTGCCGCTCATCCCCGTCCCCCCGTCTCCTTCTCCGACAGGTCTGGCCTTGTGCGGTGGCAATTCAATCATAAACGCTACTCACATGTCTCACTGGTGACCAGCCATCTACCTGTGTTTGAGTGTGTGTGTGTGTGTGTGTGTGTGTGTCTGTGTGTCTGTGTGTGTGTGTGTGTGTGTGTGTGTGTGTGTGTGTGTGTGTGTGTGTGTGTGTGTGTGCACTAGTGTAACTGTGGTTGCTGCTGAAGCCCAGCGTCCGTGCTAACAAATGGAGTGGAGGCAGTTTTGTAGGACAATAAGGTGCACACACACCCACGCCAAGCGAGGAGAGAGGGCTGATATATTGAAATGGTGCACCATAAAATATGCACAGTGATTGCAGGGCCCTTCACGTGAAGAGGGCCCAACTATCCATTCTCTGTATCTCCCTGGTTCTGTTTCTGTGTGTGTGTGCGCCTGTGTGTGTGTGTGTGTGTGTGTGTGTTTCACCTCCCCCAGTCTCCCTCCAGTGTGAGTGGGTAGAACCGGAGCTGGTGTCACTGGTGTCTGACTGGTGGGGCGACCCTGTGGAGAGGCTGCTGGAGTGGGGCTAGGGTGGGGTGGGGGGGGGGGGGGTATCCGAGGGTAATAGGGTGGGGGGGTATCCGAGGGTAATAGGGTGGGGCAGGCAGTGGAGTGATCCAACCCCACTTAGCTCCACTCCTCTCCCACAGTGTCTCTGCCCCACTCAGAGTTTTCACAGCTCCGACACTCTGGCTGTGTCTTCTTCTCCCAGTCGTCGCTCTCTTTGGCGTTGGTGAGAGCCAGGCTCCCTGCTTCTTTCTTTCCGTCTCCCTGGCTCTGTCCGGGGGGGGGGGGGGGGGGGGCGGGGGGGGGGGGGCGGTCAGTCGCAAAATGTTTCCGTTGCGCGTTTTTAACGGCGTTGTTTCTTTCGCTGTTCTGTCATACCCTCTCAGGGCTTGTTTGTGAAAGGCGACCTCCTTTGTCTCTCTCGGCGGTATTGCGGTATTCAGGTGCCCCTAACGGTCCCACGTCTCACATGTCAGATGGGCTGTGCATGGCTCAAGACCAAAGGTTAAACTGTGGCCCTTAAATCTTCTGCTCCCATTGCTCCCTGTGGTACACTGACATTCCACCTCTGAGTATCGCCATGGACGGGCTCCCAGGCGTGTGATCCTGCGGAGCGTTGTCAAGCAAGCAACGAGCCGGCAGATCACTTAGCAACCTTATTTCCTGTTCACTGAAATGAGAGAGCTGATCTATGGGAAGTCTTAAAAACATATTATTAATATGGGTGTATTGTCATGAACAGTTATTACGTAAAACAAGACAAACTCAACTCCCAGAGGCCTTCCTTTTCATGGGGCTTGTGAAAGTAGACGCCAATGCCATTATCTGCATACGTGTGTGCCTGTGTGTGTGTGCGTGTGTGCGTGTGTGTGTGCGCGTGTGTGTGTGTGTGTGTGTGTGTGTGTCTGTCTGTCTTCAAGCGTGTGTGTGAGTGTGTGTGCGTGTGTGTGTGTGTGTGCGCGTGTGTGTGTGTGTGTGTGTGTCTGTCTGTCTGTCTGTACGTGTGTGTGTGTGTGTGTGTGTGTCTGTCTGTACGTGTGTGTGTGAGTGTGTGTGTGTGTGTGCTGGCGCTGGCGTAGCGCGCTGGGCTGTGGGACAATCACGGTGCGAGGCCCCTCTCCAGGATCAATTAAAGCCAGCAGCCCACTCCACCCTCAGCACTCACCCAGGTTTATCCAGCTCTCCTCTGGAGCGTTCTCAGCGGCAGCCTAAACATTAACATAAGTAAGCCCTCCACGGACGGCTCTTGCTCCTGTCTCCCCGGCCGCCTCTCTGCCTCCGCGCGGCGGCTGGGCTCTGACACCAAATCACAGCGAAAACATCATTGTCATGGAGAGAGGATAACAATGAAGCGCCTGGAAATCACGGTGATTGTTAGTGCTGGACCGGGCGGATGGGGAGATGCCTAATGTAATTGTTCAGGCTCTTGTCTCTGTTGATACAGGCTCTTCAGAAGGCATGTGATTTAGCTAAAAGCTATCTCCAGGCCAAGTAATTAGAGACACCATTCAGGGGGGCATTAGCAGGATCCACTGCCGTTTGCACACACTCACACACACACACACACACACACACACACACACACACACACACACACACACACACACACACACACGCACACACACACACACACACAGACTCTGTGTCACGACTTTACCACACCGTTGGGTGTTATTCAAGCCATTAGCAGGAGAAGGGTGTCCTACTGAGGGAGTTGGAGAGTATTATTGTGAGGAGGTGGTGTTTGTCTTCATCTATACAGAGTTTATGTGTGTAGCAATGGGCATTGACTGTCTAAGATTTGGTCGAGGGAACGTAATGCACACGCCTCCATTGAAGCGCCATGTGCAGCCACCACCTCACACTGTTGCTGTCTGCAGTCCCATTAAACCAATTAAACCTATCCACCGCTCAATACCGACAGAACAGGCCAGAACAGAAATAATAGCTTGACATTTTCATAAATCATTAAGCTGGACTGAACTAAGTGTATGTGCCTTTGGGGGATGAGCATGGAAAAAGGTGACCATAGTTTCTTACAGAAAAAGTATTCCATCACCCTCTGTAGTAAATATTATAAGTGATAATAGTAAATAATTGCAGAGTTTTAACAAACACCATCTAATAAAAGTGAAGTTCTGAATGAAGACTAGACCTTTCCCTTTCCCAAACAAACACCAAAAATACATCTAAATATCCACACGTGAAGGCTGAGTCACCAGGCAAAGCACTACTACTGACTTCAGCCCCCAGTATCCTTGTTTTCTTTTTCATCTTCTCCTTTTTTCTTTCTTGCCGCTCTTTCCCTCCCCTCCTCCTTTCCTGTTTTACTCTCTTCTCTCTCCCCTCTCTCTCCTCTCTCTCCTCCCTCTGTCCCTCTCTCCTCTCTCTCTCTCTCTCCCTCTCTTTCCCTCTCTCCCTCTCGCTCTCTCTCTCTCTCTCTCTCTCTCTCTCTCTCTCTCTCTCTCTCTCTCTCTCTCTCTCTCTCTCTCTCTCTCTCTCTCTCTCTCTCTCTCTCTCTCCTCTCTCTCTCCTCTCTCCTCTCCCTCCTCTCTCTCCTCTCTTTCCCCCTCTCCTCTCTCTCCTCTCTTTCCCTCCCTCCTCTCCCTACGTCTCTGCTCCCTTTATAGGTCACCCGACTCCCTGACAGTTTGTTTTAAATTTGACCGTGCAGATGTTGCTCTGGGTGACTGACTTTTATAGTTTAGAAAAGATTATATCAGTTTTCCCTCAGATTGTGTTACTGTATTTAAAAATGACTGTAAAGTAGGAGAAAGGTAAAGAGCACAGTGGGGGAGGGGGGGGGGGGGGGCAGGAAGATAGAGGGATGGAGGATTCGGGGGCAAAGGAGGGCAGGGGAGGCGAGGAGTTTCATGGCTGGGGTAGAGCCCTGTAGGTCTCTAAATCCTGTGGTCTCAGGAGTGCAGTCTGGACGGGGATTTGCTGGCCAGAGGAGAGACAAAGTAAAGAGAGGGGAGAGGGGAGTTTTAGGGGTGGGGGGTGGGTTGGCAAAGTTCAGAGTAGCCAGGTTTAGCTTATAGCATTAGACACAGATTCTTTCTCATTTCAAAGGACAACACCAGCGTCAAATTTGAGGATATTAGTTTTTGATGGGCAGCTGGGGCAAAGCACACAGAGAGGGAGCCTCACACTGTTCCCTATTACGGACCTGAACTCAAGCAGAGCAGAGGGAGCACACTCACACACACTCACACACACTTACACATATGCACACACATACGCACACTCACACACACTCACACACATACGCGCGCACATACGTACACTTACATACACGCACACACACTCACACACATGCACACGTACATACGCACACGCACACACACACTCACACACACACATACGCACACACTCTCACACACACACACGTACTCAAACATACACACACACACGCACACGTACCCACGCGCACACATACGTTCGCACACGCATACACACACACACACACACACACACACACACACACACACACACACACACACACACACCATCCTCGATCTCTCCATCTCCATCACTGTTCCATCCATCCACGCGGCTCTGAGATTGGTGTTTGTCAGGATTTTCAACTTGATTGCCCCAGCAGGTGAGTGTGTTTGCTCTGGATGTGAACACCAGAGGAGCCCGGTACTTGTGACAGTGATAGCTCACTGAGTATCCGTGAGGATTGGTACTGTGATGGGGAGCGGGAAACGGCAGGCTGGGCAAAAGGACGGCCGGAGGGGAAACCACGGGGCCGAGAAGGGAACAGCTTGAACTCCAAAATGGCTGAAGTAAGGGGATAAGATCAGAGGAAAGTCTGGACATGAAGCGATCCGGAGGGGGAGGAAGGAGTGGACCTGGAGGTGGAGACGTGTGAGGGCAGTGAAGCAGACAGGGGTGGAAGTAAAGAATGCATATCCCCTAACTGGAGCCTTTTGTGTCAGACAGAGTTTCCCCCTGTATCCGTGTCACGATGAATCAGTTAGGCCATTCGTCCCCACTCTCCCGCTGAGAAGAAAAAGCCCATCAGCCGCACTTCTAACGTTTCCTTATGAAAATACACAGAATAAAAGCAGTAACAATAATCGAAAGATTAAAGAAATGGAAGTCAGCCGCCGGTACAGCTCATGGCTCTGATGTTTGATCTGCATCGACTAGAAGAGAGGAGAAGAGTTACTAGACGGAAAAAGCTACTTTTTTTTTTTTTTTCAGGCTGTTTTCTTAGAGCAGTATGCAGTAACTAAGCTGATTCCCCCCACTTCATATATATATATGGAAGTTATCAGGTTGCACGGCCCGGACAGACTGTCCACCTAACCCTGCGTCCTCTGCTCTGCCGCTGGCTGGCTGTTGACTGATCACTTACTGGCTGCATGTGCTAAATCACCGCAAAGTTCCCTGACTCTCTTTCTCTTCATGGGGCAAAGTGGTTTGTATATCACTGAGCATATAAAACTATCAAAACACGTTTCACAGTCGCATGAGCATACCTGAAAATATCTAGATAATATTAAGGCAAAAATACACAAACGTCACATGTATAATTACCACTGTGGGCACCTCTGTGTGTGAGGGACTAAGCACCATCCCAGGATTCTCTCTCTAAAAACAACGTTGCTATCAGTCAGTCCTAACCAAATGCCTGTGACCTTCCCCACCTCTCTCTGATGGTAATACCCTTCTCCCTCTGCCCTCCGGTGAAGGCATGGACGAGTAGTTTCTAATCACGTGCATTTAGAAGCAACCGTAATTGTCTTGATCGAGATGAAAGGGCAAATCTTCCTTGAACCCGCGGTGAGTGGCTCCGGTCCACTTTATTGTGCCCTGTGCGCTCCTCCGGGCCACTCAGAGCCGTGCAAGATGGCAAGGGAGACAAAGAACCGGGGGCCACCTCCACCATCTCCCCAACCCCTTTGCACCACTCTCTCCATCTCTGTTAGTCGCACATGATTAGGGTCTGTTGACTACAGACCAAGTGTTGCCATTTGCCAGTAATAGCATGACAATCAGTGTCAATCCACGCGGGGTCCAGATACTGTTTACACCCTGCGGCCCCCTGCCACTCGGTTTTACATACAGTTAGCATACAAAGATGCTGTTGCGTCTGTTGCACGCGATCCTACGACGCGCTGCGTTGCCGTTCCGTGCGTGCGTGCGTGCGTTGTGCTACGGCACGGCGACTCCCTCAGTCGATCTGCCATACATCTGAAAAGGGTGCACCCCTGATTACGACTGTGTTATGGTTTCTTCTTCAAAAAACGCGTCCAAAGTGTGTCCAACAACTCAAAATCGAATCGAGGGAAACAAAGGATAACAGAACAGGGTGGGGGGGGTGAGGTGGGTGGGTGGGGGGGGGGGGGGATTAATAAGAGAAAGAAAATGAGGGTGAAGCCGTGTTGCACATCTACATCAAGTGTCTCTGCTTCACCTTTAATCAATGGAAATGTATGGAACCGATGAAGTATAATTGTAAGGCGGACTTTGACCATTAAAACATCTCGAGAGCTTGTTAAAGCTGGGGGCCAAAGATAGAACAGCGGTAATCACTGTCTGCGCCACCACTGGCGATGGGGAGGGAATTAATTTATCCCGGAGGAAAACAAATTAAGGCGCTACTCAGCCGGCGCTCCAGAACACAATGGCATATATAAATATTTTATCTTGGGCGAGACAGGTTAGCAAAGGTTTAGAACATCTCCATTTATATAAGGACCCGCTCTCTCACCGTACAGCTTCCATCCCCTCTCTGCTTTCCAACCAAGTGCCCGCAAGTCTTCTCCTTCATCTGCCTCTTTTCACCTTCCCTCTCTCTCTCTCTCTCTCTCTCTCTCTCTCTCTCTCTCTCTCTCTCTCTCTCTCTCTCTCTCTCTCTCTCTCTCTCTCTTTCTCTCTCTGTTTTAATCTCTCTCTCAGTGTATTTTCTTCCCTTTCCTTGGTTATGGCCATGTCTAAGCCTATTTGACCCTATTCTACCCATTGACAAAATTGTATTATTTTACTGAGAGTGAGGAGTATACCACGTAAAACAGGACTCAGCTGACATAATGAAAATGTCACTGTGATTTATGAATATGTCCATAAATCGAGTTTGGGGACACTGTATACTAAATAAACATTTTTTTTCCTACACCGTTCAACTCAAATTATTTATTCTGGGTGGTTTGAATTGTAATAAATTGCTAAGTATTTCCTTATAGCTTCCTTCGATTTCCTTAAAGTAGGGAAGTGAATAATAGGCTGCTATACATACAATCTACTGACCCGGACTTTGATTTCAGGAATGCTTGTAAAAAGGCTTTCCAACGCATTGTGATGTAAGGTTCGTTTACTGCTGAGAGTCTGTCACTTGTTATTATAGGCTCGGTAATCCAGCAGCCTATTTGCCAAACTATGAAATACATAGTTTAGAATTTAGCTGTTGCTTTAAAATGTATGTTACGGGACAATAAATGCATTCAAAATATATCTAATTTGCTAATAATTGTTAATAGTGCAAGTGTTGGTAAATAACAACAACAACGATTGTTTTTTTTTATTTTAGTTTTTTTGAAGGGGGTAGGTAATTTCATTAATTGGAAATAATGAAGGTATTTCATGATGTTAAATGTGGAACATTTGTTGATTTTTACCATGAATTCGCCAATAATTCTGGATCGCAACAAGTTGGTGTCTGTCAGCTTAGGTGTTAAAATAAACATCATGTGTTAATGTTCAGCATTTTAAGGTCACATAATTAGCCGGGGCACAAAAATGAGTGAGGGCAGCTAAGCACACGAGGGCCGGGTAACGCCCGGTGAAAAAAATTTAAAAAGCCTGCTTGTTCCTCCTCCTCCCGGCTCAGGGTAATGAGGCTCGTGCTCTAATGAGAGGGATTTAATGGATTTAGATCAGTTTAAGATTCTGAGCTTCCTCGGGATTCTTGCCCTTGTTAAAGACGTCTCTGGTTAGACCCTACATCAAACATATTGATTCGAGCAAATATATGGGAGACATTCAATAAAACATTTTTTTTAACAACGACAGCATTAAGTCGTGTTAATATGCTGCAATTATCCATTGCTTGGTCCAGGAGGTTTAGGCTACTGTCGTGTTATTATCCACTATATTTTTCGGCTGGTTTTAACGCGACTGAGTTCTTAGGCATTTTGATGCCCATACTTTAATACATTTACTTATATTACGTACTGCAATTTGTCCTTTTTTTCGTGCTTAGACTACTGTGGAGTAAGGTGTTATTAATTTGATGTAATAGCCTACTGTAAGCCTAATACCATTTATAGCGTGTCTCTGATGTTGAAGCAATACCATAAAAACAACTCTGTATTTAATCAAGGTAATGTATGCCAAAATAATTATTACCCTCCTGGAAACGAAAATTGAGAAAAATGGGATAATAAAGTATAGTTGTATTTCTCAAATGAGTAGGCCTGCTGTTGCCTATCGATTGCATAAATTCATCAGACTTGGTGGTTAACTGTTGTCTACTGAAGCACTGTAGTGTTTAGGCTTAGTTGTAACAGTAGTAATACACGTTCTAGCCTATTTTTGAGGACATATTGTAAATAATGTCCGTTGTCCATATTTTAACCTAATCATATATTATGATATGATCTGAAACCGTACGATGATGAAGCTATTGTTTCTTTAACACATTTAATTTTGACAGCTATTTGACAGGCAGCCATAATGTACAAGGAAAAGCCCTTTAGTTTATAGTTTTAAGTGAAAAAAAAAACCACATTTTAATAAATATAATTCCATATGGTGCAATTTAAAAAAGGAAAGAATGCAGAGTAACCCCCGGATACGACTGTTTTCCTGAAGGATTCTTCACCAGTTTAATCCTCCTCCTTTGTTCCAGAGGGATGCTCTCACTCCTTCCCTTCATGAGGCGGATGAGAATTAGACAAAAGAAACATTTAGTGTCTGCTTGTTGGTTTCTGTTCTCTCTCTCTGTATTTACTCTGCCCTGTCACTCATCTTTTCTCTCTCTCTCTCTCGTCCGCCTCGCTCCACCCCGTGGGGTTATTGCACACACAGACTGTGTGAGAGCACCGCTGCACGGAGAGAAAGATCTGGGCGACGACGACCATCTGAAACCAATTATGGTGTGGTGTAGCAACCACCCAGAAACTCACTGACGGATGGAGCTCTTGTATTTATAGCCGAGGTAATTGGCAACACACACATGTATACACACAGTCACAAACACACAGGAGTAGCTGCACACCACTCTTACAAGTACACGCAAACACACACACAGACACACACAAAAACACACACACACACGCACACGCACACGCACACACACAAACACACAAACACACACACGCACACGCACACGCACACACACACACACAAACACACAAACACACACAGGGTTGGTTTCAGAAATGTTAGAAAATAGGCGCACTCTCTCAAAGTCTACTCTCTGCATTTGTTTCCCCCAGTTCTTGTCAGAGGGGGATGAATTGTATGAATGACCTTTGTTGCCAGGAGCTGAGTGAGCTATAGAGGCCAGTGCGGGTATGTTTGTCTTCCTCATGGTCTAATCATAGTTGATGTTTATGGCTAACACGGAAGTTAGGACAGAGGTTGTACATCTCAGCTATCCGTCGCTGTCTGTATGTGCATCAAACCTGCATGTGAAAACATATACAAAACACATCTGCCTCTTGTTAGACTCCATAAATGGCTGCCATGTGGGCCGCTGATAAATAGACCAGTCTATTTATTGGAGCACAACAAATTGCCTACAAACACTGACATGGAATTGAAGATCTATAAATAGTGGACGCGATGAAAGGTTTAAAACCTGCTGCAGGTATTTTATGAGAGTCCCACTCCTTTCCTTTTTATGTAGTTGGAGGTATTTCTTTTACCCTTTTCTTCTTTCACAGTCAGCCTCATAAAAGAGAGGGACAATGGCCCTCTCAAACTGAGCGGGGTTAGGCCGAGCGTGTGGACCCCAGCTCCTCTAAAGCCGTGTAGATCCTCCACTTCAGAACGATAAAGAGTACTGTACACCAGAACTCTCAGAGACATGACCAGGAATTCCTGAATGAATCGGCAACAGACAAGCCTTAAACCCCGTGTAATTACATATTTGGACTTTATCTGGGTTTATTCGAAAACGCGCAAGTTTCCCTTCCCTGGTGGTCCTTAAACACATCCATATGTCCGCAGGGTTCCGTTCCCGCTCCTCCCTCTCACACTCCCACACCACTCTCTGTTTCTCCTCGGCCTCACTCATTTGGAGAGAAACCCCCCCCCCTTATTGAAATAGATGGGACGAGCTTTTGGACTGCAGTTTTTAATATTCGGCTAAACTTGCTGTTGACTTGTTAGACTCACGGTGTGGCCGGTGCAGTCTGGTGTTCTGAGCGTGCTCAGAGCGTCTAAGCAGCCGAGAATGCTGGGTGGAAGAGTTTTCAAACAGAGGAAGCCACAGCATGTCCACAGGCACAGAGGAGGAACGTTCACCCAAATCTGAGGAGGCCTTCTTTCAAACGTGTGTGGGCCTGTTTTTTTTCTCTCTTTTCTCTCTCTCTCTCTGCCTGGGAAAACCGATCTGTTTTAAAACACGTGCTAAATATTACCATATTTACATTTTCCTGTTTCAAGAAGGCAGTGACAGGGGGAGTGTTTTTTTTTTCACAGTGGAAAGGTCTCGGGACGGGGTTAGAGTCTGTTTGAAACTCTAAACCTCTTTCATGCTTATTTATTTTATGATTCTGCAGGGCACAGTGTTTACACTGAGAGTGCCACATCTGGATTAGATAATTTGTTGGGAATTAACCGAAGTCGAATGCTTACCGACCTCATCTGATTACATCTGGTTGATGTTTGGACTCACTTTACTTAACTATTGTTATCGCTTTTTTCAGGGGGGGGGGGGGGGTTAGTATGTTGTTCTACAGTTGTTGCAGCACATATTTATTGATTATGATTTCAGAAGGGTCTGTGGATTAACATTGTACAACGTCAACACCCCCCCCCCCCCCCAACCAACACGACCCCTACAACTTACGTTCCCAGCTCTCCACTCACAGCCATGGCCTTTGCTCCATAATGGCTTATTTGCAATTAAAGCCCACAGTGACTGTTGGCCTTCCCAGTGAGGCGGTTGGCTACTGGAGCGGCCATGTCATAAACAATGGCCGACGGTTTGCCCACACACAGAATGGTCCACTAAATGAACCCTGCATGGCTTTTAGCATAGAATATCCTCAAGGGAAAGAGACACGGCATCTGGTCCAGTACGATTTTAGCAAACATATTTCCGTAAATATCCAATTCCAAAATGTATTATTCCACACAAAAAGAGTATTTTGTGCAGCGTTAAATTGTGAAGTAAAGTGATATTTTTTTATGCTGTTGTTTTTGTCTGGTATCCAGCGGGCCACTGGAGAAGAGTAAGACAAGGCACCTCTGGCCTCCCCAACTTTCTCTTTCTTATACGACCCATTACATGCGCTGTTCCCCCCTAGGGAGATGCCTGTCCCCCCTAATCTGCCTGGGCTGCTGTGATTCCATCACGGCGGCCCTGCAGTCCCATAGAACCACACAGAAAGATTAGTCAAATTCTGCAGAGCAGATGTGTCAGAGATGTGATTTGTGTGTGTTTTATTGACTCTGGCCATCTGTTCATACAGTTGCCGCGTCCTCCCTCTGTGTTTATTGATGCACAGGCAAAGGAACGGAGTGCCAGAAGAAACACAGTGTACAAAACAGAGAGAAATATACATACACACACACACACACACACACACAGAGAGAGAGAGACACAGAGAGAGAGAGAGAGAGAGAGAGAGAGAGAGAGAGAGAGAAAGCGAAAAAGACAAAAAAAAAGAGAGAGAGAGAGAGAGAGAGAGAGAGAGAGAGAGACAGACAGACAGACAGATGGTGAGAAGGAAGAGAGAAAGGATTAACAAATAAAATCATACAGCGGATTGTATACAAGAGTGAATTTGGAAGCATAAACTTCCAGGATGACATGCAAATTATAAGTGGAAACAATTGTACAGTCGTAGTCTGTGCCTGGCAGTGTCAATTGTGCGACTGCATGATGTTAAACACAAACCCACCATCAAGAGGAAAATGAAATATGTCCATGGAAAAAATATAATTGGGATTTATTTCCAGCCTGTAGATTCCAGCATTGCACTGATGGCAGCTGTCGTGTGCATTTTTAGGATTGTCCGTCCCAGACCCTCACTTTGCCACATTCCCCAAGCCAGTCAGTCATACTTGCCTAATGTGAATGAGCCAAAGTAAAGCCAACTGTGTGAATTCTAACCATTGAGTGTATGGGGAGTCTCTGCCTGCTCCTGGATGCATGTCAGTAGCCCGCTGTACTGTGTGTTGTTGTTTCCAACCCTGTGACAAGATGCTAACAGAATTCCACCCTGTGCCCTCTCATATTTCTCTGCCTCCCAGACCTTCTGTATGTCGCACATAATGCTATAATTCCAAAGCGGATAACTCCATTTCCTTCAAGACAGCCTGGGACTGACAACAATAGATCCCCGGCCCACAATGCATTTCCTCTGTAGTAGCGGAGGTTGGACCTGGGCAACACATTTTAAATGTAAGGGCTCCGGCGATTTTCTATAATGTTTGACTTTGAAGCATTGCATTTATCCCTCCTTTACCCTCCCTTCTCTGCTTCTCCTGGCTTACCCTCTGAAGCCTCCTGTTTGCTTACAGAGTGAAAAGAAAAGTTGAAAATGCCGTAGTCAAAGCGCCATAACTCTTTACGACAGCCAAGCTGCTGTTCGCTCCTCGGCCATGTCATGATGTGATTCCTTGGCGTGAGCTTGGTGCGCCCCGTTAAACCCAAACTCCATGTGAACCTGCTGAAATGAAGGTGGCGTCTAGCCTGGATCAACACAGCGCAAGGGGGACCCAGGGACCAGGTCAGTAGACATTAATCCAGGAAGAACGTCCATTCACTGCAAGATGCAAGTCAAGACTGACCCCTACTTAGACTCCCTGTGAGCAGGGAGAAGGGTTTCATGTCAGATTCTATTTTCTGTTCTACCTCTCACCTTTGATTTAGCCACAGTTCAGGTTATAAGTTGGGGACAAATGCAATCCAAATCTCTGTTTTGCAGAAAGACAGAGTTGCTAGTGAGGTTTCCACATGCCAATGACTCTACAGACAAGTTGACAAATTATTATTTGCCCTTGCTAAAAACCTTTATTTTTCCATAAACTTGAAAAAAGATATATTATTCTGTTATTATTATTTTGTATAACTCTTAATTAGAATTCTGAATTTCATTTTCCCATTTTAACATTTGCTGCAGTTCTAATTAAAGAAATCACTGCTTTCCTTTGGAGTGTCTTTTTGGGTGGGTGGGGGGTGGGGGGGTGGGGGGGGGGGGTTAGTAGCATAATAGACAAAACAGCAAGAGTTTCCTGTGCATTAAAATGTTTCTAAGGGGGGGCTTTACTTTACTTAGTTTACTTAGTTTGGAATACTAGAGCTGCAGAATAGCACATGTTCCACCACGTGGCAAACTTTCTCCATCCTCAGATCTTCTCCAGTATATCTTTCCTCTTTAGGGTGTGACACCCTGTTGAACCTGGTCCGGGTCAGACCCTGGCCTCTTACATAGTGTCCCACCAAGGGATCAGCCCCCCCCCCCCCCCCCCCCCCCCCCACCTCAGGGAAGCATTTAATATTTTAATTGCCACTCAATAAGTTGATTGACCCCGTTGTCCTGTGCGCTCAGAGTGTAAGTGACAGTGGAGAGGACCGGTCTAAGGTGCTTCCTCTGTGTACTGGCGCCATTGTGATGCCACGGTTTACCCATCAACCCCATGGGGCAGCTGGAACAGCTTTCATTGGTCAGATGTGTCATCGCGGCCTGGTCTTATGTATATTTATCAGACTTTGTCTATATACAAAGTAGGTATTGACTCAGAACTGGCAACCTTGGAGTAATGAATCACGCAAGATGTGTTTCAGATATTCAGTCTGAGTCATCATCACCAGATGTTTGACATGGGCTACTTCCGAGCTCTGGAAAATAGAAGCTTTTTAACGGTAACAAACAAGCTTTGACGAGAGATAACAAACATTCAAAACAAAGAGACTTCCTTCTCTGCTTTCATGAACCTATGGGATGCCTCTCGAAGGACGAACGTGTTTTGTGTCGATAATCAACCCGTCCGTGCCGAATCCAGGGGTTTCCAGGTCAGCTGGAGAAGAGGAAGTAACTCGGGCACCGGTAGCTCTGATAAAAGCTTGCAGGTGTCACTATGCACGGTCATACGTGCGCACGCAAGCTGTGTGCTTCCCCCTGATGCATGTGAGTGCAGAAGGTACACAGCTGTATCTGAACACGTTTGTTCAGTTCAAGCACAACATGTAGTCTGGATGTCATTCTCTGTCTCTTTCACTTGAACACACACACACACACACACACACACATGTATAAACAAACGCACAGCCTTTTCTTTCTTTTGTCAGAGCCGTCTTGCACCGTCTCTCACAACGCAGATCCCACCTGACCTGCCGTTTCCTAGGGGATAAACAGTGGATTTGGAGGGGCGGGGTGTAGGAGAGGGTCCCCCAGCATGCGGTGTTGTTGTAGGTGAGAGAAGAGCCCCCACAAGGGCAGCTGTGGCAAAAGGGGCCTGCTTTGATCAGTCCCAAGGAGCAAGGGAGCAGGCGAGTGAGAGGAGGATGGGAGAAACAGGCAGGGCCTGCACAGAATGGAGTCCATGGTCTAGGATGATGGGGCTCTCAGAGTCAGGGCCCTTTAGCAGCTTAGAACCAGCACCTGCGTACAATGCTAAAGCCCTTAGCTTGAAGGCTCAACCTTTTCTAGCTTCATTAATCTAATATTTTGACTAACAAATCTGAAAAAAACGAACTGCCTATATCTTTCATTTTATAGTCCAGATATAACCATAACCTTTGTGTCTTTTATGTTCATTTCACATTGGCCTCAAGTAAACGCTTATGTAAATTAGCACTAAATTGAGTGAAATAAAAAAAAGGAAAAAGCCCCACAATAATAAAAAATGATGAAATCATGTGTTTATTCAATGAGCTTAAGGTAGCTATGTGTTGATTATCAACAGATTCAGTTTCCCAGTGAATCAGTAGCAACACTCACAAAAGAAACAACAAAACAAAGTATAAAGTAATGGTATCTTCCTGCTTTTAAACCAATTCGGTTGTTCTCTTTATGGTATTTTACTGTTATTTTTACGTTAGAGCCATTCCGGCTGTTTTCTTTATGGTATTTTATTAACGTGCTGAACAGTGAGTTAAACATTTCCATTGGCCTGAAGGGAAATATATTTCTCCTGGTCACCGTGAATCCAACAGCATTCCATTATATTGCCTTGCTTCAGAGAAAATAGGTAACTTAACTATGGTCCAAATTTTGCTGTGAAATTCTTTTTGAAGTATTAAAACGGGATAATTTGTCATTAAATATAACAACATAACATAATTATTGTTTAGATGTTTATATGTATAATATTTCATACTTTTCTGGTAGGCCTTCTTTCAGCTTGCATGCACGTTTGTAGACACGTTTTTGTGGCTGAAATGCATTTACCGTTGTTGTAATTGATATCTATTTTTATATTATTATTATAGATATCTTGATCGATATTTTTACAAAATATGTAGTACAAATAATAGAAACGTTCAAACACAGTACAATATAGATTGAATACATTAATAAACACAAATATATATCGAAGTAGTTCAGTACATTGATTGCCTATATCCTTTCTTTTTTTGGAAACAATTTAATTTGCTACATGTTTCGCAATAAGCAAATGTAGGATGCAATTTAGTCTTCCTATGTTCTTTTTTTATTTATAGAAAATTATGAATATGCTTTAATTGCCTATGTACTTAAATTAGATCATAAGATGAAAGGTTTCGCATTTTTATCAGCTATTGAGTGCTTGGTTAACCAACTATGTACTGAAATAATTGTCATACATTTTTTTTTTATAATGTTACACAATGAAAGTGATCCTACAGGATGAGCAATTTTCAATATGTCTACGGTTGCCTGAATCAAGTTTTCAAGTCCAAATTAGAATAAAATTGTTCCAACTTGAACTTGAAAAATCAGCCTTCTTGATCTTGGGCTAGGAGTCTAAGACTTAACCAAATCACAGTCATTGGACATTATTCCCACGGAATAGAACGGGTTTTCAACTTTTACTTTTTACAAGCTGTATTTTCTTTCAGTGAAGCTTAAAGGCCGCCGACTAAATATATTTTTCTAAACTTCTTAACGTAACCCTCTGCATGATATCAATGAAATCATCACGTTTTCAAGGAATTACAATTTGCATCCCTTCAAAACAGGATTAACTCTGGTTTTGCGACGCATTGGCTTAGCTGTGTTTTAAAGCTAGCTTATATTTTGGCACGTGGCCCATGCAATGCAGCAAAGGAATATTTGTAAGACGAAACAAATCAGTTTCTTAGCAATCACTCATTGTCAGCGGGAGCCTAAAAGAAGCCACATTAGACGCAATTTGATACCTGCAATTTACTTTGCAGTTATTCAGATTTCATCAATGTAACTGTAATGGTCTTGTCCTTCATTACCCTCTCGCCAAGTTCTGTCCGGGGAAATTTGAACTGCAAATGATAATAGTTCTTTGAATAAAAGCAGATAAATTGATTGGCCTATGAATGTTAATATTATACTAATGTCTCAATTAGAATTGTGTGGTACTGAATAAAATTCCATATTTCATAAAACCACACCAGTATGAGAGAAAATGGTGTCGGTTTCGATCAGTCAGACTGACATCCATTCCATCGCTCTTGGTGTTTGTGTCAGTTGGTCTGAAAGCTGTAAAGACAATTTGGCAGGGGTTCGTGTTTGATTGCTGCCTTGCTGTAACGTTGTATATGAAAATAAAAACATAAATCAAAGATTAAATTCAGGGCGTTTAATCAAAACTCCGATATTCTCTCTCTCTCTCTCTCTCTCTCTCTCTGTCTCTCTCTCTCTCTCTTCTTCTGTTTCTCTCTCTCACCATAGGATGTGGCCAACAAATTTTTGGGAGCGTGGTGCACAAAGACGAGCAGGTTTCCTGTTTTTCTCTCTCAACACAGCAGTCAAATCAGAATGCGGTTTCATTCCTTTTCTTTTTAACATTTGTGGTATCGGGATTCGATTTATACATATTTAGAACAGTCAAAAGAATTGGCTGAATTCAAAGACACGAAAAGTGAGAGCTTGGCCTAATATTTATCCTATATTATCTTACTGTAAACAATTAAGAGACATTTAGATAGTATTACCACATAATTTTTATTTAGCCTTAGTCTCAAGCATTTAACATAATTTGAATATTACTTTTGTATTATTTACATGTTTGATAGATCAGTCATATTATCATTATAATGCCTATTACTTATTTTACACTCATCACCCGTGCTATTTAAACTGGCCCATATTGAATTAATGTTAAAGCATTAGCAATCTGCTTTTAAATCTATTTTAGTATTAAACACCTTCAAGTTTAAGGGCAGAGCATGTCTTGTTGTTTGCTGTGTAGTCCTGCCTTTTCCACCACAGCATTGACACCCGGTCCATTTGAGCTCGTTGGTCTGATAATAAACTGTCGAGGCCTGCCTTGGTTTCAGTCCCAACCTCCCAGGCCGCACAGAGTAGCTAAACCTCCAGAAGTGTATTTGGTGTGAATGGATCAGGGACCCAACAAAGCAGCCGATCTGTCCTGCTCTGTGGGGCTCGGAGGCTGTGTTTGGGAGGCACTGGTTCGTGTGATGAGGCGAAGAGAAGAGCCGGGGCTGCGGGTGCTCCCCGTGCATTAGGCAGTAATAGGTTTGGGATGACCTAAACGATTTGTTGACTGGGACAATAAATCTGTTGTGTGTTTCTTGGCATGCTGAGGGGGGATTACAAGTTGTCGCACAAAGGAATGCAAATTGTAAGCCAAACTCTCCGAGAGGCCAGTGGAGGAGCTGGCTATTTGGAGCATTTGTGCGGATCCCTGCTTCTTTTTCTTTATTTTATGTTTTCTATTAGTCCTAATAACCGTGAAGGGCCTGAGAGTAGCCACTGTATTCATCTCAAATCAATGGATTACCCACATTGAGCCTATGTAGTCCTCAACATTTGCATTATCGAGATCTGAGCCGAGAGGTGACCACCAGGAACTTTAAGCTAAGTCTCTTTCAGTCAGGAATACGTTTAAATCTTGAATCTTAAACAACATTCTTTTCGTTTCTGCTATTCAATACCTTCTCTTATATTATTTAGAAAATAGTAGTTGTTACAGATCACTGTAAAAGTTGTATTTTTCTATTTCGCAATATTTTAGGCTTTTTCTTTCTAAAGTCTTTAGACGTTTAACATTAGGATTATTAGGTGTGTAATAGGCCTCTGTGGGGTTAGCCGTCTTTGGTCCAAAACAATACAACAAAAATCATATCACTGCAATCCAAATAATAGGTCTTTGCTAAAAAATTCCATACCCCCTCCTAGCGACAGAAAAATGTAGTACAATCAAATAGAATATTAAATGATTTATTATTAACCACTGAGAAAAACTTGGCCAATCTTTGACCGAAGCTAACGCTCAACTTTCTTTAGCCACCTTTCCAAAAATCTTTGCATGCAGACTTGCCTTCCGAAACACACACACGCACATACGCGCGCGCGCGCGCGCGCATGCACACACACCCAAATCAGACAGCACTTGCCAGGCTACATAGAATTACACAGGCTGTGTTGCTACTTCCCTGATTAGCATTGTTTTCTTTGTTGCTTCTGTTCTAGTCTCATATTCCGTCCTTCTCTTTGTTCCTCGACTCATTTAGACAGTAAGGAGAGATGTTTTAATTGAACAACAACATTATCTTTAGGCACCGTCCCCCCAACAGTAAGAGTGCTTTCTCCAAGGCCATGTCAGACCTGAGCTGGCAGTGCCCCACCCTGTCCAAACTGAGCTTTCTAGCTCCACAGCTTTTAATGGTGCGATTGTAAAACATTGTGTCACATGACAGAGTTACAATGATGTTTTACAGCCCTCAGCTTTCAGAGATGAGCCATAATATCGCCCCCTATAACTTTTAAACAGGCTCTGTGTGTGCGAGAAGTTGCATAATGCCAAAGCCCATTATTTTTCAAATGCACATTAAAAGAGGGTGTGTGTGTCCTGATGTGGCCCATAAAGTGGGCACTTATGCTCAAGGCCATGGAGATGGTGAAAGATACACACTGGTGTCCACAGACACATACTCTCACAAACATGTACACACAGCTACAGGAACAGAGGGTTATCTTCAAACGTAGGACAGCGTACAAGAGAGCCAGGTTGTAACTGTAGAGACAGGCGATCGCAACAGGCTAATGGAAATAGCAAGAAATTAATTTCTTGGGGAGAAAAAAATAAGAATATATTTTTTTTAATCTCTGCCTCTGGTTTGATCTTCTTTGACGTACATTGGTGATCTGCATGACGCTTGGCTGGGTAATCTGAGAGGGGCCAGACAGTTTAAACAGGATTCATTTGCTAAATACTATCATGACCCCTCAGGACAAAAGCATGAATATCCATTTCCAAGGAAGCGTCTGAATGCTCCTCTCATGTACTGTATGTTTCCCGGGTAACCCCGTGGCACAGATGCAGATCAGGCTCCTCCAGGGCTCTCTCAATTCATCCCGATGATGACTAACACTTTTGTACATGGAGAGGCAGGTGTAAATAACAATACGCTCCGAATCATTGCCGAGATCCCTCCTTTCCCCTCTCTCTCTCTCTCTCTCTCTCCCTCTCCCTCGCTCGCTCTCTCTCTCTCTCTCTCTCTCTCTCTCTCTCTCTCTCTCTCTCTCTCTCTCTCTCTCTCTTTCTCTTTCTATCTCTTTGTCTCTCCCCCCCTCCACCCCCCCTCAGTGGTATTTCACTCCTTTTTTGGAATTGATCAATTTGTCTTTTTTTGTCTTTTTCCCCCCACTTAGGGACAGTAGAGGATTCCGTGAAGCCGCTCACTTACAGCAGAGGCGGCCGCGCAGGGAGAGGTCAGTGTTATCCAAACAGACCCATTGGCCTATTTGCTATAGCACCCTCCATCTGGGAGGAAGCTAGGAAGAATCAGCCCGTCACTTCAATCAGCCACGGCGGCACAAGCAGCATGCAATGAATTTATAATGTCGAGAACAGAGGAGGGAAATGCGATGAGAACCAAGAGTGAGGGAGAGAGAGAGAGAGAGAGAGAGAGAGAGAGAGAGAGAGAGAGAGAGAGAGAGAGAGAGAGAGAGAGTAGAGAGAGAGAGGGAGAGAGAGAGAGAGAGAGAGAGTAGAGAGAGAGAGAGGGAGAGAGAGAGAGAGAGAGAGAGTAGAGAGAGAGAGAGGGAGAGAGAGAGAGAGAGAGAGAGAGAGAGAGAGAACCTGAGTGGGAGAGAGTCGAGTTATCGGTGTCAATGGTGGCTATTTATGCTATTGTTGTTTATGTACAGAAGGAAACAAACAAGTGATTGTTGAAGCTGAGGAAATACGGTGAGGCCAGCACTGAGTGCATACGTGTGTGTGTGTGTGTGTGTGTGTGCCTGTGTTTGCAAAGGAGGTTGTAATCTTATCTGTATTTCAGAGGGTAAGTACATCTTGCAGTATACAAACTAAATAGATACCATAGATAGATTGGCAGATATGATGAAACTGCAGGCGATAAACAGCTGTTTTTGACTTGAGTGTGCGTGGGAGGGGATGTGCACGCATAGGTCTTCCTTGTGCATACGTGCATGTGTGTGTGTGTGTGTGTGTGTGTGTTTGTCTCCGCGCACGTGTTTGCATGTGCACGTCTGATAGTTTGTTAGTGCGTCGGTAACTCTGTGCATCTGCACGGACCACCATGGTGGGCTGGCCTTGGCCCTCCACAGTGGTTGAGGTCCATGGAGGCCACTGCCAAGACTCCAGCTATTTGTGTTACTGCTCACCGGTCCTTCTTTACCCTCCACAGCCTGCGCCCTTTGACCACATTAAACGGCGAGGTACTATAGCCTCGTCTCCCATCCTTCCCTTATCGCTTGGAATCAAACATTAAAAGACTAACGCTGGGCCGGGAAAAGCAGGAGGGGGCAGGCAGTCAGGGATCGAGAGAGCGGAAAAAGAAAAGGCTTGAACTCGAAAGAAGAAAAAGCAGGGAATACAATTTTAAAAAAGGCAGAGTTGTAGAGTAGCCTGCAGAGGACGGAGCATCGAGGCGGCGGCAGAAGAGGAGAGGAGAAAGCAGGTCACGTCCTCTGGCGTTCTTAGAAGTGCTTCCTGTCTCTCTAACTTTGAGAGGTAATGAAAGGGGGGCCAGCGCTCAGCTCTGGGCAAACAGCCGTTTTACGAGTCTTGCCCGGCAATTACCTGTTACCTTGACGGTCCGGTTTTAAAAGCGGCTTGGCCTTGGAGTTACCTGGATACACCTGGAGGAGGGTGATAAATGATGCTGGGGCCGGGACTGAAGTCCTATCCCAGCCCTGGGCCCTGCGCTCACTTAGGGCCACGGCCGCCCCCGGGCCGCCTCCGGCTTCCATCTGTCTGTCTGGCTCGTCCTGTCTGGGGCTCTGTCGCTGGCGCCCAGCGGCCGGGTCCTCTCCACT
>CM030180.1:2992806-2995306 GCA_017639675.1 Aplochiton taeniatus
GGTCAATCTCTTGGCAGAAATGCTGCTTGTTTTGCATGAGGCCCCTACTGTATAAGCACTACGATAGGCAAAACCCTCACCAAATGATGCTAAATAAGCTTCGGAATATAATATATAAGTGATTGTTTTAAAGAAACCACTCCATACTTGGTTTATAAATTGTCTCGGCCTCCAACAAAGACCTTGACTGTATTGAATGTGATGGTTTATAATAATAACTCACACACACTATCTCTCTGATAATGCTGAAATTTGCTTCAGATCACGTCGTTCTTTCAACATTTATAGTTGTGCAACATTTGTCTCCCTTATCTGGACGCAGAGCGATGGCTAGTGTTTCAGTTAACGCAATAAACTTCTAGGGACAGGTTAAGGAAAGCAGGTAACTTCCTCAATTGGTTCTTTCTATTCATCTCTCTAAATCTGTCACAAAACATAAAGGGTTCCCAAAAGATATCACCCTATCGTGTCCTACCTGTTTCACTGTGCTGCTTTACTTGTTGCAATGCTTAGCAATCTAACCAAGAATAATGCTTTGACCAACAGGGGGCAGACTGAAATCATCAATCGAACAACCGCGTAACTCAGAAGCAAAGCAGTAATAGTTTTCAATTGTTTAATGTTCAGAAATCCTCAAAAGCATGAAAATATACTCTTTAAGAAATAATAAATATGTAATATTTCTTTATGAACAAAATGCACAATTTACAAAACCACCAACAAGGCAGTGGGTTCATCTACAGTTCCTCTTGTGTCCTCATTAAAAATCTGTGACTTCATTCAGTTTTAGCTGTTATAGTTGTTAGTATGTTCATTCTCATCAATAACAGTATTATTCATCACATATCGCTTTATGGGAGGCGACAGACACCACACATCTTTTAATGAAATGACAGGTCATATCACGCCACACTTGTTTCACTTTCTCCTACAACGTCTTTTCGATGTGGTTTAAGACGCATATCTTGTTCGATTGCATAAACACACAGATATTGTTCATCGTCCGTTCCAATGTTTGCTGAGTTTTCCAGGTCTGTCCTATTCACTGATTGGATGCTGCTTCCTCTCCCGGGGCAGAGAGTTGGGTCGGGGGGTGTGTGTGTGTGTGTGGGGTGTGTGTGGGGGGGGGGGGGGACAGCACCGTCACAGAGGTCCTAGACGTCTTTGCCCCTGTCGTATCCGGGCCACGCTCAGGGCTCCGTCCACAGTGGCACTGTAGCGCCCCCTGGCAGTCAGTGCGTGAACAGCATGTGTGCTAGCAGCCAGGTGAGCAGGCCGGCGAGGGTGAGGGTGTGGGTGGTGCTGGTCTGCGCTGAGGCGGAGTGGGGTAGTACGGACGCTGTGCTGGGGTGCCCGGCCTGGGGCGAGGGGGACTCCGTCCTCCGCCGTTGCTCCTGGTGGGTCCGCGGAGGCTCCACGGTCACGTAGCCGTTGATTATCCTCACGTTCGGCTGGCGAGTGGTGCTGCAGCGGGGGGGGGGGGGGGGGGGGGGGGGGGGGGCCGGGGGGGCAAGGGACATTTGGAGTGAGCCAGAGTCCCAAAGTAAGTACGACACACTTTATACTTCATGAGCAGGCACGGCACCAGGATTGTTTCTCACCCGGGGCTAAAGGGGAGCTTGACCAATACGTGGGATGCTAAGAGAATGACGTTTAATAAAACAGCTATATACTACCCCGAAACGCTTGAGGGGGCTGAACTGGGCCTGCGCACGTGTGTGGCGGGGCTATAGCGCCCCCTAGCCCCGGTGTGGCGCCGTGCCTGTTCATGACACATTTACGATGTTCATGGTCAAAGTCTTACCCGTCCCCAATGCGAACCCAGAGGTCACTGAAGAGGCGCGGCCTGCCGTGGTGCGCCTTCCTGGGCCGCTTGTGTCGTCCGAACTCCTCCAGCTGGTTCAGACTGTCTGGTAGCAAGATGTGAGGCAGCCCCTCCTCATCCCCCCCCCCCAGCTCCTCCTGGTCCTCATCCAGGTCTGATGGGCTGGTCGACCAGTCGGTTGGAGGGGCTGTGCCTTCCTCAAGGCTTCCAACTCCGGCCTGCGTCGTGGGATCTACCCTCTCAGACGCAGTCCTGGAGGAGGGTTAGGAGGCACAGGAACACAGTCAGCACTATGTATGGGCCCAGATTTTGACCTTGGACACGGCCTTATTCAGGATGGATTTACTGAATAATGAATTGATAATCCTGGATTGTGAACTAAACCATCCCCATCTGACAGTGTGTCTCAAAGGATTGATGTGAGTGTCACTGTGTGTGTGTGTGTGTGTGTGTGTGTGGGGGGGGCGGGGATTGGACCACTGTAGTTCCCACTGGTTTAAAGTTTGAACTTCAAACAAGGCCCTGAAGACTCACACTGTGCTTGTAAATTGTTTACTAAGTGACAGAAATGCCCACATGCCAGTGGGAAAAAGGTTGTAACACCCGTGGAGAGTTGTCCAACGTCACATCTGCACCGGACCACCCACACACTCAACCCACGTCACTACTACCACA
>CM030180.1:3005306-3177806 GCA_017639675.1 Aplochiton taeniatus
GAAGTACACGCGAAGAGACAGCAACACTTTGGAAGGGAAAGAGGCAGCTTTGATTCAAATAGAAGTCATAGTATGTTGATGTGGAAAAAATTTCAAAAGCCTTTGTTGTATGACTAATGCATTGCAAAGGATCAAATCAAGCACCCTAAATATAACAGCAAATAATATGTTGTTGTTGTTTTTTGAAATACTTTCACTGATAAACATCATCCCTGGTCAAATGACTCGCGGCCCCCATGCAACATGAGCGTGGACATAAACTTGCACGTAAACAGTGGAACACACTTTCTCTCATTCAGTGTGCATATCTATGAAGTGGTGGGCTGTGGCCACTGCAGGAAATTCCAGGGGATGTTTTCAATAAGGGAGCTGGTAAATGAAAACCTGCTGAAACACATGGCGTACTGCAACGTCCTGCCTAGCTCATCAACCTACTAATAGAGTGAGAGGGAGGGAGGGAGTGAGTGAGTGAGGGAGGGAGTGAGTGAGTGAGTGAGGGAGTGAGGGAGGGAGGGAAAAAGTGATAGGGTGAGGGAGGGAGGGAGTGAAAGAGAGATAGGGTGAGCGAGGGAGGGAGAGAGGGAGGGAGGGAGTGAGGGAGTGAGAGTGGCAACAAGGGAGTGGCAGGGTGAATTTGTGAGTGTTTGTGTGAGTGTGTCCACAGGTGAGCATGTTAGTTTATCCGAATGTAAAGTGGCTTAGTGCCTACCAATTTAACCAACCACTATCTTCTGGTGCTGTGTCACACTGTCCATTTGTGAAGCCTTCTCTGTAGCTCAGGAGTGATGTGCCACCAATCCACTGCACTTCAAGTCTACGTCACTCTCCGTACTTATGAGAAAACTACAGGGTTAAAAAAAAGCGTAGAATAGACTTAGATGCAGATGTTTATGTATATGCATATGTTTGTTGGTAAGACAGTTTATATAATTTTTGGGCATTACCGCTCCTTCAAATCTGAGGTTGTATATTTTCATGTCATGGTCTTGCTATGCCTTACAGCATGCAGCCCAATAGAGGGCGCCAGAGTAAACAGAACGGATGAGTTCTCAACTTTAACTCTAAGAGGGGGCATTAATGCTTTGCCTGCTATAACTCTTTTACCACTTTTACATTAATGTTCACAGTATAAACTGTGTGTGTGTGTGTGCCAGTCTGTGTTAACGTGTGATTGTTCTTACAGTATACTGTATGTATGTATATGTCTGTGTGTGTGTGTGTGTGTGTATGTGTGTGTGTGTCGGTGTCTGCCCGTCTGTGTGTCAGTGTGTGAACAGTATACTGTATGTGTGTGTGTGTGTGTGTGTGTGTGTGTATGTGTGTGTGTGTGTGTGTCTGTGTATGTGTGTATGTGTGTGTGTGTGTGTGTGTGTGTGTATGTGTATGTGTGTATGTGTGTGTGTGTGTGTGTGTGTGTGTGTGTGTGTATGTGTATGTGTGTATGTGTGTGTGTGTGTGTGTGTGTGTGTGTGTGTGTGTATGTGTATGTGTGTATGTGTGTGTGTGTGTGTGTGTGTGTGTGTGTGTGTGTGTATGTGTGTATGTGTGTGTGTGTGTGTGTGTGTGTGTATGTGTATGTGTATGTGTGTGTGTGTGTGTGTGTGTGTGTGTGTGTGTCTGCGTCAGTGTGTCACTGTGCGTACGGTATGCTGTGTGTGTGTGCGTAGAGCGAGCGCTCTGTGTGTCCGTTGTAGAAGTGTGTGGGTTTAAAAGAGCGGGAGGCGGTGGGGAGGAGGGGGGGGGGGGACTACGTGAGGAGATGGATGACCTGGCCAAACCACTATACACACACACACCGCACGGTTTAATTACTCCCGGAAAGTGTCAGGCATCGCCGCGGGTAACTCTAGAGCGCCTGGCTTTTTCACATCCCTCCTGTTCTCTTACTGTAGTTTGGACATGGTTTCTTTGACAAGGGCTCCAAAACCATTGCTGAAAGGGTGGTTATTCCAACACATGGACAGAATGGTTTCTGACATACCTCTATGGGTTTATTCAAATATGTATGGGAGCCAAGTTGCAGTGCAGGATGGGGACAGATGGACTTGCCGACTGAAACACAAACTGACAGACTTTCAAAAGACTTTCAAAAGAGGAAGCTGCTGCACCACTGAGTCTGCCTGCATTAAAGGCCTTGTAGAGAAGCCTGACTTCAGTAAACACTCTCTCCTTCTCTCTACTTTCAATTTGTTTTTGTTTCTCTGTCTCTTGTCTATTTATTCTTTTTTTTTTTTTACGTCTCTCTTTTCCCGAGTCCGGGAAACCCCCTCTCTCCCTCTCTCTCTCTCTCTCTCTCTCTCTCTCTCTCTCTCTCTCTCTCTCTCCTCCCTCCCTCCCCCCCCCTCCCTCCCTCCCTCCCTCCCTCCCTCCCTCCCTCCCTCCCTCCCTCTCTCTCTCTCTCTCTCTCTCTCTCTCTCTCTCTCTCTCTCTCTCTCTCTCTCTCTCTCTCTCTCTCTCTCTCTCTCCCTCCCTCCCTCCCTCCCTCCCTCCCTCCCTCTCTCTCTCTCTCTCTCTCTCTCTCTCTCTCTCTCCCTCCCTCCCTCTCTCTCTCTCCCTCTCTCCCTCTCTCTCTCCCTCTCCCTCTCCCTCTCCCTCTCCCTCTCCCTCTCCCTCTGCGTCTGTTCCCGGGCCCCGGGGGTGAGTGTCCAGTGACAGCCTCTCATGGTTCTCATCGCCTTACAGTCGCTGCCATGCCCTTCACGCCTGCCAAACAAGGCCACACAGACGGACCCATGGCCTGAAGGTGACCCCACACTCTCCTGGTCGCCACTCAGCCACACCCCCTCCGGTCAACGGAGGGCAAAGCTAACGCCGCACCTCGCTGTTCCGTCGAGCAGAGGTGCAGTGAACTCTAACCCCGACCCACAATGCTTCAGTTCTGCTGCCGGTCGGGACTCGTCCATCTCTATTTCCTCCCGACAAGGCAGGGGAACGCTGATGTGATGACAATGGCAGCAACTGCTTACTCAACACACACATGTCAACCGATTGTGAAGACACACACACACACACACATACGCACACACACACTCTCTCTCTCTCACACAAACACACACAGCTAACCTACGGTAGAATCAGAGTTTATATCTGAAATGTGATCTCTCTCTCACAAACAAAGGTGTGCACACACACACACACACACACACACACACACACACACACACACACGCGGACACACACTGTCCACAGCTGGATGGTGCAACAGTGGCTTTGTCTAAACAGACTGCAGAAGGAGCCAGGGAGTGAATAATGTTCAGAGGAAAGAGGCAAATGATCAGCATTAATCATACAGTTTAGTGCACAGACCCAGGAGACTGCAACACCCTGCAACACACACACACACACGCGCACACGCACGCGCACATGCACACGCACACACACACGCACGTAGAGACACACACACACACACACACACACACACACACACACACACACACACACACAGAGAGAGACTGCCCTTTCCCTCAGGACATATCACATCATTCAGGAAACATTGGCAACATTAGCCAGGAATGCTAATTGAAACAAACAGCGCACAGATTCTTCATTTCTGGATTGGCAAGGGAGCTTGTGTTCATAGGTATATATTTGTGTGTGTGTGTGTGTGTGTGTGTGTGTGTGTGTGTGTGCATGTATACATATGTTTCTACATGCCAGAGGCCTGGGAACCATCGAGCACTATTATTGTCCCGCTCTTCTCCAGTTGTGCTTTCAAACACGAGAGAGAGCAAATTGTCTGTCGTAAACACACATTAACACGGGCACAAACAATCTGCAGACCAAATCCTGACCCCAACTGTTCTCCATGCACAAACAGAGATCCCCCACCACTCTAATAAACACACACACACACACACACACACACACACACACGCGTACAGCAGAAGCAGATGTAACGGTAATGGAGGGGCCCCGATAAGCAAACATCCGTGCCTTCTCCTCTCCTCCTCTCTTCTCCTCTCCTCCTCTCTTCTCCTCCTCGCTCCACTTGTCTTTATTGGTGTGTGGGGAGCGGGGGTTCAGAGGAGCCCTCTGAACCCGGCCCTCCAGCCTTCCTTTGCCTCCTCTCACTGCCAAAGCCCACTGACCACGGCTGACAGGACCGTAAAGAGCGGCCATCTCCCGTTTCCTGCTGCCTCATGCGGCCCCGAGCCCAGCCTCGGTGCTGTCACCTCTCCCTCGGTCACACAGTATCAGTTTAGTGAGGAAACACAGCACATCCGTCAGGGAGTCAACCAGTTGCATTCGCAGGATCCAAAAACCTTCCCGTGGGAATTTAGTTATCTTGTCTCAACAGGTCTTTTTGGGGGCGGACCAACAGCAAATCGATACACATTCAACCTTATTCCATTCATTGGCCGTGAAGCACACAGGTTGAGTTGAGGTTTTCTGTGGCTGTCCTACAGGTCCGGCACTCACCTGCACCGAAGGCAAAGAAGTAGGTCTGTGTGGGGTTCCTCTGCAGCAGGGCCGAGACGCGGCCGGCCATGCGCTCGTTGCGCTTGTAGATAAGCTCCAGGCGGAAGTAGCTGTCGATCTGCAGGGCGATGGTGCGGTCGTGCGCCGGCAGAGAACTGTTGATGAAGTGGGGGAGCTGAACGCAGAAAGAGAGAGGGAGAGAGAGAGAGAGAGAGAGAGAGAGAGAGAGAGAGAGAGAGAGAGAGAGAGAGAGAGAGAGAGAGAGAGAGAGAGAGAGAGAGAGAGAGAGAGAGAGAGAGAGAGAGAGAGAGAGAGAGGGGAAGAGAGAGAGAGAGAGAGGGAGAGAGAGCGAAAGAGAGGGAGATAGAGAGAGAGAGAGGGAGAGAGGGAGAGAGGGAGGGAGAGATGGACAGAGGGGGTTTAAGACAGCGTTGAACAAGAGCGGATTCGGGAAAAGAGAGACGTAAAAAAAAAAAAAAAGAATAAATAGAGAAGAGACAGAGAAACAAAAACAAATTGAAAGTAGAGAGAAGGAGAGAGTGTTTACTGAAGTCATGCCACATGTGCGTGCCGTTGTGAGTGTGAGACCTGGCAGCGGGAAGCGATCCGGGCCTTTCCGCCTGTGTGCATAGCGTGACAGCTTGATGGAAAATAAAGGACCGCTCAACACGGCGGCTCAACACGGCGGCTCAACACGGCGTGTTAGCATGCGCGCGTGCTGCACGTTTTGTCTGTGCGGTGGGGGGGGGGGGGGGGGGGGGGGGGGGGGGGGGGCGGTGCGGAATGGCTCTTTGTCGGATTTACAGCCGGGGGCTGGCGCTGGTCCACTCCTGGCTGGCTGGACGGGTTCGGCAGGCTGTTCATTTGAAGGGATGAGAGGGCCGGGCGTCTGGGATAGCAGCTAGGGGGGGGGGAGCAGGGGGGGGGGTCAGGTGGAAGTACCCTGAGGGGCCTGCTGTTTCTCTGGTGAAGGGGCAGCCTGCACCTGAGCCCCGGCCCCAGCGTCCGCCACACCGGGGGAGTATCGCGTTCCCTCCACCCGGGAGGGGGCGGGGTCAAAGGTCAAAGCGCTTGTTGGGAAGTTCCTCTCCACTTCCTGAGCAGCTCTGTTACCCCCCCCCCCCCCCCCCCGCCCCCCACTCCCCCGCCGGTGATGGAGCGAGGGAGGAACGAGCAGGAAGGGGTTATCAGAACCAAGGTCAGAGGGGGCCCGTCCGTGTGTGTGTGTGTGTGCGAGTCCGTGTGTGTGTGGGAGTGTGTGGGAGTCTGTGCGTCTTTGTGTGTGTTTGTGAGCGCGTTCTTAAACACCTGTCATCACAGCCGAACGTTATCTGGCTGAAAAAAGAATAATGACGTTTTGTTTGTGCAACTTTGAGTATGTGTGTGTGTTTGGGTGTTTCTGTGTGTGTGTGTGTGTGTGTGTGTGTGTGTGTGTGTGTGTGTGTGCTCTCCAAGATGTGCCTGAGACAAAGATGAAGAAAGTGTTGCTTTTGTGTTTGCATCCAAACCTCTCACGCCCTCCCTCCAACTCCCCTGGAACCTTCTCTCTCTGTCAGGCAGTCCATCATCCCTCCTCCCTCCTCCCTTCCCCATCATCCCTCCCTCCTCCTTCCTCCCTCCCTCCTCCCTCCTCCCTCCCTCCTCTTCCACCACTTTTCCATCTATCATTTGACTTTGTGCAGACGTAAAAAATGGAGATAACCGTTCTTGATGTAACACACTGTAATAAATATCATTGGCGTGTTTATCCTTTAAGTCATCTCACAGGTGGTTAATACCACGAGGGGGTGGAGGGGGGGAGGGGGGGGGGTGATCACAAGACAAAAGCTCAAGGAAGCGGAGAAGAAAAGAGAGAAGAAAGGGAGGAGGAGAAGACTGGCGGCGTGTCTCTGATGGATGAGTGTTTAATGAAAACGAGAGGGGGGGGGGGAGAAGGAGAGGGGGGGGGGGGTGGGCGGGGGTTAAAGCGAACGCAGATAACTTATCACAGGAAAGCCCATTAGCTGCACTCTGTCCCGCAGGGTCAGGAAATAAGGAGCGACAGGGAGATATTTCCTCCCTTCCTCACTCCCCCCACCCCCCAACCCCCCCCCCACCCCAGGTCTTTGAAGGTCCTGCCTCTCCCTGTGCCTCTCCCCCTGGACCCATCCCCCGGCTGAGTGAGGGGTGTTGAAACGCATTAACCTGTCCTGCCTGGGGCCCTATCAGGCCCTCGTCCAATGAAGATGGAGGTGGGGGTGGGGGGCGCTCGATTGCACGCCATCTATCAGGGAACACCTGCTCCAGGGCCCCAGCACACGGCCCCTGCCATACGTCAGGCCGCGAGCAGGCACCAGAAGGCAAGCGCCTGATTGTTCTAGCATGCGGTGCGGAATGTTAATACGTGTTATGACGTGTTATGACACACGGGGCAAAAGGCCAACCGGGCCGTGATTTACCGGCGTAACGGAGGAGACAACTGGAGCGCCGGCGGCAGACGGTAACTAACGGCACCTTCAGCGCCCGTGGAGCGACGCTCTCTCGTAGGGACACGGGCGGTGAGTCTCCGCGTCCTAGACGACGGAACCCGAGGCCAAAGACTGAGCTACGTGGAACCGGGGACTCGCTTTACAGAGGGAAGGCGACGCTGCGCGGGGGGTGGGTGGGTGGGGGTGGGGGTGGGGGGGGTGGAGTGTGCGATCATCAAGGAGTCGCCTCTGAAGTAACCTTGTGTAGAGCTTCAGGGTGTGAAATAATGATGAGTCACACACTCACACACACACCACACACACACAAAAACACACACACACACACACACACACACACACACACACAGACACACACACCACACACACACACACACCACACAGGTGTTGCTGCACTGACCTGCGATGTGTCGTGGTTGAAGATGATGGAGTTGAGGTCTCCACAGTTGTAGTGCGTGATGAGGTCCTCCGTGGTGTAGGAGCCCTGCAGGGTGCCGGCCCGGGCACTCTCGTGCTGCAGCAGAGTCTGGTTCAGAGCAAACAGCACCTGGAGCCAAAGAGGTACGGCACACTTAGACCTTTGAAGGGAGCCCTGCTTGGTAGCAGTTTGAACAATAAACATTGGCTGTATTACTTTTTAAGTATGCGGGGGAAAAAAATAGAGAGATATGCCCGGTCTTTTCCCTGTAACCACATTGTATGTTATTCATACTTTATAGAAGCTTAATTTCTCCTGAATATTTTGAGACTCGAGGAGGCTGACTAGATGTTGTTCAGGTAAAAACAGACCGCAAGAGAGATGGCAGAAGTCCAACATCTCCCTGCTACGGCAAGAAGGGAAAAAGAGAGAGAGAGAGCCGGGAGGAGGGAGAGAGAGCGCCTTTAAAAATAGTTCTCTCCAGGGCCGGAGCACCGTAAATTTACAGACCCCATTAAAATAAAAAGTAAACCCTCTTTAGGGTGAATTTACGGCGTGCAGCAGCCATTGGGCCCTGCGACACCACAGCTGTCCCAGACACCAGGGGTTAACCTCCCCGCTCCCGCCCAGCCCACTCCCACGCACGCTCCTGACTGGCCGGGCAGCCGGGGACCCGGCTGTCAATCACGGCTAAACGTTCTGACAGGAGCCCGAGGTGAAGGATGTGAGAGAGAGAGAGAGCGAAACGTGTTTTTTTTTTTTTTTTCTCGGCGTACTGTTTCACACAGTCTCACGTTCCAACCTCCGACACTTTCATAGCCTACGCTGGCCTGGGCCCGGCATCGACCGTTGCACATGATGCAGATTGTGTGTTTAATGGCTCTCTTCCTAATTAGCTCCACCGGCTCAAAGGAAACGTGGGGCTGCGGCTACGGTAAATACTGCCGGTAGACAGCCGCCGTTATGATTTGTGAGGCGGCTCAGGTCCCAAACAGCTGCGACACTGATCTACCCCCAAAGTCAAACGGCCCGGTAATAACTCACACAATTACGTTGTGTTTTAGCAATCACTTAGAGAACCCACGTAACTGTTCTTACTGTTCTGTTCTATCGAAAGCCGTTTAAACTGCGGGTGACCTTTTTAATAACACATCTACTACGACTCTACGGATCTCTCTCAATTCTGCTGGGGGGCCCAGAGGATTGCGTGATGTTTTGATTGGAGGAGACAACATGGATGCCCCTCCTCCTCCCTTCCTCTCCTCCAATCGGCTCTTTAGCCTCGGCTCATCTTTCCCAGCCTACCTCTCCCCCGGCCAGCGCACCGGAGACCAATCTTATTCATTCTTCCCGACGTGTCTGGTAGAATCTATTTCCAGGCGTGCACGGTGCTCAGTGCTGCGCTGTCGCTTTCCGCCAGAGCGCCACGATCCCGGGAACGGGCCCCGATCGAACCTGTGTGCTTCTTACGTCCACACCTACCCAGGTGTGTCCTTGTTTTGTTGTTCTGTTTCCCTCCCTCTGTTTCACCATTAGATTCCCGCCTGCAGTTAATTTTGAAACCGGCATCATTACGCCATTCCTCAACCAACCAATCAGCGGGATATCCTTCCGGATAAAGCACCCTGGTTGTCGACCAATCAGGAGCCGACTTGTCTTTGAATTATCTGTGTGTTTGTTGTCGGTTCTCGAAGTTGGTCTGTGTGGTTAAGTGTTTTAGACTATGGTGGGTAGTCTATGAAAACGAAGGTTTTCATTCATACTGTATCGTTGTTAACGTAATTGGTTGTTCTTGTACACGGTATAACCGTTCGCGTCACTATAAAATCCTGTACTCGGTACAGTTTATAATTTCAGTTTATATTTGCTACCAAAGGAGCAAGCGGGGCAGGTAAGCAACCCATGGGTATACATCCTCTGCCCGTAGATAACCACTGTCTATTTCATTAGGTCAGAGGACGGATGCCGCCCATGTTTTTAAGTTTGGAAGTATTTTGTTAGGCAGATTAGCTTTTTATTCTTTTTATGTTTTCTTGTATGGCACCGTTCAGTCCCGTTTGTTACCTGTTTTTGATTTCTTGTAATAAATACTTTAAGTGATCCATCTCTTCGTTGGCCTGGCAATTACTTAGCCGACATTAAGTCTGACAAGCTAAACCTTTGTTACGGATCTCGACCACTTCCTAGACCTGGTCATATACTATCCTTGGGGTTCGTAACAGTGCTGCAGCCAGGGAAACATGCTCTCCTTCCCCCTCGGCCCCGCGCCCCGCCCCGCCTCGCCCCGCCCCTTCTGCTGGCTCTATAAGGACGGTATGTGAGGACTTTATTTCTATCTGGCCTGGGCTCCTTTATGGTCTTTATCTGAACCCCACAACAGGTCACCTTTGCGGGGGTGGTTTTAGGTGTGGTGTGAGGGGGGGGGGGGGGTCATGGCTGGCTGGAGGACTGAGGTCCTGGCTGTCCGTCAGGGTGCCACAGATGGACATGGGTTTTATTCCCCCTGCCCAAACCGTTGACCCAGACGGCTCCCTGTCTGCTCAGGGGCTTTCTGGTGGTGCCAAGAGAAACGCCCTGGCAGGCCCTGGGCAGCCGTGGCGACTGAGGCTGGCACAACACGTGACTGGCTGCCAGCCGCTCTGCAGAGGTGCCAGCGCTGTGATTTCCCCTTAACCCTGCAGAGCGTACAGGACAGGCTGTGCCTGGGAGGAGCGGCGCAGAGAAGAACCAAGAGGCAGGAGCTCTGGCCAGGCTGTTGTCCAAAGCTGTCCGTCCAGCAGGGGTTGCCGCATCAACGGGCAGTAACCACGGAGCCCGAGTCCGTAACCACAGTGAACGACAGCGAGATTGTGTCCGTCAAGGGCAGGGGGGGAAGAAGGGGGGGGGGGGGTGATGAGTGGCTAGCATGGCCGTGTTTCTGTTGACAGACAGAGTGGGTGTGCTAGGGATGAAGTGGGCCTCTTGCAATGATGGACAGCCTCCCATCCTGGCCACTAAGGAGGGTTGACTGAGGCCGTCACAGCCCCTCAGCCAAAGGCCCGTGAGTCACTGCTTCACATGGGTTCCTCATCAGACATTCTCCCCACACAGCGCCAAGCACTCCACGCAGAGGGTCTCGGTAAACGTCCTCAAGTACGCCGTTGAAAAGTGTTATTAGCGGTCATCGGAAATGAGAAAGAGAGAGAAAGAGAGAGAGAGAGAAAAAAAAAAAAAGAGCGGAAGATGTTCAAATCTTTTTTTTTTTTTATGAAAAAGGCAGAGAAAAGAGTCTTTTTCAACGCTTGTGTGCCTTTGAGGCGACTGACCTTGACGTGCGTTAAACCCTGGATTTTTTTCCTAGCGTTAGCGCTCCTGCTTTTCCGTCGGGAACGTTTTGCTTTGCCGTAACATCTAATGAATAGGTGCTGGTGACAAGGGCCTGAACGACTCGCGGCGCTCATGCTGACGACCTCCCTCCCCTCGCCCCCCCCCCCACCTTTACTTTCACTCTGCTTTGCCCTCTTGTCCTTGCCCTCCCTCGCTACCTCGCCCTTCTGTCTCGGAAAAGAACTACGGACACCGTACGGGCGGCTTACTGTGGGGGGTATGCACACCGTTAGAGGTGGGCCATTCCGGGGGGGGGGGGGGGGGGGGGGGGGGCGCACGGATACTTCAGCCCAGGTGTATGATGGGCCGGATAGGCCATTCCCGAGCGGAGGAGCGTCACTCCGAGATCTCCCTGTGATGGCCTTCGAGCGGCCACTGGTAAAGGCAACAGACGAAGGCGTGCTCCTCCCCATGGGCCGGCCCTCCCTGGGTCCTCTCAGCGCAGCTCCGGTTTCACCCTGACACCCGGGACCTCTGACCCAGGGCACGGCTGGCCGGGCCGGCCCGGGATGGGCTCCGTCCGCCGGGGATCAGGTTCAGCGAAAGCCTGGGAGGTTGGGACACGGGGATGGAATAACATCCACAATAGACGGTGGCCCAAGACCAACTAGCCATTCCAACGCCGTGTATGTGTGTGTGTGTGTATGTGTGTGTATGTGTGTGTGTGTGTGTGTGTGTGCACCACTCAGAGTCTGGGCATTTTAAACTGTGATTATTAGAGGCGGTTCCAAGTGTCTTTATTTGACCATCAGTCTTTATACTCCCAGCCTGGCTGTTTAAATGTGTCGTATTAAGCGAGCCATCGCTGGAGATCTGTGATCTTTTTCACGTCGTTTTGATGTGTGGATATTCTCTGATGGTAGCTTCCCTGTTGTCTTGATTAGTTTAATCAACCAACCTTGGGCCAAAAAATCCAGTTGTTTTTTTTAAGCTGGCCCTGTAACTTGTCGAAGGCTATAAAACCAACTTTGAAACATGAAAATGCCTCAAATGTGATTTCCAACTGTTGAGTATTGCCAAAACATTTTCACAGCCCCTTGGCGTCCGGCCGTGTAGCTCTTGATTATTGGAAGGTAAGCATTGCTTTGAAATGATCACTTCTGGCATGAGAGAACAGCGCTAACGAAATCATGCTAACCCAATATTTAACCTATGCACCGCATGGACACACGCACGCACACACACACACACACACACACACACACACACACACACACACACACACACACCCACATAACTATTTCTAATTATAAACAAGCCTTCTTTCCCATAGGCACCCTGCTGACAACAAAATAATTTCTCAGGACAGTCGGACAGTGTTTCCGGCGTTGACGTTCCCCCTTGTCTTCATCTGCTCCTCCTCTCTCTCTCTCTCTCTCTTTGACTCCCCCCCTCCCTCGCCCGCCTCCCCCTCAGCCCAGGAAATCCAGGGCTTAACAGGGGACAGTCCTAGAGGTAGAGGGCTGGTGCTCCCAGCATCCAGAGAAAGCCTGCTATTCTTCCCCCCTCATCTCCCACTCCTTCCCCCTCTCTTCCTCCGCCTGGGGGGGCGGGGGGTGTCCGGTGGTGGACTCAGTAGGTTCCTCTCAGCCTGGTGGGGGACAAATCCCCTCCTCAACCCCCGAACCCCCCCCCCTCCCCCCTCTTATTCCTTCCAGCTGACCCTCAGTGACACACACCTACACACACACACACACACACACACACACACTCTCTCTCTCCCATAGCCCTTCAATATCTTCACATCTTCCCTTGTCCCCCCCCCCCCCCCTCTCTCTAAGTCAATCACAACACACACACACACACACACACACACGCACACACACACCCCCCTCCTGATCCTGTGGCCCCCTCCTGTGGAGTTAATAAGAGCCGGCAGGGAGAGTGGCTTCGGCTCTCTTTACACTTGTCCGCAAACAAGCCACGCTGTTTGACTTGGCAGGTCCCATGCACCACTATTCATCTGTTCTTTCCTGCCGGCACGAAAAAGGAGAAAATAATAAAGTATCGTTAGAACTAGGGTGAAAGCCTGCAGCTGGTTCCTCACCGTGAATACCCAGTAGGAGGGAGGGAGAGGGAGAGGGAGAGGGAGAGGGAGAGGGAGAGGGAGAGGGAGAGAGAGAGAGAGAGAGAGAGAGAGAGAGAGAGAGAGAGAGAGAGAGAGAGAGAGAGAGAGAGAGAGAGAGAGAGAGAGAGAGGTCCAATAAAATGAGTAACGTGGAGAGAAAGTGTTAATTTCTTCTCTTTCAGTGCTGGGCTGTGGGCCAGAGACGGTCCAGCCAGCCTCTGGAGCAGGAGGACCATGGTGGAGCTGTTGTGAGGTCAACCTAGACTTAACACCCGCCAAGTCAGTGCCCCCCCCCCCCCCCCCCCCATTGAGGTTCGCCTCCCTTTGATCCACAAGCAATCTGCGGATAATTCTTTTCTTTCTCCCGGCGAGGGTTTTTCTCAACCTGGATTATGATGTGTGATGCTATCTAAACCAGATGGGCTGGTTGTCTTCCACCCGTGGAAAAAGCAGCCCTGCCTTCACGTGCGGAACACGCCTTGCCTTTCCCGGTGCACGGCGGTCCCTCTTATCTCCCGGAGCCGACTCCGGTTCAGCTAATGGCTGTGGACAGTGTCGTTTCCTATGAGGGGCCTGCATGTCGTAACGTCCCCACTCAAGGTCCTTGAGAAACACGAGAGGAGCACGTAATCCCCTGGATGGAGATAGAGTGTGCGACGGGGGGGGGGGGACTCCTACACCAGCCGCCGCACCCGGGGGCCGAACTCGGATGTTCTTGATGGGCCAGATTCCTGTGTGTTTGCGTGTGTGTGTTTGTGTGTGTGTGTGTGTGTGTGTGTGTGTGTGTGTGTGTGTGAGAGAGAGAGAGAGAGAGAGAGATAAGTGAGAGAGAGAAGGAGAGAGAAAGAGAGAGAGATTAAGATTGATGATGTAATGAGTATCGATGCTGTTATAGCTGAGTCATGGTCCAGAAACGCACCCGGTAGGGAACTGCAGTGTCACAGCCAGTCATGGTTGAAACAACGGTAGGGGTTTCCACTGCAGTGACTTAAGGGCCATTCTGTACATTCATGTCTATCTGCACGTGCGTTCATGTGATCAGCACATGGGACTATCCCTCCCTCCAGAGACCAGGGAAGACAGGAGAGTTAAACGGGAGGGATGGAGTGAGAGAAAGGGATGGAGAGAGAGAAAAAATGGGGTGATGGAAGCATTGAGTACAATGGCGCAGTAGAGAGAGATGGAGTCTGACATGAAGAGAGTGGGCAGAGATCTACAAAAAGAAATGGCGGTGTGTGTGTGTGTGTGTGTGTGTGTGTGTGTGTGTGTGTGTGTGTGTGTGTGTGTGTGTATGTGTGTGTGTGTGTGTGCCACTGAGCTCCTCAGCTCCCCCATCCAGCTAACCCCCTACCCCCATCCAGCTCCCCCCACCCGTCTCCCCCCCTACCCCCATCCAGCTCCCCCTCTTCCCCCATCCAGCTCCCCCCCTCTCTCCGTCCAGCACCAGCCTCTCATCCGCTACAAGTCTGGAGCCCAGCTGGCCTGCCCGCCTCCAGCACCACTCCACCCTGGATCCTGTAGTCTACCCAGTTATCAACAATATCACTCACTCCCTTCATCTTCAACTCCCAAGCCTCTGTCTCTCTCTCTCTGTCTCTCTCTCTCTCTCTCTCTCTCTCTCTCTCTCTCTCTCTCTCTCCGTCTCTCTCTTTCTCTCTCTCTCTCTCTCTCTCTCTCTCTCTCTCTCTCTCTCTCTCTCTCTCTCTCTCTCTCTCTCTCTCTCTCTCTCTCTGTCCCGCTCTCCCTCCCTCTCTCTCCCTCTCTCTCTCTCTCTTCTCCTGACCTGCCAGGATGGCGGCTCTCCTCCCACCACTGTCTCTGAACTCTGTCTACTTTCCTTTCATCTTTTCCTCCTCCTTCCTGCCTTATCCTTCCACTCCGTGTGTGTGTGTGTGTGTGTGTGTGTGTGTGTGTGTGTGTGTGGTGTTGCACGTGTGTGCGTCTACACGTCCCTGCTTTCATGCAGTGTGTATAGGGGCCTGTCTGTCTAAGTGGAGCAGCACAAACGGCCCGTCTAGACAGAGCAGGGGGCCGATCGACCCGGCTCTCCTCCCTCCTCTCCTCCCCTCTCTCCTCCCCTCTCTCCTCCCCTCTCCTTTCCTCTCTCCTCCCCTCTCCTCCCCTCTCTCCTCCCCCCTCTCCTCCCCCTCTCCCCCCCTCTCCTCTCTCCCTCCCCTCTCTCCTCTACTGTCTCCTCCCCTCTCCTCCCCCCTCTCCTCCCCCTCTCCTCCCCTCTCTCCTCCCCCCTCTCCGCTCCGCGGTCACGGCTGCTCCACATGCTGAACACTAACAGAGCCTAATCCCAGACAGACACGCCATTTCACGGCCAATCAGCAGGAGAAATGTCCAATTTCACGGAGAGGAGTCAATGTGGAGGGAGGCCTTCCTGGCCAAGCCTTCGAGGCAGTGGGGGAAACACACAAACAGAGTGTGTGTGTGTGTTGTATTAGAAAGTATCGTAAATACGTACCTGTGTGTGTGTGTGTGTGTGTGTGTCTGTGTGTGTGTGTGTGTGTGTGTGTGTGTGTGTGTGTGTGTGTGTGTGTGTGTGTCTGTGTGTGTGTGTGGATGTAAGTGTACTCGTGTGTTTGGAGAGTTGCAGTCAGGGGTCACATGGGGCCTGAGGGTTACACTGTCCCTCTCAATGCACTTTATAATATCTCATGTGTGTGTGTGTGTGTGTGTGTGTGTGTGTGTGTGTGTGTGTGTGTGTGTGTGTGTCTGTGTGTGTGTGTATGGGCGTGTTTATGTGTTTAAGGTGGACAGCCAGACAGAGAGAGCTGTTTAACCCTGTCATCCACTGGGCCACAGCCCAATGCTCTCAGCACGTACATCCCTCAACGCACACACACACACACACACACACACACACACGTCCACACACACATACACTCCTCACTTGTCTCACATTGACCCAAAATAGCCACATACACCATTGCTTACGCTGCCCCAAGCACACACACACACACACACACACACACACACCTTCTCTCTGTCCTCTGCTGATCATAGGAATCCCTCATGTCAGCCCCCCCCTCCCCCCACCCCCCTCGGTCTCTCCAGAGCTCAGGTCAAATGGAGCGTTGGAAGCCCGGAGTGTGAATTGAAAGCAGCCGAAGCAGCGAGTAACAGCCAGTCTGAAGACGTTGAGTCTTTAATCGGCTGTAACAAGGGTACACTCACTGGAGTAAGTCTCGCTCAACTTCCCCGTCATGCACACATACACACACACACACATACATACACACATACATACACACACATACATACACACATACACACACATACACACACATACATACACACACATACATACACACACATACATATATACACTGACGTGTGCGCCAAAGAGGGAAGACCACAACCCACCTGTAAGACGGACAGAAGAAATGAGAGACTGGGAGCAAGATGGAGAGGGATCAGAAGGATGCAGAGACAAGAAAAGTCAAGAGAGACAAGAAAAGAGAGAGAGAGAGAGAGAGAGAGAGAGAGAGACGGAGAGAGAGAATGCCAGTTCAGTTCTCTGCAGTTACCAGAGAAGATTGTGTGCCCTGCTCCATGCCAGCATAAAGAAGAAGTCTCGCCCAGATGTCTGACTGAACTGGGCATAAGAACTATGGAACAACTCTAGGGCCGGTAAGCCAAACCATAAAGACAATAGGTAAACTGTACCAGGGTCTTGCTAGGGGATCGATCAAGCAGGAACGTAAATGAAGTTTTTAATAACAGTAAGGTCAACAGTTTCCTCTGGTAGCAGTGTGTTGACGGAGGCTTGTTTGCGCCGTAAATTCCCCTCCGCATCGGTGGTAGTCAGAGAGGTTGAGGGGAGGGGCTGTGTGTGCGTGGAGCAGGGGTTACATGGGGCCTTGGATTAGTGGTATCTCCCCCGGCCGGGCCCCAGCTGAGAGGGAAGCTGGCCCTCACATCAGAGACCTTTTACTGCCCTCATAAGACTCTCATTATTTCATAAGTCTTAAGTCACGCACGGGCCTTTGTTGATTTGACGGTGCTCCAAGACCCACGTAGAAATGTTTTTCTACTTTCCCCTCTTTTATTTACAGGTCGGGTTTATGTGTTTTCTTGTTTAGGAGTGTGTGTGTGTCTGTGTGTCTGTGTGTGTGTGTGTGGGCGCTCCGTCTCTGGTTCCCCACAGTCACAATAACAGTCTGGTCGACATGGACAACGTGTCCCACTGGCTTGGCTTACTTTTGACACAGACACACACCCATACACAAACACACACAAAGACCCACAAACACACACAAAGAAACACACCCATACACACACACACGAAGGCACAAACCCACACCTAAACACACACAGAGACACACAAACACACACAAACACCCCCGGCTCCACCTCCGCATGGGCTGAAGCCCTGAAATCTGCTTTGCATGAGAAATACAATACGATTATGCCGACTGATATCTCTAATGGTTTTAGCACCCAATCCCATACTTGGGCAAAGCATTTGGTTTGGCCCCAACTCCAGTGTGGGGGGCCTCTGGTTAGCGGGCGCACGGAACCGGCTTCAGCTTGAGACTACAGCCGGGCAAAAAGCTAGCAGCCTCAGCCTGGAGGTGGCTTAAAGAGCTGACACGGTCCATCGCCAATGGCGCTGTGGTCAGAGGGGCCGGTGACTCTGGCAACGGCGGCCCGGAGCGGGCCTCTAGTCACCGCCCCCCCCCCGTGTCCGCAGCCCAGGGCTGGGAAGAGGGGGAGTGCCACGAGATCCATGGGAATGTTGAAGCTCTGAGCCAGGGGAGCGGAGCGTCCGCACGGGGGAACATGTCTTTTCTGTCTTCGTCAACTCATTGTCTGGTCTATTTGTAGTTGTCCTTGCCTCATAGTCTGGTCTATTTGTAGTTGTCCTTGCCTCATTGTTTGGTCTATTTGTAGTTGTCCTTGCCTCATTGTCTGGTCTATTTGTAGTTGTCCTTGCCTCATTGTTTGGTCTATTTGTAGTTGTCCTTGCCTCATTGTTTGGTCTATTTGTAGTTGTCCTTGCCTCATTGTCTGGTCTATTTGTAGTTGTCCTTGCCTCATAGTCTGGTCTATTTGTAGTTGTCCTTGCCTCATTGTCTGGTCTATTTGTAGTTGTCCTTGCCTCATTGTTTGGTCTATTTGTAGTTGTCCTTGCCTCATTGTCTGGTCTATTTGTAGTTGTCCTTGCCTCATAGTCTGGTCTATTTGTAGTTGTCCTTGCCTCATAGTCTGGTCTATTTGTAGTTGTCCTTGCCTCATTGTCTGGTCTATCTGTAGTTGGCCTTGCCTCATAGTCTGGTCTATTTGTAGTTGTCCTTGCCTCATTGTCTGGTCTATTTGTAGTTGTCCGTGCCTCATTGTCTGGTCTATTTGTAGTTGTCCTTGCCTCATTGTCTGGTCTATTTGTAGTTGTCTTTGCCTCATTGTCTGGTCTATTTGTAGTTGTCTTTGCCTCATTGTCTGGTCTATTTGTAGTTGTCCTTGCCTCATTGTCTGGTCTATTTGTAGTTGTCTTTGCCTCATTGTTTGGTCTATTTGTAGTTGTCTTTGCCTCATTGTCTGGTCTATTTGTAGTTGTCCTTGCCTCATTGTCTGGTCTATTTGTAGTTGTCCTTGCCTCATTGTCTGGTCTATTTGTAGTTGTCCGTGCCTCATTGTTTGGTCTATTTGTAGTTGTCCTTGCCTCATTGTCTGGTCTATTTGTAGTTGTCCGTGCCTCATTGTTTGGTCTATTTGTAGTTGTCCTTGCCTCATTGTCTGGTCTATTTGTAGTTGTCCTTGCCTCATTGTCTGGTCTATTTGTAGTTGTCCTTGCCTCATTGTCTGGTCTATTTGTAGTTGTCCGTGCCTCATAGTCTGGTCTATTTGTAGTTGTCTTTGCCTCATTGTCTGGTCTATTTGTAGTTGTCTTTGCCTCATTGTCTGGTCTATTTGTAGTTGTCTTTGCCTCATTGTTTGGTCTATTTGTAGTTGTCCTTGCCTCATTGTTTGGTCTATTTGTAGTTGTCCTTGCCTCATTGTTTGGTCTATTTGTAGTTGTCCTTGCCTCATAGTCTGGTCTATTTGTAGTTGTCTTTGCCTCATTGTCTGGTCTATTTGTAGTTGTCTTTGCCTCATTGTTTGGTCTATTTGTAGTTGTCTGTCTTATTCTTTTTCTGTGAAGCGTCTTTGGGTCTTAGAAAAGAGCTATATAAATGAAATGAATTATTATTATTATTATTATTATTATTAACAAACCGCGGCTCTTGTTTCTCGTCACGTTGACCTTCTATCTGATCTTATTGTAATAAATCGACGTGCGCCAGGTGGGACGCTGTGATTGGGTAAGCCCGCCCGGCAACAGGAGATGCCCATCGTTCAAAAACCGAAGGGTAATTGCCTCTGGCGGCGATAAAGAAGGCAGCGGGATGATATCACGTTCCCGTTCCTGGAGTGGAAAACTGCGGTGAGGATGGTGTTCCGGGACCACATGGAGTCAGGGGCTCGGCCTCGGGAACGCTGCCGCGAGCCAGCGGGTTTGACGCTGCACAGACGAAGCCAGCTCTCTGATTGGACCGGGCGGAAGCAGGGAACGGGACAAGGCACGTCTTGTTCCTGGGGAGCTGAGCGCACGTGCACGTGTGTGAACACAGACGCACACGCACACACACATACATACGCATACACATACACACTCAGACACAGGCACAAACACGCACACACACACACACACACACATATACACAAAAACTCACATACATGCACAAAGCGTGCACGCGCACACACACACACAGTTTCTCACACACACACACACATGCTCATGCGCGTGCACACACACACACACACACACACACACACACACACACACACACACACCCCGTACCCTCTGTACAGTTTCCTCCTCTGACCCATGGCTGACCCGATGGCTATCTCTCCACAGAGCCACTGTCTTCCTGGGCCATCACAGTCACACAAGCACGCACACACACCCATGTTCAAAAACGCGCAAGGACGTTCTAGCTCAGTCACGCACATTATGTAAACAAACACACACAGACACACAGAGAGAGAGACACACACAGACACACACACACGCACACACACATGCACACACTGCCAGCAAACAAACACCACTCCTTTTTACAGCCAGGGCCACAGCGGAAACCATTTTTTCTCAAAGCCTCTTGCCATTTCCAAAGCTGTTTATTTCAGCGTTAATGGAAGGCGGAAGATCTATCCAACGTTCTGGTGTGTGAGAACTTCTAGCTTTGATGTCCCTCTATCCAACAGAGAGGTCTTTAACAAACATCTCCATCTCACCACATTCCCTGCTGAACCAATGCCAATGCCCACCACATTTAGCTTTCATTTGCTCCTAGTCACTCCAGTACCAGGAACACATTTCCTAATGAAATATTTGGGCACTGAGGCTGAGGGGGCCCGTGTGACTCAGGACCAGGGATTTGGTGTCACTGCCAAGGGGTCTCCTGTAGTCATTTATAGGTAACCAAGGGACCAAACACTTTGTCACTGGAATAAAAAATACAGATTCTGTTTATGTGTCAAAATCCTTTCTCCATGGGGTTAAAGAGCACAGTGCCATTAGTCTGATTATGTGATTGTGAGTTGCTCAGAGCATTTGCATTTGCATTTGCATGATGTTTGAGCCTCTGTGTGTGTGTGTGTGTGTGTGTGTGTGTGTGTGTGTGTGTGTGTGCGTGTGTGTGTGTGTGTGTGTGTGTGTGTGTTTGCTCCTGTGACCCAGTCGGAGAGTGTGTGGTCACGGATGAGTAGCGAGGGTTTCAGTGGCTCCATGCCGGCTGTCTGCGGAACACAATCTGTGCCCATACAGGCACACTGACCACAGCCATGTTGGTTGGAGCTCACACACAGAGGGCTTTTAAACAGAGAGGGGATGCGTGCATAAGTGTGTGTGTGTGTGTGTGTGTGTATGTGTGGGGGGGGGGGGGTTCTTTAACACTGTCACGTCCTCCAACAAATAAATACCCTCGTCACCACAAGCATGTAAGTTGACGTGACCCCAGCAGCTTGCCACGGCAGTTTACACCCAGCACACACATACTAACAGCAACAACCGTCCAGCTGTTTAGTCTCCAGCCTCTCTCTCTCTTCTAGGAGAACAACATCGAGCGCTAGAATATTCCGCCGCCACAACAACCGGATACTAGAATTATTATCACCCCCTTCTCTCTGTCTCCTTTACACGGCCCTTGTCTTCTGGTTCATTTTAGGCCATGTTTCCATGGAAACGCTCCGGGAACGGCCGTAAGTCAACACCCCACCATAGAGACCCGCTCTCAACCACCGTCTCCAGGGGGAACCATGGATTTTACTGCCCTCGCTTCCCCCTCGGACACAGAGCCTTATTTAGCGTGGCACCGGACGGCCCAAATCCCCTCAGCGTCTGTTATTTAGCATGACACCAAGCCTGGGCAGGCGTCTGCTGGTAGTTGTAGTTCTGGACTGTTGTCTGCTGGTAGTTGTAGCTCTGCGCTGGCGTCTGCTGGTAGTTGTAGTTCTGGACTGGTGTCTGCTGGTAGTTGTAGTTCTGGGCGGGCGTCTGCTGGTAGTTGTAGTTCTGGGCGGGCGTCTGCTGGTAACTGTAGTTTGTTGGGAGGGTTTGCTTTTCCGCCGTGTGTGTTTTTGGCGCTGCGGGGCAGTCCGAGGGGAGAGGCGTGACTCCGTGCGGTGCGTGTCGGCGGGCCGCGGCGTCAGGAGGGCCCGCCAACCAAACGCCCCTCACACGCTCACACCCCAGGGTCAGGAGGGCCCGCCAACCAAACGCCCCTCACACGCTCACACCCCAGGGTCAGGAGGGCCCGCCAACCAAACGCCCTTCACACGCTCACACCCCAGGGTTAGCGGCCTCTTGGGACGGGCGACACAGACACACGTTTATCATTTGGGGGACTGGGCCGACTCCTTTCATCCATGGCCGACTGTTCCCTCGCTCCCTGCCTGACCTCCGTGCCTTTATCTCCTGCTCTCTCACGCCCCCTTTCCAGGCCCCTACCTTAACTAGAACACTCTCTCTGCCCCCCCCCCTTCTTTTATCAGAGCTATCTCTCTCTGTCTCGCTCCCTCCCCTCTATCTCTCTCTCTCTCTCTCTCTCTCTCTCTCTCTCTCTCTCTCTCTCTCTCTCTATCTCACGCTCTGTCTCTCTCTCTCTCTATCTCACGCTCTGTCTCTCTCTCTCTCTCTCTCTCTCTCTCTCTCTCTATCTCACGCTCTGTCTCTCTCTCTCTCTCTCTCTATCTCACGCTCTGTCTCTGTCTCTCTCTCTCTCTCTCTCTCGCTCTCTCTTGCTCTCTCTCTTTCTCCCTGTTCCAGTTTGACCCGTCTGCTTTTCATCTCTGTCTGGATAGGAGGGTGGAGTGGTGGGCCGGTTGTGGTAATGGGGGGGCAGCGAGGACTGGGCCTGGTTCAACCCTTTGGATGGAACATTAAGTTGCCGTCCATCACTCCATGCTGCCTTCAGCTTGTTACCAGCGTGTGTGTGCGTGCGTGTGCGTGTGTGTGTGTGTGTGTGTGTGTGTGTGTGTGTGGGCGTGCGTGCGTGTGTGTGTGTGTTAGGTATGCGCATTCCTGCATGCATGTGACAAAATAAGTGAGTTATTAAACTGCCCTGGCGATGTTTGCCATCTTAAAAATAAATGCACTCAGATATTTGGCATACCCGGACACCTTTCCACAAGTCCCCGCCCACTTCAAACCCACACACACACACACACACACACACACACACACACACACACACACGTGTTTATGTACACTTAGTCTTCAGTCAGAAGGGCTGTCAGTCCCTGTTAGGCTTGGCATTCTCGTTAGCACGCGGTTTGGATCCCCTTTCAGAAGATCTGAACTCAGGACCCTTTCCCTTCAGCACTTTAACACAGCGACAGCGGCCAAAAGAAGGGGGGGGGCGGGGCGGGGGGGGGGTTGGATGAAGACAGACGAGAGGGTAAGGCGATACGGAGACGGGAATTATTATTCAAAAGAAGAACAAATTAATTTCCACACTCCCAAGAGCTGAACTGGTTCCAAATGCCCTCTAAGCTCACTAATCAACCTCTACACAGTCCTCAAATGTGTCTTCATCAAAACGACCGTAAGGGTTACCCTGGAGTATATCAGAGGAGGGCCAGGGAAGAAAAATCAAGCTTAGCAAAGCAAGTTGTCCTTTTTTAAACTTGTAACTCATGTTGCCTTTAAAGTTCCAATTACATTCTTTCCAAATAAGACTCCAAAAGTGCAGGTGGCTGATTAAAAGGAATTAATTTGTGTTTTGCTAAGAGGCAAAGCGGAGACCGGGATCTTTTTATAGGAACCAGATCAGCAGGCTCTGGGTGGCCACTGGCTCTTAACATTCAGCCAAGCCCGGTTGCCCTTCGATGGGGTTTTAGCAGAACTGAAAAGGACAGAGATCTAAAATGGTTTCAAGGCAAGTATTGCCTTTAAAAAACGGATATGGCCCCACTGCACCTGTTTATTATCTGTTCCAAAACCTCTGCCCTTGTGACTCACCCACCCAGGTTAGCTAAGGCGAGGAGAGGCAGCATTTCAGAACCATCTCCCAAACGCCAACCAGACTTCGCCTGAGGCTTTAACAAATAACCAGGACGCCCCCAAGAGAGGGTGGCGAGCGTGCCCGAGGAGAGACGTGGTGCAGCTCCACCCCTCTGGCAGTCGAGCACACCCAGGACCCCCCCGGGCCGCGAAAGAAGCCGCTCTCCTCGCTCCTCCGCTGCGACAGCGCGCTCCTGGGACTCGACGTTTGCTTTCTCTCGCTGCCCTCTCCCACTTTTTGGTCTCCCGAGTTTCTGTCCATCCCTCGCTCATTTACGATCGCCATGGTTCCCCCTGCCGCTCTCGGGCGGTTTGTTTGAGGAGCGGAGCGTCCTGTGGGTCCGGGACCAACATGCGTCAGCGCGGCTGCTAAGGGCCCTGTTGTCCCTGCCGTGACTGAATGCCTCCCTGCTGACAGAGAGCGGGGGCCTCACTGGCACTCATTGTCTCCTGTGTAACCATCCCAGCGGCCGAGGGCCCCCGGCAACAGACGGCTGGACAAACACACTCGGCCCTGACAGGACACACAAACAGTCCCTCTCCAGAGGCGGCGGAGCCAACAAGGGGCGCTGTGTGTCTTTCCTCTTGCTCTCTGGAGTCTCCATCACCGATGACCTGGGCGGGGGGGGGGGGGGGGGGGGGGGGGGGGGGGGGGGGGGGGGGGGGGGGGGGGGGGGGGGGGGGGGGGGGGGGTCGGGGGTCAGAGCTGTCTGAAAAGGCATGTTTCCTGTCGGGGTAACAGGCTGGACGGACAAAAGCTGGCAAAGATCTGTTGGACAACGCGCACCCGCACACATACACACACACACACACACACACACACAGTAATACGTGTGGACGACCACACACCTGCCCCCCCCCACATCCAGCATGATGACGTCAGGCTCCATTCAGTGTGGGATCGCCAGGCCCACTGAACAGCGGAGAAGAGGGTGCCTGCTCCTCCTCTGTCCCCTCTGTAACTCCCTCCCTAGCTACACCACAGCTGTTCCAGGTCATCTGCAGTCCATTCCGTTACGCCGTTGAAATGTCTCCGTTGTTGACTTTGTCTGCTGAGCACGAATGGGAGAGGTTGGACAACATCGGTATTCCCTAGGGAAAGAGGCCGTACTGTACCAACACATGGAAGGGCCGAGGCCGCTGGAGAGCTTCTGTACAATAGGATTTACGGATGACGAAAATGTCGTTCAATGAACGCTCAGTGTAGCCACAGGAACGGCCCGTTTCTCCAAGTAACAAGTGAAGAAGAGTGTACGCATAGCAAGCAAGAAGTATGTGTGGGCGGGCCCGTGAATATGTGTGTGCTATCACTGCGCACGGCTGGTGTCAGTCTGGGAGGGGGCTGTCTCTCAAAGGCCCTGGCTGCAGGTGTGGACGGGGACGGGGGGGGGGGGGGGGGGGGGGGGGGGGGGGGGGGGGGGGGGGGGGACGGGGGGGCGGGGGGGGGGGGTGATAGTTGGCTGGCAGCTCCCGTCCAGACGCTGTCGTCAGCCCCGTCCTATCTCTATCCCACTAAACACCCTGGCTGTTAACGGCCATTAAAAAGACATTCACACCGCACTCAAGTGCTACGAGCTGGCCGCCAATGCTGCTGACTATACAGAGAGCAAAGGGGAGGGGCGGGCGATTCTGTTTCTCTCTCTCTCTCTCTCTCTGTCTCTGTCTCTCTCTCTGTCTCTCTCTCTCTCTCTCTCTCTCTGTCTCTGTCTCTGTCTCTGTCTCTGTCTCTGTCTCTCTCTCTCTCTCTCTCTCTCTCTCTCTCTGTGTGTGTGTGTGTCGCTATCTTTTCTCTCTCTCTCTCTGTTTCTCTCTCTCTCTCTCTCTCTGTTTCTCTCTCTCTCTCTCTCTCTGTTTCTCTCTCTCTCTCTCTCTCTCTCTGTCTCTGTCTCTGTCTCTGTCTCTGTCTCTCTCTCTCTCTCTCTCTCTCTCTCTCTCTCTCTCTCTCTGTGTGTGTGTGTCGCTATCTTTTCTCTCTCTCTCTCTTTACTTCTTCTTTTTCCAATAAAGAGGCATTTATATTTTCATTAAAACTCTCACTCTGTTCGTTTTTCAATTCTTGGCTGATGACAATGGCAAGCCTGTCCATAGACCCCCATCAGCTGTTGATGACAGTATTACCTGTGAGAATCCATTGCATGAACACACATCAGAAACAGGATTTGTTATTGTGGCTCCATGGAATAACAGGGCTCCAGGTCTACAAGTGGTTCTGGCAGCCATAAAGAAAAATCCATATTTTTCATATTAGGAAATCGGTCAAGTTGCTTTGTGACATAAGAGCTTGTGGCAACGGAGCACTGGCGTCAACCAGCAAGGAATGCTCTCTGCAGCCCCCCAGCCCATTGTCTGACTGACCATCGCAATGAAACATGACCCAATCAAAGATTGACACCACATACAGAACAGTCGAATCCAGACATGAAGGGGGGGGGGGGGGGGGGCAAGGGGGGTCTGGTGTGAGTGCTGAATACAGAGAGGGGGTGGTTGAGGCGATCTGAGGTGCTGCTTTCACATTGGGTGGTACACCAAAGGGATGCTGTTACTCCCCCCACCCCCCCTCCCCCCCCCACCCCCACCCCCGACCCCGGGCAGGTGGTCTGGCACCAAGTAGACAGGGGCATCAGAAACCAATTACCTTGTCTGCTTACACAGTGACTTTCCAGAGCCAAGTCAAACTCCCCTATCTGAATGGGCCTGGGTGTTCACTCGCGTTCTCACTGACTCCCCCCCCCCCCCCCCCCCCCCAGCCCCCCCCCAGCCCCCCCCACACCCCCCCCCCCAACCCCCCCACCCCATGCTCTGTATCCTGAGCTCTCATTTCTGCCCTCCGAGAGGGGCTGGGAATTCACAGCGCGCCGCACAGAGCTGTGGAGCCCGGCGAGGAGAAACATCGGGGTGTGACGTGTGTGTACGTCCCCGTGCAAGTGTGCACACGTGTCAAGTCAAATCAGGCGTGAGGACGTGTGCGACCCGACATGCACACACACACACATGTTGGTAAGTGAATTGCTCCACCTGATCACCATTAATATAGGTGTAGGTCCGTCAGAGCATTTCCCACACAGGCCCACATCTGTGAGCCACACAGCGCACATTCACCACACCGCTTTGGAAACCAACGTGTTCCCCTGCTAATCTGTTTGTACAACTCTGGTGTGACCACAGGCCAATTACCCATCATCACATGATGTACACACACACACACACACACACACACACACACACTATATATATAGAGAGAGAGATGGATAGATAGAGAGAGTGGGGTGGGGGTGGGGGTGGGGGGGCAGCACGTGGACTTGGCTGAAAAAAAGTTTTCTCCTGTTCTTTAGAATAACTCACACAGTCTTTCTCGCTTCTTCCACCCTCTTTTAACTGGACACATATGCTGCTTTTCCCACCAATTTCCCTATATCTCTTCTCTATATTTCCTGTTTTCTTTTTGAAAATGTAATCCAAGCTGCCCATCAGTCTCTCCATAAACAATAACTCTCCGCGGGGACTTGAAGTAAATTTGATTTCTCAACTCATTTACTCTCTATAAATGCTAGCATGTGTTTGATATTATACTTAAACTGTTCCAGCAAGCGGGGTAAGACTGTAGCTTTTCTGAAACGTAAGGAATCACAAGGGAAGCTGTAACAGGGGGTGACATTTAAAATGAAGCTGGGGGGGGGGGGGCGCCCGCGGTGGCTCACCGGGCTAAGGCGCACCACAAAGGCTAGTCTTTGACGCAGCGGCCCGGGTTCGATTGCTGCATGTTCTCTTCTCCATACTGTCCTGTCAATAAGGCATAAAATGCCTCCTAAATATATATATATATATATATTTAAAATTAAGTTGGATCCGAGGGGTGAAATTCCCTCAAACAGAGACAGGAATGAAAAAAGAGAAACTTCCGCACAGCCGCGTCTTTTCCTCTGTTCTGGCAGACAGACCGGACACCGAGTGGAAGGTTTCCTGGGATTTTCCTCTTCTCCCGTCTCAAACTGACTTGTTTAATTTTCCTCTCTTCCTCTGTTACCTTTTTCTTTTGAGAAGGATGAGTTCCTCGCTCTTTGCTGCTCACAATGCCTCTCCCTTTCTATCTCCTAGTTTCTTTCCATCTCTCCCCCGTACGTAATCCCTTCCTCTCCCTTTCTCTCCCTTTCTCTCCCTTTCTCTCCCTTCTTCTGGTGGTGGTTGAGCCTGACTAGGTCACACGTCAACAGAAGGGCAGCCAGCATTCCAAATCCCAAGTCCCCGCTCCACCACTGAGCTGACCAACACAACACAGGCCCAGCCCTGGCCTCCCCACCCCCCCGCGCCACTCAGCCAGTCACTGGGAATCCACCCCAGTCATGTTCAACATCACTGGGGGGGGGGGAGTGAAGAGAAGGATTTGGGGCTTTGGTGGACCAGGGTCATTTGCAGGGCAAGGACTTGGGCAACCAGGCCCCCCCTTCAGTCAATCCGGCTCAGAGGCCACCATGGGAATGAGACTGGAAGGTGAATATCAGAGGCCTGAGTGGAGAGCAGAAATCAGCATGCCTCCCCACTAAGAAGCTGAGGTGTTGTGTAATGAGGTTTAGAAACCCTACAGCAGAATTGCACTGGGTAAATCTACTCACGCAGTCTGGTATCTCAGATGAGCAGTGTGAGCAGCACACACACACACACACACACACACACACACACACCCAGAGAGGTTCCTGACATTTGAGTCAGTGTATGATGAATCCCATGAGGAGCGTAGTTGGGAGTGAGATGACTTTCTAAGCTCCTCCCTGCTGATCACACGGTCGTCGGTTCCTCAACGCTGCCTCAGCGAGCAGCAGAACCACCGGTCCCTGCCTCCACCCCAGGCTCCAGCGCTGCTGCCGCTTCACAAACAGCGCCACCCTAACGCTGGGAGCGGGACTGGAGCCACTGCGTTCAGGATGGGAACCTTGGGGTTGGTGCTGGGGCTGCTCTCGGCTTTGACGTCCTCCCACGAGGCCGAGGGTGTTTGGTGGCCGTACCAGAGCCTCTGTGCCGGACGCCTTGTGGATGTCACCGGAGCCCGTCTCCCTCCCTCCCCGCCCCGCAGCCCGGGCCGGTGGGACAAGGGGCTGGGGGTCCGAGGGGCTGGGGGACCGAGGGGCTGGGGGTCCGAGGGCGGCTACGAGAGGCGCGGGGTGCGCTGTATCGGTTGCGATGGGGACGGAGGGGAAACGAAGGATTTATACGTCCCCCCATAAAAGTTTACGAGCGGAGCCGCGTTTTCAAAAGCTCTGGCTGGCGGTTTCCATATCAGCCGGGGAGCTGGGGACGTGCAAGCCCCACCATGAGCCCTCCGTCTGAGGCCACGGAGGAGCGAGCCGAGCCCCGCGTGCCGGTGGGACCCCACCCACGGAACGCCGGGGGGGAACCTGTGGTCTCCGACACAGAACGTACGGGAGGATCGTTATGTCAGGTTATTACTGCTGGTCTGTCGTGGGCGCTGGGGCAGGGCTCCCTCCAGAGCGTGTCAAGTAACACAAAGGAAGGGGACGGTGTCACACCCTTAAAAAGGGATGGAAATAAGTCAAGACCAAAAAACACAAGCCTTTATCGAGGGTGAGAAAAAGGTCGGGCTCCCCTTTAAAAACAGTAAGGCATAAGCAATCAATCCCAAACTTAGGATTCAGGCTTTCTGGTGGATTACTGGTCTTAACCACTTAACGTTAAATTGCAGGTCAACGATTTTAACGATTTTAACAGCCTTAACTAACAGAAACACAAATGTAATTACCATGACTTGTTTTGAGCTTGCCACAACGGCATCGTTGGTGGGGAGGGGTGAGGGGAAGGGAAAGGGGTCGATTTAAAGGGGAAGGTATTAGGGTGTAAACCGAGTGCTCCACTGGGGTGTGTATAACAGAGGGACAGGCCACAGAGGCTAAGGAAGCGCATTGGGGCGCTTTAAAACAGGGTTCAATGAGAGGCCTGGGTTAATGCTACCATAAGCCCTAACAAACCCTGTTCTGAGTCGGGAAGACAGACACACACACACACACACACACACATAACACACACACACACACACACACACACACACACACACACGCATAAGACATGTGAACACACCCTTACACACACACACACACACACACATAACACATGTGAACACACCCTTACACACGCACACACACACACACACACACACACACACACACATAACACATGTGAACACACCCTTACACACAAACACACACACACACACACACACACACACACGAGCACAGACACCAGATCACATCGAAAACACACTCCCAAACACAACATAAAAAAGTACCTTCCACCCATGCATGCACACGCACTCACAAACATATGGGCGCACACCCCATGCGCCTCTTGCTGTGTTCTGCCCAGTGAACTGTGGAACGACGGCGTAAAGTGTCCCAGTGAGACCAGCCCAGTGTGAGCCCATCACAGCCTCTCCAACTGCAAGGCCATCATAATGCCAAGGCCCCCTCTCAATCTTTTCCAATGTCCTCTATTCCAAGCCAAGCTTATTTACCTCTTGGCCTCAACATAAGATAGACTTTCAAGTTAGCACAAAAACACAATAGCTGTGCAAGAAAAAAGAAACAAAAGAGCGAGTTAGATTCTTAGATGACCTCGTCTCGTCTCATCACGTCTTGGCTGGCAGGCAGCAGAATTCCTAAGGAAAGGTTTCTCGGGAAATCACAGAGTCACATTCCAGTCTGTGATTAATCAGCCGTTACTTTGGAGCACCTTTGCGTAGCCAAACCCGTCCTGGAATCAACCTGCCGCCTATTTGCCCAGACGGACACACCACAACAACAACGGATCAGTTCACTAGTTACTGTCGCTGGGTTGCCTTGTCTTCGCGCGTGTGTGTGTGTGTGTGTGTGTGTGTGTGTGTGTGTGCGTGTGTGTGTGTGTGTGTGTGTGTGTGTGTGAGTGTGTGTGTGTGTGTGCGCACGCTTCTGTGTCTAGGTCATTATTTATATAATTCGTAACTGCGTGTGCGTGTGTGTGTGTGTGTGTGTGTGTGTGCGTGTTTAACCACCGTGGGTCGGTACATCACGTCATCCGTGTTTCAGAGAGGAGGAGGACAGAGAGAGACCAGGCGTGCCGCAGGACGGTCCGATGGCGTGACGGGAAGCGATCAGAGTTACGGTCGGAGCAACCGCTCCATCCACACACACACGAAAGAGAGCGAGGGGATGATTTTGGCACCAGGGAAGCGCCAGTATGGGATAGCACTTGCCTGTTCCTCCACTCCTCCCCAGCACTTCGCTCATCCACCGTCTGGTGGATTCATCAGTGGGGTCCTCGGGCCAGGTATTCAGAGGTGCAAGGAGGCGCTCGGCCTTTTAACAGCACGACAAGACGCACACCAGAGCCAGGGCAGTCGCTCACGTGGCCGTCAGTGCTGTGCCCGAGCGGCTTGGTCTGCGGAGGCTGCAGAGGACGCGAGGCGGCTGCCCGGTGCCCCCACCGCCCTGCTCTGATGTCTGGGCTGTGCCTCTCCGCCTCACTGAGCCCCACCATCAGCCCTCTGTTCTGGCGAGGCTATAATTGCCTAAGTGTTTCTGGATGTCGAGGACCCATTTAGTCGTTAAGGTGGCCAATTAAGTCATTAGAGGAGTGGGTGGACTGCCGTCTGCCTACGGGGCCGGCAGATCCACCGATCCCAGCTGCCTCGCCTTCTGCCACGTATCTGTGATCGAATCTCCGTCTACGCCGGTTCTCTTTAAGGCCCCCCCCCCCTCCTCCCCCCCCCCCCCCCCCCCCCCCCCCCCCCCCCCCCTGCGCCCTGCTCGTGGCGCTGCGCAGACACAGGGCCGGATGCGACGGGCTGGAGGAGCAGAGAAACGAGGGGGGGGGGGGGGGGTTGAGGTGGGGGGGGGAGCAGAGACAGTCAAGGAGAGAAAAGAGAAAGCGCTTTTTTTTTTTCCATCGCCCAACCTCTGCGGCCAGCGGGTCGCTCCAGACCAGTTCTTACACATCAGCCATGGAATGTAAATATTTGACTACGGATAAGGTCCCACATTACCTAATGCCTCCCATTTAATATGCATTGTTTACACAAAAGCCGTCCAATAAATACAACTCAAAGTGTTCGGCCATGATTTTATGGAAGACACGGCACTCTGTTTTGAACACAGTGCTTCTTCACGGAGCGAAGGAGAACTTCATTTCCTTGGTTTTATGACTTTTTTTCCCTTAATCAAAATCATATTTGCTGCATTCCATAAATGTTCATCAAACATTACTCCCAGGAACTAACAGACCTCCTTATTATGTATGTGCAGAGAAAAGGCAGGTGCCCAGTCACAGAGCACCTCTCCGACCACGGCCTGTGAGGGGCTTGTGTGCCACCACACAGCAGAGCCTCAGCCAAACGTCTTCACCAGCGGAGGTTCCAGGGCGCTGGCCTGATGGAAATAGACGTCTCTGTCACCGAGCGCCAGCAAGGCCCCGGCAGCATACGCTTCCCTGCTGCGGGGGGAAACCAGATCCCCGCCTGGGCCCTGAGGTGACAATACTGGAGGAGGCCTGGGGACAGACAGACGGCTTCTCTCCCCACGGGTTATGGGGGGTGGGGAGGGTGGGGGGGGGGGGGTTAGTCTGGTCAGGGCCTGTGCCGTTGCTGTGGCTCTGCTCCCATTCCCAGCGCAACGCCTGAACCTTGCCAGACTCCCGTCTCTTAGCCGCTCCAAGGCTCCTCCACCACCTCCGAGCCTGACCTATGACCTCCGGCTAGGAGAGGGGCGCCACTGTCGCAGCGCCATCTCTCCCGGACAAGGACCAGTAGCTTTGGTTGCAATGTGACCCCGGGTAAATAAATATGGGTATTTATACACTGTGGCTGTGGCAGGATGAGTAGACCAGGAGCAGATGGAGGGAGTTGTGAGGTAATGTACTCTATGAGCACTGAGCGGAACGTTACACCATTAGAAAAACAGGTTCGAGTTGATTTCAAAGGAGTGTGAGTGAAGTTGTAGAAGACCAATTAACGTTGACTGAATATACAGGTGATTATCCCACTCACATTCGAAAGAAAACCAACCCAGTCATAATTTTCCGTTTAAAATGTATTCTTTAAAAAATTCAATAGACCTTAATTCCTGCAGTAACTTACTGTAAAAAAAAATGGTTGATCGTTAGATACAATAAATCCCCACAATACAAAAAATAAACAGTATCTTAAGAACAGTATAATACTTTGCTGTTGAAACTTGGCATTTTTAACAGTGTTGGCTGAGCTAACCCTAACCCCTGTTCACTCATCGTGGGCTAACCCTAAGCCCTGGTCACTCACAACGGGCTAACCCTAACCCTAACCCCTGGTCACTCATAGCGGGCTAACCCTAACCCTAACCCCTGGTCACTCATAACAGGCTAATCCTAACCCCTGGTCACTCATAGCGGGCTAACCCTAACCCTAACCCTAACCCCCCATAGCGAGCCGTCAGAGCGTTTGGTGCTGGCTGGCCCACCAGGCTGTCAACTCGGGAACACATCCTAGCCCCTTCCTTTGTTTTCAGAGCCACTCCAACCAGATCCCAACCAACACAGGCTCCACCAACAACCACACAGCCACTCCAACCAGATCCCCACCAACACAGGCTCCACCAACAACCACACAGCCACTCCAACCAGATCCCCACCAACCAGATCCCCACCAACACAGGTACACCAACAACCACAGAGCCACTCCAACCAGATCCCCACCAACACAGGCTCCACCAACAACAACACAGCCACTCCAACCAGATCCCCACCAACACAGGCTCCACCAACAACCACACAGCCACTCCAACCAGATCCCCACCAACACAGGCTTCATCAACAACCACACAGCCACTCCAACCAGATCCCCACCAACACAGGCTCCACCAACAACCACACAGCCACTCCAACCAGATCCCCACCAACACAGGCTCCACCAACAACCACACAGCCACTCCAACCAGATCACCACCAACACAGGCTCCATCAACAACCACACAGCCACTCCAACCAGATCCCCACCAACACAGGCTCCACCAACAACCACACAGCCACTCCAACCAGATCCCCACCAACACAGGCTCCACCAACAACCACACAGCCACTCCAACCAGATCCCCACCAACACAGGCTCCACCAACAACCACACAGCCACTCCAACCAGATCCCCACCAACAAAGGCTCCACCAACAACCACACAGCCACTCCAACCAGATCCCCACCAACACAGGCTCCACCAACAACCACACAGCCCGTTCACGGGAGGCCTTCGTCTCGCCCTCTCCCTCTCCCGCTGCACCTCACCCGGGGGGAAGTACTGTGGATCCGCCGCGCCTCCGCTCGTCCAGAAGGTCCTTCCCCGGTCAGGTCAACGAGCCCTGGGCCGGGGCCTGACCCTACTCCGTGCTGTGGAGGCCAGGGGAAGCCCAGCTGGGCCAGCCCCTGCCCTAGGCCCGGTTGTAGACGGTTCCAGTCCACTAGCCGAGCCTGAGCCAGGTGCCTATGAAAAAGCTATGGCACAAGATGAAGCACCAGGGTCTATGGTTTTGAAAGCCTCTTGGCCAACGTTGCAGGATATTGTAAGCAGCTCGTTTTTATTGGGAACAAATAATATGTGGGCCGGCAGGGTTTGGAGCCTTTGCCAAGTCCGATCTCCATGAGAAAGCAAGCTCATGTTTCAGATTAGGGTTAGCACTGACATGATGCACATCCCTCAGCCTGCTGCCTCTCCCGCTCTCTCTCTCTCTCTCTCTCTCTCTCTCTCTCTCTCTCTCTCTCTCTCTCTCTCTCTCTCTCTCTCTCTCTCTCTCTCTCACCTCTCTCACCCCACCTTCTGCGTTTGCTTTTTTGGCTTCATTTTTTCTCAATCTGTCCATCAGGTTGACCTCATCTTTGTCCCACTCAACCATGCAGAGGTCCAGTCAACCAGAGTCTCCAGGTTATATTTAAAATCCTAATCATTGACAATAAACTTTTCCATGTCAGCTTTCATACAACCTGGAAATGGGGACATTGCTCTTTGGAAGCTAGCATGTCCTAAGGTCTATTCTGCAGACATACAACTATAGTAATTCATTACCCATTTAATTAATTTCCACAGCATAACATTTTGTGCAAATAGTCAGCATGCACTTGCTCCATAAATCATCATGATCCCATACTAAATACTACATTTTGATTCCCCTGTATGATGAACAATATGCATGCTCCAAATTATACAGTATGTTTCACTTTAGCTGTTTACCAACAGAGTTGCATAGTCTTATTCAAAAATTATCCTATGCTTCTGCCTAATAACACGTAACATACACTAAAGCAGTCATGTAAATGTCTCTCGAGGGTAATGTAATTCCTACTCAGGCCTGTGTCATGTAAATACTTTCAGCTTGACAGTGTAGTTAGATGGGTCCATGAAAGAGGAGAGGCCGTGTGGGCCCAGCACCTCTCAAATTAGCACGGGAGCCTCTCGGCTTGTCACATGGAGGTACCGGCCATGACACACGTACTGTATTCTGCTACAGGCTGCATGTGTGTGGCAGCACCTGTGTGTGTGTGTGTGTGTGTGTGTGTGTGTGTGTGTGTGTGTGTGTGTGTGTGTGTGTGTGCGTGTGTGTGTGTGTGTGGGTGTGTGTGTGTGTGTGTGTGTGTGTGTGTGTGTGTGTGTGGGTGGGTGAGTGCGTTTGTATATGCGCACACATGTGTGACATTGTCTCTCTGGTCTGGAGATCACGTATGAGCATAAATTTAAGAAGGACATTCTTCCTGCCCCGGCTCATCAAAGACGTGCGGAGACCTCCCAGAGTTTGGAAAAATAGACTGGAATTGGCTTTCCTCCCCCTCACCATTTCCCAGCCTGGCCACACTTTATTTAGACTGTTACCAAGGAGAAACCGTCTCATCTCTCGTTCATCAAATAATTAGGTTATTTTCTTCATCTTTCAGTCTCCAGTTACAGAGTTGAGGAAGGCTTGTAACTCGGGAAGCCAGACGGTCATTAAGCTTAGTTAAAAGAGAGCTAGCCACACTTTGTCCGTCTCAAAGCTACATCTACGTGTACGCACTGAACCTTGCTCAGTCTGGTGCCCTCTGAGCAGACTCAGCTCTGGGGCCTAGTTTGTGAAGTCAAGGCAAGTCATTCAATGAAGGCCAACTGTCTCAAACAGAAATGATGTCCGCTTGACATCACGCTTGAACCACGACCACATCAACAAGGGATCAGCCCCCAGAAGACAGAGAAAAACAACCGGGCCATTTCAAACGCGGGCCACTACGCCCTGCAGCTCTTGGGTCCTACCTGTGAGAAGTTGAGGCCGTTCAGGGGATGACACTGTTCCTCCACCCTCTCCACCGCTCCGGTCCTCTTCCTCATCCGCTCCGCCTCCTGGGCCAAGAACAGGTCCAGCACCGGCGTGCCCCGCGTCCGCACGTCCGCCTCCGTCAGCGAGTTCACCATCAGCATCACCCACACGGGCCGCTTGCGCTCCCAGTTGCCGGCGATGGCGTTGAAGAGGTAGTCGGCGTACAGGCCCCTCCCCCGCTGGTCGGCGGTCATCCAGTAGGGCATCATGTGCTTGACGTAGTCCAGGTGCCGCTTCAGACGACGGTACAGGTCTCTGGGCAGCAGCCGCTGAAGGTTCTCGCCGTGCGGCAGCAGCTGGCAACTGGTCAGTTTGGAGATGGTCAGGGGGTCCGTCAGGTCCAGCTCAAAGTAGACGTTGTTGCTGGTCTGGAAGGCCCGTTTGGAGCTCTCCGGGATGAAGTCCCAGACCCGTGTGTACGGGACGTGAATGGTGCCAAACAGGAAGGCTGGGGGATAGGGGGCCGGACGCTTCACTGTCCAGAGGAAGGAGTTCATTTCACTCTGCTGCGTGGGGCGGGCGTGGATGGGGAAGCAAAAAAACATTACAAAGACCAGAAGAAGAGAGACGTGTTAATAAAGGCAAACCAACCGTCTCGCCGTCAAAGTTACTGTTTAATGTTACGTGTCACCGCCTGCGTAATAAGGATGGCCCGTTTAAAAGCATGTTCTCTTCTTACACACATGACATACATGACACATGACGACGTAATGACTGAAGAAGAGGGAATACCATTACCACATAAAGGCAAAGGAGCGTGTCAGCTCTCACGTGCACTGTCTGCTGCTGTGAGCCAGTGGGTTTATAGAGAGCTCCTCTGCTGTAAACAGACTCCAGTGCATTGGTGAGGTGCATACCTCTGCTGCCGAAGCCTTTGAGGAGCTGGGGAGTATTTCAAGGGCTGCTACTGCAGAACAAACACACTGCACTGCAGCTTATAAAACTCTCATACCCACGAAAGAAATCTGGACTTTGTTTAATCTGACCTCACTCTGACATTTCTATTTATTAAAGGGACAATGTATGTATTTTTCATAAAGGCTATTTATGCTATATTGTTTAAAAACAATCCAACAACATGTTAAATGATTAGGGAAACAATTCAATAAATATTGATTGCTTAAACAAAATCACATTATGTGTTCTGCACAGTGAAATCTCTTCTAAATTGACTTAGTAGTATACTAGCTCTTCTTGTAATTTGGGAATGAGTTGTGTCAAACTTTTCTAAATGTATCTATTATGGTAAAATAAATAAACAATGTAGATATGTCTGGCACATTTAAATTAAACACGTTGCTTAATAGGTCTATCCATATTTCCAAATGTAATAACAATTTATATTTCTGAGTTGAATTACATTTCCCTCAATTTAAATCTAATTTGAAAAGAATCCTGTCCAATCCTGTTAATTTTCATTAAAGGTATGCCAAAAGCTGGTAGGCGCTGCAACACATAATTCAATGATCAAAGCAAAAACCCTGTAATTCCAGACACAATTTACGCACGGACACTTAATTTCAGAGAATATGATTTTACAGAGAGCTAAATTACCAAAAGTTTCAAAATTGACTTTAAGACAAGCTTACGTAGGCCTATAGTTAAAGCTCAATTGTCATATTGGGTTGCGATACTTCTAGGAGCAACACATTGTTGCAACACATCCTTCGCTTCCACCATGCAGACTCCAAACTATGAAAACTACAGACTTGTCTGATTGAAATTTATATTAATAGATGTAATGGAATTTTAGGTTTGTTGAGCTCAGAGGAATGAAAAGGCCCTTTCTCGGCTTGAGCAAAGTGTTGTTCCTCTGTCTCTTGACGGAGAGTTGCGGAGAGCAGCCTGACGCGTACAGTACGGGCTCCTTTTTATAGGGTAATTACTTCTAACACAAAACAGAAAGCTCCGGGCTGACGTATTACAAATCACATGAAGGGAGGGCACATTGCATACAGTTGATCTCTGACAAAACCCTATTAAGCGCAGATGTTATTTCGGCTATTTACGCATCATAGTCCTACTTTCTGAATTGAGTGAATTGCGTAATAACAAAAATATTTCACCTCGGCAATTAGGCTTTGGTTTAAATCATACCATTTCCAGCAGGGGTGCTTGCTTTGTTGGATTATTTTGCATACCATACGCTTGTGCGCGTGTCTGACGCTGCGCAATGGTAAATATTGTAATTCAATTTTTCCTCATCTCCAACAGCGCTGAACATTTTAAACCCTAGACAGACGAACGGTAGCGACAGCAAACGTCTGGTCCAGAGCAGCAATAACTCCCAATAAATAAATGGTTGCATTGCTTTTTCCTCTTCAGCCATAGCATAATTTTGTTGACGTGAACTGACATAACTGTTTTAATGCGTCTCATTTAATTGAAATGTGATCACTTTGGAAAGGTTAGTGAAACGTTTCCAAATAAAGGTATGCGAATTCAAGTCACCAGTGGGTGTTCCCAACTTTCTTTTGTCACATAAACAGCCATAGAATTGGCAGGCACCACAAATTCCACTTGGCAATATGCAATAGTTATCAATTCCAAAATCCAAAGTATAGGCCTATGGTGGAAATTGCAGAAAACATTAATTCTTAATAGATAGACACGGAAAATAAGCTTAAAATATGTAAATGTTTTCGGTAACATGCTTCTGTCATTGTCTGTTCATATGAAGTAGTCTATTGTCACGTCTTGTCTCATTACATGTAATAATCCAGGCCACTGCTTTTAATGAAACCTCGGCCTTAAAACTTTGGCTTGTTCACCTGTTAGGCATTTAGTGCAAAATAACAAATGCAATATAAGGAATCTATGCCAACAATTTGATAATAGTAAGAAAAAATACAATAATGATACGTCATTATTTATAGGTTCTGTTAGTCATACATTGTCAATAAACAAAAATGTGGTGTTATTGTAAATCATGCAATTTATTTTAAATTTAGCCTACACTGTTGTATATCCTTATGTTGATGCCCAAGAAAAACAACACATTATCATTTGAAGACATTTATTTTCCACGTTGACGCTAAAGTACTTTATGGCGTTCTACCAAACACAACGTGCGCTCTCACCGACTTTGGAGTATCACATTGCTTCGGTCTCTCACGGACGTCCCGGGGCAAGACAGCACGCAGCACAGCACTCATGAGGAACCATCTAAGTCCTTGCTGACAGATCATCTCGAGATTGTAAAAAAAAAATGGTGTAGGCAGTGAGTTTGATCTTAAAACTCTCGGTCTATCCTCTTTTGTTAACTTGTAGTTCCTTTTTCGTCTGTTAAACAATATGGTACCGGTACGTCTCGGTATCGGCTCACATGTGCTGTTCGGTGGAAGGACCCTTCCGCCCCTCCGCCATTCCCAAACTTCGTGATGATTGCTTGCTGAGCTCGGTTGACTGTCACTTCTTACTCGGTGCACTTCTGAGGCGCACAGTATGCTAACCTATTCCAAGAAAAGTTTCCGCGGTGCACTCCAGAAGTTTGAGGCCAGTTGACTGGACGAGGAGGTGGAACGCTTTGAATGCCCCCCCATAGGTACTTATTTTAAGAGGAGGGAGCGCAGGTTCCGTGAGGAAGAGGAGACCTCAAGTTTGCGTGTGAGACCTGTACTTAAAAATATGGAATGGTGGGGTGTGTGTAGATACCCTTAAGTATCGTGCAATTTGTTGGCATGCTCTCAGAGAATTGTATGGAACATTATTGTTCAAATATGGCAGTGATATTCGGGTAAAAATCGGAACGATCTGAGTTTGCAACATTTACCATGTCATCTGTTTCCTTTTTGCTTCGTTCACATTAATCCCTGTCAACGTTTGTTTGACAAATTAAACATTACATTTATAAGACTGTCATATTTTATTCCACTATGGAAGCCCCACCATGGAAGATTAAAGACTACAAATAAACACGTCTATGTGGAGACAACTGTGAAGAAGTGTTTTGTTATTTCGCTGTCAAAATGCTCCTTCAAAAATGCATTCCTTATTTTAATTCTAAATTAAAATGAATTGCCATGTTGAAAGGGAAACTGTCCCCTCTCTTTAGGTCACAATGTCAACTCTCTACCATGACCCATTTTGTTGTCCAAGTGGCAGGCAGTTTGACGATGTCAAGTAGTAGGCAATTTATCATTGGAACCCTCAAATAAGTGTCACACAACCCCTCCCTCCGGGGCGATGGCAGACATGTCCTAGACAAGACCTTCTTTGTCTTTTGTCATGTTCTCCTCAACACGCTTCACTCATCTCTGAGACTGTCTCCACTGCACACATATTGTATTCATTCCATATATAACCAATGCAGTGTTTGTGCGGAAAGCCTTTGATCTGCTTGTGTTTTAATTCACTTCCACTTCGTTCAACATTGGCTCTTTTCACCCTTGCCCCTTGACACTGGAATAGTTATTGTGGAGGGCATAATATTCATCAAAGTTACACTAGAATATGCTTATGTAAATAATTAAATCTATGTTGGACTGTTGTTACTGTTTCGAATAATTCCTTCTAGACTGGAATGTGTTTTTTTTTGTTTGTTGTTGTTGTTTGTTATAAAGCTCTGTTGTCTCTATGTCGCTGGGGCAGGGCAGGAGTGAGATTTCCGTTAGCCGTATCACCTGTTCCAATATGCCCACCTGCGGACACAGTTACTTGTTTTAACCACACCTTGCAGGAGGCTTCTCTTTGAAGGAGAGTTTCACATTCTTGGCTGGTTAGAGGAGGGCTTATGAGCGGCTGGAGCAGATTCCTGGACAGGGGCCAGCACTTAGAACGTGTATACAGTACTAAGGACAGGCGGCACGGTAAGAGAAGGCTTAACAGTTGTTGGCAAACCGCAGAGCCGCTCACTTTTACAAAAGAGATGTCTAGGGTGGCGTTACGGAAAGATGGAGTCAAAAAGGAGGCAGAGAACATGGAACTGGGGGGGGGGGGGGGGGAGGTCGGGGGGGGGGGGGGGGTCTGATTTACAGGCCACTCTCTCTCTGGAGCTGCCGGTTCGACTCAAATGAATCGTTTTTTATCATCTTTTCATCAAGATAATTTATAGAGATAATGACTTTATACGCAAAGGATGTGCATGCTTGCACTACTGAGTAACCTGTGTATGTGAGAGACATACAGAGGGGGAGTCAGAGGGAGGGAGAGAGAGAGAGAGAGAGAGAGAGAGAGAGAGAGGGAGAGAGAGAGAGAGAGGGAGAGAGTTTCTGTAATGGAGACCTTGGTAGTATCTCTGGCCCCATAGGTCTGTGGCTCCTGTGTATACTTGTCCTTGTGACTTTGACAGCTGGCTTGACATTGTGCAGAAGGCCTAGCCTAAAGCGCTAGCATCAATCCACTGTGTCTATCTGTCCTAAGTATCTGTATTTCATACCATGATACAGTTTCAAGTACATCATAGACTAAGGGAAAATATAGTATAGTCTTTCAATCCTGTGGTACTGATAATTTCCTTATGTGAAGGGAGACCTCTACTGGCTCAATATTAGACGTTTCCCAGTGTGAGACATAGCCTATGCTGTTATTTCATGAAGAGAACATGGGGGAGAGATTGTAAAAATGGTTGAGAGCTTTCCACAAAAGCCACATTTCGTATAACAAAAATAACAATACCATACATATATTTAGAATAAGGCTCTCCCTGTGTCTCCTCTCTCCCCCCTGGACAGCGCCTTCAGCCAGGCTGTGCCCTCTCTCTACCTCTCCCTGTGTCTCCTCTCTCTCTAGAAGGGAGGAAGAGGAGGAGGTAGATGGAAGGAAGAGGAAGGTGTCACTGGTGGGTCAACTCATCATGAGGGACTGTCTGTGGTGTGTAACGCCGTCCGGACGAGCGCAGGAGGAAGAACACCCCATCTCCCGTTCAGACCCTGTGTTTCCCCCTGACATCTCTAACAGCTGTGTTGAGCATGAGGACAGGGACTGAGATGGTGTGTGTGTGTGTGGGGGGGGGGGGGGGGGGGGGGGGGCGGTCACATGACTGCTCCCTGCTGTGGCATCCCCCTGGCGTGTAAACACTTGCAGTGGATGACTATCTCTTTATCTGGGTCTCTATCACCAACTGTCAAATCTGAAATGAGTAATGAGTAAAAGGATGGAAAAGATAGGAGAGGAAGATAATAGTATAGGGGTCAGCCTCCCGGGGGAATCCTGTCCAATTGTATCGTTTATTTGTTTGTGTCAGATTGAATAAATTACATTTTTACAGACAAATTTGGAATATTCAGCTTAACGATTAAGTGCAATTTTGGTTTTATGTTCTATAGATACGCCTATGATTGTGTGCCAGCACATAATACATACATAAATAAATACGGAGGTAAGCATACATACTGTCCTCTCACAGCCACACATCCATTTCAGATGTTTACTTTCTTAGGCCCAAGTCTGTTCCTTTTGTGTTTGTCTACTGAGGCACACAGCACTCTCACATCAAAGGACGAGATAGCACACTCATTCTACGATACAAAGTACTCTTCCATTGATCAGAAGCCTCGGGAGTATTTGTATTATTTCGTAGGTGGACCCCCTTCGTCATCCATCATTCTCCTCCACCCCCCCCCTCGGAGACAGCAGGCAGCACGGACGTGCACGGACGTAAAGAGGTTTTACCCTGCTGGGTGAATCTGCCTGCATTAGAACAGTAAGAGCAGCATCAGACGAAGAGGACTAATGCTCTGCTTTTACCCTTCATTTAGGATTACGGCCCTCTTTGTGCCCGAGACGCAGAGCTCAGTGTTGGACAAAGGATGCTGTGGATATCATAATATTATGGAAATAACAAGTAGCCAATTCTAGCCAGTCAACAGTTCATTCACGTTCGCTTTGATTATCCTGCTAGCAGAGTAGCAGCTGATCCTGGCAGGCCAAAATAACTTCTTCTGGATTCGGGGAGACGTCCGGACAGGATCCATTGTGATGTAATGGAGTGAAAGGTAGTCTGCCCGGACACTCACGCTGCATGCTGTGGAGCTCTTCTTTAGTCAACATTGAATTAGGATGTGGACTTAGCCTCCCTTTGAAGATCTAGCCATCTAATACATTTCTTTGAAGAGGATCTAATTGTTTAAGGAGCCTGGTCTTTTTTGGGACTGGATGTAAGGAAAGGATCGGAGCCTGCTTCAATCAGGATATCGGATTGAAAAATCAACAGACGCGGAGACCCGTTTCTTTGGGTAGACATGGCTTGTGGGCGCACGTTGTGTGGCAGTCTTTTCCTACACCACCTTCTCCCTTCCTTCTGTAATGTGAGCAGGGAGACAGGAGTTCAGTGGAGGGCTGGAAGAATCAAAGCCCTGCCTTGTGTCTGCACCACCAACGGGCCGCGCCGGGCCGGCCCTGTTTTCAGGAGCAGTGAAACCTTAACTGTGTTTATCCTACGTTCATCCAGGGTTTAGAGAGAGGGGGTCTAGTCAGCACATCGCGGCCCTGCCGTCCGGCTCTGCCCAGCCCAGGCTCTGTGTTGGTCCTGCCACGGCTTATGTTAGATGTCGTTGTGTTTCGTTGGCTGTGCTGGCTTCTCTGTGGTCTCCATTTAGCCGAATCTGTATACCCAACCCTCTGTAGTAGCCCGGCTCAAAACAAACAGCCCCGAACGTTTAGCGTTCATTTTGGTTAAGGTGTCCTTCCTTGCCAGCTTTTTCGGTTGAATTTTTTCCATAGGTTCAGCCTTTAATCTAGGAGAGATAAAAAAAAAAAAAAAAAAACACGTGTAACTCAATCCCTTACTGTCACAGCCCTCGCAGAGAACAGTCGCACAAGGAGGCTTTCTCTTTTTTTTTTTCCTACTCTGACACCTTGACCGATAGTGCTGTACATGGAGGCTTGGTTGATAAGAGCTCTCAGATCTGTGCGATGCATTTTGGCCCGATCAACGTCAGCAGGCGAGGCAGATAGAGCAAGGGGCCGTGGGAGAGGGGGACACAGAGACACTTCAGGGGGAAGGAATGCGAGAGGCCTGTGTCAAGGGCAGGTTGGTCGTGGAAGCAGCGATCGGATCGGAATGAAATGAGACTTTTCAGGTTTCCTTTTCTGCTCTTTTCTTGCGTTCATTCTACTTCGGCCAGCTCGCTTTCCTTGGTTTGCATTGAGGGCTTTGCGGTTTTTACGTACGTCTTGGGATCAAAGTTTAGGCCCATGCGTGTAAAAAGCTCAATGATCTTCCACACCATAGGAAAAATAGACTTTCCTTCATAAAGGAAAGTTAAATGAATGCAGTAAATGACTTAAGGAAGAAATAATATGGAGACTAGAGGTTAAAATGGCAGGAAAGATATAGCGAATAGCACAGGATAAAAAAGGAGAGAGAGAGAGAGAGAGAGAGAGAGAGAGAGAGAGTTTTGTCTCTGTTTGACCATGATCTTACCCTCTCCCATTGCTTTTGTTGTTTCTTTCAGACATATTCTTTACTAGCTCCCTCTTTCTCTGCAGTCACTTCTCTGCTGTCAGTCATGCTGTGGACGGAGTGGGGCACGGCTTTTCAGCTCCGTTCACACACACACACTTCGCTGCTTCAGATTGCACACGTCTCCACAGCTGCTCTTCACTCACAGGGAACTTGTTCTTGGGCTGGACTGTGCAGAGGGGCTGTCAGCGAGTCCCGGAGCTTTCCGGAAGCAGGCAGCACCGACCCACTCTACAACCTCCCAGTGGCTCCCACCCACCATCAGCAGAAACACATGAAACTGCTCGGTCTTTATGACTAAACACACACACACACACACACACACACACACACACACACATACACACACACACACACACACACACACGAGTGCGCAAGCACAGAAAACACACACATACACACACACACACGTGCACAGAAAATCCAGGCCTTCCAGGAAAAGAGGAGAGGTAATTTTCTGCTTCTTCAGCTGATCCTGAACATGTGTCAAGGTTTACACTGTAATCTATGATAGGCCTGTAAGAAAATAAAATATGCCTTGCTCTCTTTTCATTTTGAGATGTATTTATTTTGCTGCCGGGAAGCACAGTCGGCCTGCTGGAGGATGTGTGTTAGCGTGTGTGTGTGTGAGAGAGAGAGAGAGAGAGAGCGTACGTGTGTGTGTGTGTGTGTGTTAGTAAGTGCAAGTGCGCAGGCGATTAAATAAAAACCACTACAGCTCTGAATGCGTCTATGTATCCTAGCAATGCAGAGTGTGTGTGGGATGACGACAACTCTCCCTCCCCCTGGGGGAGAGCATGGCCCCCCGGTAGAAAGCAACGCTGTTCAGCTCCCTCCCTGGTGTCTCTGCTGCAGCAGCCAATCAATAACCCCCACGCTGACAGCCGCCAGCCCCCCCACCGGACCTCCTTAGAGAAGACGCATTACAGCACGTCTCTTACCCAGGCACTCACCTGGCTCTCCATTTCAGCCCCCGCAGTAGGACCCTGCCTCCATCCAGCGAGGGGATAATGCAGTGACTGTACAACCTCCTCCTTTGGGCCGCCTGGTAACACCCGTCCCTCCGACCCCTCGATGGAAGCCCATCCCTACATTGGGACACCGACTGTGGATAGGGTCGCTTCCATGGCGAGCCTCCTGACCACACTAAGGGCGCTGAGACTGGGGGGGGTTATTTTGCTGGTGGGACTGTGATGGACGGACCGCCGGGGGTTAGAACACACATCACACGCCAGGGGGTTGAGAACTCGGCAGGCCTCTCAGCAGGATGGCCGGTTGATTTATGAGCCAGGGCTGAGTCCGCCACCCACTACTGGCCTGAGGCATGCCATGGCCATAGAGATTGGCTTCGGAGCCAATATTTCGTCTTCTCAGTGGCTGCACACGGCCATGTTTTAATCATGTTTTTGAAGCTGGTATTTAAATTGGTTATATGTACCATAAATTTAATGTGCTTAAATGTAACCAATATTATCGATAATAATTTGTTTTTATAGTAAGGTCTGTCTTGCTTCCAAAGGCGCTGGGATGATATGATGTTGAACCACGACTCCAGAGCACAGAGAGGTTATCAGAACGCCTCTTTCTCTGTTTGGGTTGTGTGACAACAGAGGGCAGGTTAGGACTAGAGGCTGCAGTGTGTTCGCGGCGGATGGTCTATCAGGAGATTCTAAATGAGGCATGGCTGGTTGACAGGCATGTGGTTATACAGACAGCAGGGTAAGATAACACTGACAGAGATCCAGGCTCGGGTTCAAAAGACAGTCCACGCTACAACAAAAGTAAAGCAAGCGATGATGAAAAACCTGTTTTCATGCCGTTAGTGGTGTGTACATTGTGGCGGCGTTGACAGGATTAGATTTGAGCCACACGTTTATACTGATACTACCAATTTTGTACCAGTTGTTCTTTTTCAAGGCAAGTTGAACATGTAAAACCCGGAGTTCTCTTCGATTCTGTTCAGATGTTGCAAAGTCAATCCAGAGGAATACGGGTCAAGGTGACCCCACAGTCGTTTTCTGTTGGCAAACGCCGCATCTCAGTCCGAACGCAAAGGTGTCCGCTTCTGTTCTGCGCCATCTTACTTTACCATCTGTGTTTGATATTACTCTGTGTAAAGTAAAAGGTATCAAATTCCGACAGACTTGGGAAAGACACTCATTTACAGTAAATGTGTTTTTTATTTTCGTGCTTTAAATGAATCATAATCATTGGATATGTCCACACATACTTTGGTTTTCAAAGCTGAGGATTCAAAGAGTAAATGAGCTGAAGAGTCTGTAATTTGAGTTCCAATCCTCCATAAGCCTTCGACTAAGACTCCCCTGTTTAGGGGAGACATTTTAGAACCTACCCTCACAAGTGCACGGCGATGAGGTCATACTCGATGTTATTGAATGAGTTATGACAAGTTTTTCAAAGGATCTGTGGTCTGCTGGGGGTTTTGAATTAAAGAACAAGTGATTATCATTTTTATGCTCAAGAATAAAACCCTCTGCATCATCAGACAGTTGTGGTCTTAAGTGTTTTTCCGATGAAGCTTTGAGGTCGCTCTGGGTTCTAATGGGTTTATGGTTCTGACAGGAAGTCGTTGTCATGACATGGGGGATTAGTGACGATAAAAATGCTTTTTCAAGACCCTGATTTGGACTGAGCTTCCTAATGTGTCCTTCAGCCGTGTAAACCTGGCCCCTCTAAGTAAAATCCAAATGGATGATGTGTCAAACACAAGCCGAGGTGCTGGAGAATAGATGTCTGCTAATGAAATCACTTCTGAGTCTGAGGTAGCGTAGGGTGAGAAGCGTGTGTGTGTGTGTGTGTGTGCCTGTGTGTGCCTGTGTGAGTGTGTGTGTGTGTGTGTGTGTGTGTGTTTGTATGCCTGTGTGCGTGCGTGAGTGTGTGTGTGTGTGTGTGTGTGTCTCAGTGTGTCTCAGTGTTTTCTATGGCAGGTCTGCTGGCTCCGTGGCGTCCCCCTGCTAGCCCTGCGTCGCACTGGGCTCCCACAAACTTCCACGAGAAGAGTAGCTAAACCCAGAAGGCCATTCAACTCTCCGTCAGCAGCGCCAATATGTGGTTAACCTTCTCTCTCTAAAACAAATCTCAGAATGATCCAGCTTTCTCTCTCTGCAGAGCTGGTTTTGTCTGACGGCCTGGCACAGACAGTCCCTTGGCCCAGTACATAACAGGGCCGGACCCACAAACACCCCGTTAGTTCAGCCTTAACTCCAACACCAAGGCTGGATGAAAACCCGAGCTTTATTCCTCTGTTGTTACTGTTCACTGCCTCAGCACAGTGTAGCGGCCACGTTCCAACTATAACAACCCACTATCCTAACCGTGTGTGAACGCTGTCAGCCAGCTATGGCCCCCCATCTCAAACTGCTTCAACTTTCTTGTTGTTTAAAAAGTATTCCCTGGATTTATCTGATTTAGATTTATACCATTTTATTTTCATATGCTTTTTTATTGTCGATGCCCAGATTAACTTATTTGAATTTTATTATATCATTTTTATTGAAGCTTGATTGCTGATATAATTTTTGCAGACACAAAGCGCTTTGTAACCATAACTGCTTTTTAAATATGCTTTAGCAATAAATCATTATTATTATTTAACTTGAGCACCCCTTGATCTTGTTCCAAACATTAGGTACAAAAAGTGGCCTTTTCCAGGTCCTCTCCAATAATGTACCCTATATAAATATAACCTATTTAATGTTTTAGGTAGGATCTGAAACATGTATTTAAGAATTATTTGTTGAGGTAAAAAAAAAATCTTACAACATTGTTTGTAATATTGTTTGGTTCAAACAAACATAAAACATAAAGTAATACATTACCGTGTATGACTGCCTATTGGGTTCAAATTGAATCCTCCAGCACTTATTTATTAACTATGACCGAGCTCACAAGAGAAACCATAGACAGTGCTTTGGTGGGCATAGGGGCTATAGAGCTGTTAGGGTGGTCGGTAACATTGCTTGGATATAAGGATTTTGTCAATGAATCCGTTTCTGATTAAGGTTCTGAAAGGTAACTCAATTAATGGTTCATCATTCTTATGAACGGGAAAATCGACAGTGGAAATGGAAAGAGATCAATAAGACATTTATTTATGTCTTATTTTTAGATCATTCAACCAACAGTGGATGTCATACATGGCCGCTAGGCACTAGCATTGCCTTGACATGAGAAGATAGATGGGATTTCCAGTTAGTATTTACTGCGGAGGGGTCAGGTGATAATTAGACCTCCAGTTATCTTTGCTTTGATCACCTTTACTCCTGAAGATGTACAAACTGTGTAGTGTAAATGTACATTCCGGTAAGTACTTTAGCAAGCATCTACAATAAATGTTTCACGATCTGACTTCATATCTATAAACGTACTATTACACCTAATGGAGCAGCATATTTCACATAATTTGCAGAGAAATGGTTGGCAAATTTGTGTGTGCCTGTGTGTGTATATGTGTGTGTATATGTGTGTGTCCACATGTCTCTGTAAGTGGGTAAGTGAATAAGTTGGACTGATTAATGATGCCATCTGTACAAGCCCTACGAAGATGACAGTTATTGGTTTAAATGTTGATTGAGGTAATGTGAACTAAAGGTTAACAAGGTTGGCAGGGGTCACCATTGCACAGTGGGGCTCTCTCCGTCTGGGTACCTCAAGCCTTTCCCTGAGGTCATGCAGTGGCCATAGGCAGTATGGGCTTAGAGCTAGGGTTTCAGTGTCACACTCGGGTAGCTCTCGTTCGGCACTCCTCATCCGCTGGCCTCACCCCCCACCTCCCCTTCACCCTGGCTCTGTGCATGCAACGATGCACTTCCAGCCTGGCTCTACCCTGTTACACAGCAGTAAATGTCACCTGAGTTACTCCCTCACTGGCCTCCACAGACAGCCCTTTATTCACTGCCTTTTATAAGGAGCTCCGCTCATATTTCATGTTTTCTCATTTTAGTCTGTTCCCATGCACCCTTTTCTCTTCTGTTCCCTCTGACATTAGATTGCCCCCACCACATATGTTTTAGGGGCCATTTTCTATTTTTATTTTAAATATCTTTAAATCTGCATCACTTTGAATTTGTTGTTGTTATCTCATGAAATAAAGCTTTTCAAATCATTGATTAGATTAGACTAGATTAGATTCAATGTTATGGGCATTGCACAGAGAACAGTACTGAGGCAACGAAATTGCCAGGATTTTTGGCTCTGAATATTTAAGCTGTTTCGCTAAAATCTACATTTAAACCACTACCTTCCATTTAAAACTTTAAAAAGCCAAATCGCAGAAACAGAGTGTTTATATAGGCTTACACTAATTTAACTGTGCTGACATGTGGTGAAGCTTATGGACGGTTGCAGTACAATATATTGTTACGTTGTTGAGAAACAAGACTAATGTTGGTACAGGAAATTTGGTCCAACATATTGAGGACAACATAATTAACTCTTTGCACAATACCCATTAACATTCTGTTTTTACAAAACAATACATTATACATACATACATAATGACAACAGATATGTAAGCGCAATAATCTAATTCACTTCAATGAATTAGAAAGACACCGAACAACGTTAGGGTATGGATTTGGGGCTGTTCGTTCCACCAGCATGATAGTTTCCAATTAAAGCATTACACATGGCTTTGAGGGTTTTACACCGCACTGCTGAGGAACCTGCCAGAAGCTCCATCTGGACCGAGCACCCAACATTTCAACACCTTCATCAATCTCCTCCGATTCGTTGAAATAAAGGAACGTGTGGAGAAGCCATGTGAGCCTGTTGTGTGTCAGGGCAAACGGTCACTCTGGGTGTTTAATCCAGTCTGGCACCATAGAAGCAATGCTAGTGTCTGCCAGTACAGGCTGAAAGAGCAACAGAGTGGCTTCTTGACGAACTACAGTCTGAACCTTATCTCCCCACTTCTGCTGCCAACCCATGGCAAACAACAAATACATTTGTTTATAATTCTTTTTACAAAAATCATTGACTTTCCTGCAGGAAAAACAGTGTTTTGTTTGACAGAATATTTTATTTTGTATTAGTCCTTCCCTCGCTATAAATGTTGGTGATGATGATAGAGTAGGTAATGAAGAGTTATTCATGGGATATTGATACGTCTTTACACAACTCAAAATCACAATGGTAAATGTTCTTCTTGTTTCATCCTTTGGAGAGAAAAAAATCTGTAAGGCATTCTAAGTTTGCCCCTTTGCTACTCTAATGTAATGGACCAATGTGTAGCATTTCATTTCGCAGGACTTGGCACTACCCAACCCTCGTCTAAGCACAATTATTTCCAAGGGCATACTAAATACTTCAAAAAACAACCACCTGACAAAAAATATTTAATAGGATGACGATTACACCAGAAATTGCTGATAATGGCCTCTATAAACGTATGACTTCACTCATTCATTCTGCGCCGTTCAGTGTCACACAAACAGTTTGGTGTGGCACACCGCGCAGTAAGGTTTTCCGTTCTGCTCTTTGAAGATTCCCTGGTTGAGCTTATGCAGGCAGAAGGCACAGACAAAGTGCTCGGGATGAAACTTGCGGTCCAGAGCGGAGATGCAGCGGCCTGAGATGGGGTCCCCACAGCCCCCACACAGCGTGCCCTGGCGGGTATGGAAGTGCAGCGAACACAGAGGCCGGCCCTCCAGTTCCATGAAACAGCTGTCGGTGAACGGCTTCAGGCAGTCCTTTTGAAGAGACAGAGAGCAAACAACAAAGGGAGCGAAGAGGAGAAAAAGAAGTCAGACAAATGTATTTACAGTTTTGTTTTAGCGATGCTGTGATCATACCGAAATCTGTCAAAAGGAGAGTGAATTGTCTCACATGTATTTTAGCAGGTATAATGCTAATTGAGTGTGAATATTTGTTGGCACATTGTCTCCAGCTATTGAACCCTGACCAGGGTCTCGTCTGAGGTAAGATACTCACAGAGCAGACAAAGCAGTCCGGGTGCCAGGTGCCGTTGGCAGCAGACAGGTAGTTTTCCGTCACGGCTTCACCACAGCCAGAGCACTTTGGGGCATACAGGTGGTAAAAGTCTCTTTGGCAATACGGTTTGCCATCCTTCTCCAAGAAGCCTGTGAAAGTGGGAGGAGACATGTAAAAGATACCTCAAATCTTGTTCGTTTTCAAGCAGTATGATTTGCCGTCAAACTACAGAAAGGTGGGAGGTGTCACCTTCAGGGCCAAAGCGCTCTCCACAGTGTGCACAGAAGAAGTGTTCTGGATGCCAGGTATGGTCCATGGCTGTCAAAATGTTCTAGGGGGGAAAAGGTCACAAACACAACGACAAACTTGAACTTATAGGGAATCCTATCGGAATAGTGCAGGCAAAAACTTTGGTAAAAATATAATTATGATATGGAACTGTAATATCCAGAAAATATGATGCTATGAACAGTTAGTGGGCTTCACCTGCACAATGGGACCCTTGCAGTAGGCACAGCGAGGACAGAACAGCTCCTGGTAGTCCTTTTCACAGTAAGCCATTCCTTCCCTCTCAAAGAAGCCAGCGGTGCCCAGCTCTGTTTGACAGGCCGTGCACACAAAGTGTTCAGGGTGCCAAACCTTCCCCAGGGCTGTGATCATCTGGATGTGTAGAAGCAGAGGGAGAACATAAAACAGAGCAAAAACAGAGCATTTACATTTAAAAATGTACACCAGAGTTAGACAACAGGCAGAAAAATGGCACCATTCAATGTGTGTTAATATGGGATTGTTCTGTTTCCTTTTTCTTTTAGTCACCTTTCCTCCAATGATCTTGCCACAGGTGGCACAATGACCTTTTGCTGTTGTGCACACACCGATCTTCTCCAAGTCAGAACTCAGGCCTCCTAAAAGAGCGTCTATGGCATCGGCTTTCTTGCTCCGGGTCGACCCCTCCACATTCGGGCACGGTAACGTGCGGTCACTCTCCCTCTTTCCTTCTCCGTCATCCCTTTTCATGTTCACTGATTGTTTTTGGGTCACGGGTGGTGGGGTGGCCGCAAGGGGAGGGTCTTCAGGAAGCTAAAAGGCAGAACCAGAGGACAGGGTGTGACATCCTCTCAAACATGGTGTTAAATGTGATGTTCTTGTTTTTCTTCATGTCTCGTGTGTGGAGCAAGGAGGAGTGCATGTTGGATTTGTGTATGCTGCCCTCTACTGTCCAAAAAAAGGTGTCTCAAGGAACTGCACGTCACTCCTTCGCAAGCATGGACTTCGTCATTTTATTCTAGAGAAACGGTCGCAGGTTTTTGTCTACTCACCCCCTTCCCCAGGCCCATCAGTTCCTGCATGATGGAATCCAGCTCTCTGGTTGCTGAATTTGGGCTCATGGCCTCCACAGGTGGAGGTAACTCACTGATAAAAAAAAACACATAGGGAAGGTAATTGTACGGTATGCCTAAATCATAAAAGGGATACTAAAATGACATTTCTATGTTTTGACGTTAACAGGTTTGACTGGGGTATGAGAAGTGAATCAAAATCAGAGAACAAACAGGCCAGTGGGTTTTATTTACCTGTATGCATTGGAGCTAGGGGAATCTTTTCCTGTCTTGGGAGAAAGGTCAATATGGTTTGGTTTTGAGCCCTGCAGAGAGTGAAGTGTTATCAATACGCAGCAATTCTAAGTTGACAAAACTTGATTTGGTTTCAGACTCACTTTTGCAGCAGCTTTAACACTTTCCCTCGTCTGAGCAAACGTGTCAGTACGACCTGAGTTCAGGGCTAACTCCTCCAACAGAATATCTATCACATAGAAATGGTGTGTTAATCGTCCAAACGTGCACATGTACACACACACACGCACGCACGCACACACACACACGCACACGTGCCTGATGTTAATCGACCGAGCCCCTACAGTGCACATACAATGACACCAACACTGTCTGTCTCTGAAAATACTTGGACCACTTTTAGATACTCACTATGCATGTCTAAATTTGTTCAGTGAGTGTTGAAAAGTGGTTGCATACAACACAGAAAGGGGTGAAAGGCATATTCAGGTTATGGGAAGTGGGTCATCACTTTGTTCTCGATGCGATGCAAGTTGCAGAAATGAAATGCTTGAGGTAGTTTCGACAGCTTGCCAGGCTTCCTGAGGAAGTGAATGAAGTGATCCTAGCAGATGTGAAAGGGCAGTTCTCTTATGTTGTATTCCAATCAAACTCTCCATACATTTTCATGGAATTTAAATTCATATAGTAGACATGGTTATAAGGTTATTTTAAGTATGGGAATGTCATTTTTATGTTGGAATTTTCTATTAATTGGAGGAATTTGTGTTTTTGCAGATATAGCAGTCAAATGGTTGAACTTTTATTTGAACAAGTGAAAGTTATAACAAGTGAAAGTCAGATATGTGTGAGCCACCAGGTTGATTAAACAACAACAAGGACGATATTTTTCAGAAATTATTAGTTTTACAAAATTCTAACCTACATTGTAACATTTTATGGATTCAGAAGCTGGTATCGAATCAGCGCTTATAAATACCACACATTTATATCGCCATGAATGAGTGATATGTTTTTGTCTCATTAAATCTGACATTAAACTACATTTTAATGATTTTGTATGTATGTATTCTTTACTATTTCCTGTACTCTGTTCACAACAAGAAAGCAAGACTCGACTCACCCAGCTCGTCCATGCTTGCTCAAGCTATGATCATTTACAAGCATGAGCCTGCGTGAGCAATAGTTTTTACGTGTGTGTGTGTTCTTGTTGACTTGCTGACAGTTGCTTTGGTTACCAGCGGAAATCAGATCCTCGGGTGCAGTTATTTCAGTGCCTTGTGGTGGCCATATGTATTCATCAGCCTTTTGAATCGGGTGAATAGAGAGAAAATATTTAGAAGGAATTTTCTGAGCTTGTATTTTGTCGGTCATACCTGTACATTCTGAATTGCGGCGTTTTTAAGTTTGATACAGCTTGGCCTTGTTTTTAAGTAATCCTAAAATCCAACTTGGAATCCTGTAACTGATAGTATAAATAATTGATGTAACGTGTAACTATGTAAGTTAAATGTTACCTAGCAACCGGAAATTATCACTAGTATTGTTTTAAGTATTAAATTAAAACACATATTACTTTCACTACTGATTATTAAGATACTATTAAATCACAGTTAAAACCAACAAATTGCATCTCATAAAGCTCTAATCTTTAAGAAATTGGTCATCTTGGCACAGATAACTAAAGAACATAAGATGTGTCACCTGGACAATGGAAAAGCAAGAATGTTTATTTTGAATGTTGTAAAGAGCCACAGAGGGTGATGGTTGTTCATATCCAACATGACACTGTATTGAAAATAACAGCACAAAGCTACATCTGTCCTTGATCTATTCTGTGAGTAGGACACTCCTAGAATAGATCAAGGACAGATGTAGCTTTGTGCTATTATTTTCAACACAGTGGCATGTTGGATATGAACAACCATCACCCTCTGTGACTTAATGGTGGGTGCCCATGCAATGACAGTATCATAAACGGAAATGATTGTACCCCAATGGGTGGTCCATTTAAAATGTAATGCAATGTGTAAGGAAAATGTCCGTTAAAGTCAAGTTCACAACCATGGGCAACAGTGTGCTTTCCCACCACCTATCAGCATGGAAATGACCGGGGAAGGCTTTTGAAAGTGGAACAGAGAACAGACGAGACACAAAGCAAAATGACAAAGCAAATTCTGCCTTCGGTAGGTGTTTAAGATTGAAGGTCTCGAGACAGGCCTGTCTTTATGCACCAGCAGGGGAAGCAAAACAGAGAAGAAGCCCCTACACTGAAAGCAGGAGCAGAACAGTGTCTGTCCTTCTTCTGAGACAGCGGTCATGCTCTCTCTTTCAAACCATGACAGAGTGAAGATGACAGAGGGCAGAACTGTGTTCAAAAACATATTATTCCCTTAGTTCAGGCAACGGTAAAACAGGTGGTGAAAAAGGTGCAGGAGTACTAAAGGAGAGTAACAAAATGTTTAGAGTTGAATATTAATGTATTTGCCAGTAGCCCATGTCACAATACAACAATAAAAGGGTTTCACCAGTTGCACTCCTTGGTCTGCCGTCTCCTCTGTGCTCAGAACTTCTCACATTGGCACCCAACGGGGGGCACAGAGAGCGGCAGTGATAACACTGGAGTCACCTATGACCCAGCTGCTCACGCGGGTGATGGACATTCAGGCGGAGCAGCTGGAGTCCACACGCCAGCTGCAGCAGGCCCAGGCGGAGTATCGGCAGGCGCTGATCCGTCTGCTCGAGAGGGAGGAGGCAGGAAGCTCTCCACGTCGCCCGCACATCCAGCTTCAGCGGATGGGGGAGGCCGACGACCCAGAGGCCTTCCTCGCGACGTTCGAGCGAACGGCCCGGATGTGCGGGTGGCCGGAGGGGGACTGGGCCTGTCACCTGCTTCCCCTGCTGACGGGGGAGGCGCAGCTGGCCGCCCACAGTCTGCCAGCGGAGGAGGCGGCCCGCTACGGAGCGGTGGCGAGGGCGATCCGGGACCGCCTGGGCCTGACCCCCGCGGAGCACCGGCGGGCATTTCGGTCCCTGGCCTTCCACGCTGGTGCCAGACCCTACGCCTTTGCACAGCAGCTGCTGGACCGCGCCCGGAGGTGGCTGCGGCCCAAGGGGCCGGGGGCAGGGCGGGTGCTGGAGCAGGTGGTGTTGGAGGCGTTCGTCGAGAGACTGCCGCCCAGAACATCCGCCTGGGTCCGGCGCCATCGGCCTGACACCCTCGATGCGGCGGTAGCCCTGGTGGACGACCACCTGGCAGTCCCCACCCAGCCACAGCCTGTTCCAGCGCCCCGCCGACTCCGGGTCGACCCCCAGGCAGAGCGGCCGGTGCCAGCAGCGAGGAGCCGGCGCCTCGACCAAGCCCGGGGGTAGGGAGGGGAGCAGGCACCCTCACCATCTTTCCCCACCCCACAGATAGGTCCTCCAACGCCAGGCGAGGGATGCTGGCGGTGCGGCCGGCCTGGCCACTTCCGGAGGGAGTGCCCGATGATGGAGGTGGGCCAGGTCGTCCGTGTTGTTGGCGGTCCGACCCCTTCCCCCGGTCCGGGGGCGACGTACTGCATTCCGGTAAGGTTGCAAGGGGGAACACACCAGGCTCTACTGGATTCGGGATGTATGCAGTCCATGATCCAAGAGCGCCTGGTTCGACCCGCGGCACTGTTGGAAGCGGCACGGGTGTGTATTAGGTGTATACATGGGGATGTGCACGAATATCCGGTGGTCGCAATTGAAATTCGTTATGGGGGGAAAAAACAGAGTGAAGGCCGCGGTTAGCTCCAGCCTCTCACACCCCCTGATCATAGGCACCGATTGGTCAGGGTTTGATAGAGCAGTGGGGGGACATGTGGGGGTGCGCTCACAACAGGCAGGGAAGTGTGAGACGTGCGCTGTGTTCTGTGCTGATGCGGGGGCTCCCGATTCGGCCGAGTCCGGGGGGGAGGGGGGGTTCCTCGTCAGAGGCTCTTTCGCCCATGTTCGCTCCCATGGAGGATTTTCCTCTCGAGCAGTCTCGCGATGCCACCCTACGCTTCGCCCTTAGCCAAGTGATAAAGATTGATGGCACGTTGGTAAGGCCAGGGGCAGCGCCGGCTTACCCATATTTTTCATTGGTTAGGGATAGATTATACCGAGTGAGTCGTGACACTCAAAGGCAGGAGGAATTGCTACAGTTGGTAGTACCCGAAAGCCGTCGGAAAGAGATATTTCAGGCGGCTCATTATAACCCGATGGCAGGCCACCTAGGATTTTCTAAGACACTAGATCGGATAATGGCCCGGTTCTATTGGCCGGGTATACGGCCTGAGGTACGTTGGTGGTGTGCGTCCTGCCCAGAATGTCAGCTTGTGAACGCCCCGGCCATTCCAAAAGCACCTGCCCTCTTCCGCTGATTGAAGTGCCATTCGAGCGGATAGGCATGGATATCATCGGGCCATTAGACCGGAGCACGCAGGGTTATCGATTTGTGCTGGTCATTATTGATTACGCAACCCGCTACCCTGAAGCGGTGCCGTTGCGCAGCATATCTGCAAAGAGTGTTGCGCAGGCGCTGTTTACGGTCATCTCCCGAGTAGGAATCCCGAAAACGATTCTTACTGACCAGGGCACAAACTTCATGTCACGTACACTGAAGGAGCTTTACGGGTTGTTGGGGATTCAGGCCATTCGGACTAGCGTCTATCACCCCGCCACCGACGGGCTGTGCGAGCGCTTCAACAGAACTCTGAAAACCATGATCCGTAAATTTATACACGAGGATAGTCGTAATTGGAATAAATGGCTAGATTCCCTGTTGTTCGGTGTGAGAGAAGTACCCCAGGCTTCTACGGGGTTTTCCCCCTTTGAGTTACTATACGGGCGACAACCCCGAGGTGTCCTAGACCTGGTTAAAGAAAGCTGGGAGGGCGGGTCTAGTGACAGTAAGAACAAAATTCAGTACGTTATGGACTTGCGTGCAAAGCTTCACTCACTGCATAGGCTGTCACGAGAACATTTGCAGCAAGCCCAAGAACAGTAGAAGCGCCGTTATGACCAGGGAACTAGACTCAGACAGTTTGCACCGGGAGAGAAGGTCCTTGTATTGCTGCCGACGTCTAGCTCTAAATTACTCGCCAAGTGGCAAGGGCCGTTTGTGGTCACACGGCGAGTGGGGGACGTGGACTATGAGGTGGTTCGCTCAGACCGGGGGAATAGCACACAGATATACCACATTAATCTCCTTAAAAAATGGAACGAGGAGGTCCCTGTCTCGCTGGCTACAGTAGCATCTGAGGGAGATGAGTTCGGACCGGAGGTCCCAAATTCTACAGCTAGCACTCCGGTTGCTGTGGGTGACGGTCTCTCGCCAAGTCAGCAAGCGGACGCCACCAGGTTACAAAAACAGTTCGCTGATGTGTTCTCTCCCCTGCCTGGCCGGACCAAGCTCATAGAACACCACACAGATACGACGCCAGGTTTAACGGTGCGTATGCGCCCCTACAGGTTGCCTGCTCACAAGAGAGAAATTGTGAGGCAGGAGCTTCAAGCTATGCTAGGCATGGGGGTCATAGAAGAGTCATGCAGTGCGTGGAGCAGCCCCATCGTGCTTGTGGTGAAGCGAGATGGGTCTGTTCGGTTCTGTGTTGATTACCGCAGGGTGAATGAGGGTTCTAAGTTTGATGCGCATCCAATGCCGCGGGTCGACGAACTCCTGGACCGGCTTGGCACTGCTAAATTCTATACCACGCTGGATTGTACCAAAGGCTACTGGCAGATTCCCTTGTCGCCAGAAGCCCGCGGGAAAACGGCCTTCTCTACTCCCTACGGTTTGTATCAATTCACGGTGCTGCCTTTCGGGTTGTTTGGGGCCCCCGCTACCTTCCAGCGCCTGATGGATCGGGTGCTGCGCCCTCATGCTGCCTATGCTGCCGCCTACCTGGATGACATCGTCATCTACAGCGACACCTGGGCGGAGCATGTGCGGAGGGTTGCGGCCGTCCTGGGGGCGCTGCGGGGGGCGGGGCTCACGGCCAACCCGAAGAAGTGCGTGATTGGTGGGAGGGAGATACGGTATCTGGGGTAACACTTGGGGAACGGGGAAGTGCGGCCACATATAGAGAAAACTGCAGCCATTGCGGCTTCCCCACGACCCAAGACTAAAAAAGAGGTGAGGGGGTTCCTGGGGCTGGCTGGCTACTACTGGCAATTCGTGACGGAGTTTTCAGGGCTTGCCCTTCCCCTGACCGACCTCACCCGCAAAGGTGCCCCAGATCCGGTCCAGTGGACGGAGCAGTGTCAGGTGGCATTTGAGAAGTTAAAAGCTGCCCTCTGTGGAGAGACAGTTCTTTATGCGCCTAACTTTGATGTCCCTTTCTCCCTACAGACAGATGCCTCGGACCGAGGGCTGGGGGCGCTGCTGTCCCAGCGGCAGGGGGATGTCGACCGTCCGGTGCTGTACCTGAGCCGCAAGTTGTCGGACCAGGAGGCTAGGTACAGCACAGTGGAGAAGGAGTGTCTGGCCATCAAGTGGGCGGTCGGCACCCTCCACTACTATTTGCTGGGCCGCGCCTTCACCCTCTACTCCGATCACGCGCCCCTCCAGAGGCTCCACCGAATGAAGGAGACCAATGCCAGGATCACCCGTTGGTACTTGGCTTTGCAGTCCTTCAACTTTAAGGTGATCCACAGGCCGGGGTCGCAGATGGTGGTGGCAGATTTCCTCTCCCGCTCCGGTGGGGGGGGGGGGGGGGGGGGAGTAGGTCGCTGGCCGCTGGCCGGTGTTGTCCCCGGCCTGCGGCAAGAGGGGGAGGCACTGTGAGGGTTCCGCGGACATCCGTCTGGTAGAGGGCGCTGAAGGGCTGTGGTGGTGATGAAGCACTCCTCTGACAGGTCACCGGATTGCAACAGGTGAGTTCAATCTGGTGATCAGTTGGGGGAGTGCTATATAAGGGTGTCTGTTTGTTTCAATGGGGGAGCTGACACACGCCGGAAGGCTGAGCTAATGCAGAGTTACTTCTCAAGCGCCCCTGAGACCGAGGCACCAGCACCAGCACCAGCACCAGCACCAGCACCAGCACCAGCAGCGTGGGTGTACGGGTGGGGGTGTGTGCGGAACAATAAAAGGGTTTCCCCAGTTGCACTCCTTGGTCTGCCGTCTCCTCTGTGCTCAGAACTCCTCACACCTACATTTTGATTTCTGAAGGCAGGCAGACTTAGACTGCACAGTTTATGATCTTGACAGTGTCACTGCCTTTCACCAATTTCAGAACCCATGTTTTTTTTTTTGTTTTTTTTTTATATCTGGGCAGTCTCTAGAGATTACTTTTCACTGAACAAAATGTTATAATACAATTTGAATATAACTGAATACCAAATAGTCCAAATAGTCATCTGTGCAAGACCTATATCTAAGCATCACATTGATAACAAACAATAACCAATTAAAACCTTTAGAGGGAGACAGTGCATTTCTGAGTGAATCTTAGCAACATTAGCTACAAATAGAATAAGTAGAGGTATTGTATATTTGAGTTGAGTATAAAAATGTGTACATTCAGAATATGAATAAAACTAGCTTAACATATTTTATTATATATTTTATTCTCAGGCGCATGATTCTTTAATGATCGATTCCATAATTATCAGGTTTGTTTTGAATTCATAAAAACTGTCAATGTAACCTACTGTCTATACTTATTTAAGAATTTAAGTTTTAGTCTCTAATAAAAAAAAAAAAAGCTGCATGCAAAGCAATTCTGCCATGTTACTTGGACGGACATGATCAAATCTTCTCCTCCCATCAACAGAAGTCCCTAGGTTAGGGTTAGCTAACTCATAATGATGTGTTAACTCCATCTTCATATTCTACCATAAGTTAGGGTTAGCTAACTCATAATGATGTTCACGCTTAACTCCATCTTCATATTCCACCATAATTTAGGGTTAGCTAACTCATAATGATGTGTTAGGGTAGAATGGGGTTCCTCCACAATAATTGGTTCACCACATCATGTGTCATGCTGACAAAGAAAAAGTAAAAACAATGTTTTTGAGAACTTTTCAGTCCTTAGTTTCATGGTTTATGATTTTTAAGGTGAATGGACAAAACAAAATTCCCCTTCTACTTTTTATGTTTGCTGTATCGTAGGTGTGAAGTGTATGACCCAGAAGATCTCCTTGAACTGGCAAATGCCCACACACAATGCAGTTTGAAAGCCCTCCCAGAACATTGGCACTGTAGCTGTCTTAGAAACACAGACACCGTCCTTAATGTGTACTGTAGACTGGCAGCCTACTCCTAAAATGTAACAAATTAATTCTGAATTAATTTAAACAGCTAAAATATTACAGCATTCAGCACTGAGACTGAGACGGTGATGAAGCTGCATCACGCCACCACCAGGTAGCAGCAAAGAGACAACTGCGTCAACAGCAGCTGCAAAAGTACACTGACCCAATATACCACCATAGATTATATACATAAGTTGTTTGAAAAGAATATTTTTTGTTTGTGTTTTGGATTGATCTGTAGAGCTTTGTGACAACCAAAACCAAGCAGTTGGTGTTTTTACATGATGTGGGTATTTGCACAATTTATTTGAATCAAACTTGATAAAGAAGTAGAACATTTAACTAATTGTTGTTCATTATTAACATTGAGAATTGTTTTTATTTATTTTTTTGTGGTTGTTCTATGACTAGGACCAGGACTCTACTCAGACGTTGAGTGTGTCTCCGTGGCAACTGATGACATCCAATAAAGATGTTAGTACATCTTTCAATAAAGCATGAATATGTCATGCTGTTCATTTTAATTTCATTATCCATTCTCCGTCCAATCGTTTTCTTCTTATTATTATTGTTGTTATTATTATTACCATTGTTATTGGTGTCGGTTGCGTCATTTATGTTCTTGCCGGTTGTATATATCTCAATTTGTAATTTTATTCCATGGTAATTATTTGTTTATGTATCTGTCACACTCCGTCATGAACAGACTACTGTTGTGCAGAAACTGCCCTTAACAACATAAATGAATGCTCCTCAAAACAATCGCATTAAGCGGCTGTCTCTCCCCTATCTCCTCCTGCAGCCGGCGCAAGCAGCCAGTCAGTGAGTGTGTGTTTCAGGCAGGAGATGCAGGGAGGCAGTAGCTTGTGGAGAGAGAAAGTCATGACGTCACGTACGCGACTTTGGGGTTTGTAGTCGTTCTGATTACGTATTTTCACAAACTGCGATTTTTTTTACGCACAAAAGTATAGTTTACATTGACAAACATATTATGTGTAGTTCGTGGTAGAATTCTAACGGGATCATAAGACCACCATATTTACTTATTTTTACTGAAATAAGTTCCCATTGTGGTCAAACGGAAGGGGCGGGCTTAGGCTTTATATAAAGCTCAGTTGTCATACAGACAATTGTCATACAGTCTCTGCCTGCATAACGGTAGATTTACACTTTGAACAAGTTGACAAGACCAATAACTCATCGGGGATGGTAAGCATCCAGCTTTAGTAGGCGTCTGCGCTGACGGAAACGCAGACTTTCATCCTTCTGTATCTGTGAACTCTCCTGTTATAGCTAGTACTAGTACTAGTTGCAATTTGAGGCGCTAGCCAACTCGTAGATAACGTTAGCTATTTAGCTAACATTAGCTAGTAATTAATAGTATTAATTATTAATTGCAGTATTAATAATACTGCATAACGTTATTAACAATGAGTTTGCGAACGACGTTGACAAACATACCCTGTCATATCAAGTAGCTTCTCTGTCGGTCAGTGTAACCCTTGTGTGATGTTTATGATTTTGTTGGGACAGGGTTTGAAAACAATACAGCCATACAATTTGTGTAAAAATTCTTAACATATGTTGACTCAATTCTCAATTACAAGCCAGTTCACCACTTTTGTGGTTAATATTTGGTATTTACCTATACTTCATTTATAAAAAATAAAAAAAATGTTATTCGTTTAATTGTGGTACAGTGACTTTCACGTTTTTGTTCCTCACCCAATGTTTTTGGTTCTAGTGGACCCACAACATTATAGGGGTTTTAAAACAATACAGCCAAAATAACTAATGTAAAATACTTAACAGATGATAGGAGGAAGACATAGTGAATGTACGCAGCAAACATTGTTCTTTAATTTTTACCAATTTTACTTTTTTTTCACCCTTTATTTCCACACTTTTATAGCCTCAGGTACAGTGGAACCAGACATCACCACACATATTTGTAGGGGATTGCCAGGTGTGCACTCAATTAAAACATGTTCTATGACATGTTCTTCACAGAAAATGAGCCCCAGCCAAGGCCTGTTGGGCCTGTTGGGCCTGTTGGGCCTGTTGGGCCTGTTTGAAAAAAAATGTAATTGTATTCTTTTTCTTTCGCTCAACATTGAAAACGGGTCCCACAGACCCGAACACCACACAGGTAGTTTTTAGTTAAATTTCGCCAAAGCTGGCTGGCTTAGCCAAAATATAAGCAAACAAGATTTTCTTTAGTTTAACTTTACATGTTATTCTGAAACATTACAGTTGATATGTTATTGTAAACATTCTTGTAGCCTATATATTTAATTTGATTAAATAGATAAAGAGACCAGGCACTATCAGATTAAATATTACACTTAGTTATTCTTCAAAATATGTCAACGTTACTGCTGTTTTTGACAAAAGGTATAACGTTACATTTTCAATACCAACGTTAGGATTTTAGAACCCAGACTAGCTGGTATTGTTTTTTTGACATAATGTGACTGCAACTTGAATGGTCCGACCTTGATTGTTCACTACAGAGAGAGGCTAGGTTATGGAAAGCCTAATGCCGGGGGAAATAACAGTTGCCAATACGGCAATAGTTTAAGGGAATTTAACTCTAATATTCGAATTGCTTCCCTTTCCGCTTAACGTATGTCTGTGCGATTTACTCCCCCCAAATTAAAAATATATATATTTTTTTTAATGCTTCAGTTTGTTAAATTGTATGTTTGTATAATCTGTCTGGGTTTACTTTATGCAAAATGAAAAATTATGTTTTTGGAAGTACCTTGGTTCAACCCTATCTCAAGCGATGTACAGTACCATTTATCCGGGGTTCTGAAGGTAAATTTATTATTCACGGCTCCTTCAAAATTATTTGTGCCCAGAAAAAATGCACAGGTTTGTAAATTAATGTTCGTCTGTACACTTTCAAAACACCGCAAACCAATAACCACAGGAAAAGTTCAAGGAACAAAAATCGGAATGTTTGTCAATTGTATTAAACCTAATTTTAAAGTTAAATCTCACAACTTGCGAGATCGCAAATCTACTTCTTTGAGCTGAAACCCCTTTAGTGAGTGTGGAATGCCGGAGTTTTGTCACTGTTCTTGACATATTGAGATGTCTGCCTTTAGGGGGGAGGGAGGGGTGGACGTTGGACCACCTCGAGCCAATAATCAGATCTATTGATGGGTTTCATACAAACATTTAAAATTGTATGTCTTGTCTTGAATATTTCCTCTGGGTATGCCTGTCTAGAGATGGAGTTAAAAATGTACATACAAGGGGATGTAAAACCTCCAGGTGATATGACCAGGTGTATATTTGTTGGTATTTCAACAGCATTGAAAAAGTGCATTCGGATAACTTTGAAAGGTAAAGCAAATTCTTAAATTCAGACCATTATAGACTAATTTAGCTTGTAATTTCACCGCCCCCCCCCCCCCCCCCACACACACACACACACCCAAAAACAACAGTCTATATTTGCATCTATTTGATTTAAATTTCTAAAGCATCTACATTTTACTAAATCACAATATTACAATTTTTTCTATTTTACAAAATGTGCAAAATTAACAATTTGAGAAGTAACTTAGAACTCTTCAATACCTTATGGATGCAATACCTTCCAATCACAACTATTTACAGCACACGTTGTGCATTGCATCCTGGGTTTTCACAATATCTTCCACATCATGTTATACTGGTGAGGAATTTATTTATTTACCTGTCCTTTTGATGAAGAACATTGTACAAAAAGCATTTGAGGTAAAACCTAATGAATGTGAGTATTATCACTCCTTTTTAATCAACCCAGCCTTTTTAATCAACTAAATGCGTTGCATAACCTAAGGAGCCCTTAAATGGACTTTGGAAAAAAAGAGAAAAAAACGCGCCAGATAGTAACTCGTGAGCACTACATAGTATCTCATGCGCACGAGATATTATGTTGTGCTCACAAGAATTTTTTTTTTTTCCGATTTTCCTTTAGGGGCTCCGTAATAAACTCATCCCAGTAAATTAAACTTATTTTTAATATAAAAGTTTGGGATTCTATATGAAATCAATCCTCCACCAGCAATACATCCACCAATCTCTGCCATTGTAAAATAACAGGAAAAACCCTATTAGTCTACTCTTTTAACATGAGCATGGCTATCAATATTATATATTCCTTGTTTTTAATAAATAAAACTGGGAGCTAATGAGAAATAGCCAATACAGTAAATAAATAGAGCATTTATCCTATTCTATTTCGAGACATACTGTAGTATTATTCCCCCAAAATTATTTACTTGGGTATGCTAAAGTTTGGGCTATATTGCTCAGTCTCTAATGCCAGTGTAAAAAAGAGGTGTTTTGAAACAAATTGTCAAATGTGTCCTCAAACTAAAGTGAGGGTGACCTGTAGTGAGAGGCTCTGCTGAAGTGCTAATATACATCAGGTTAGGGACCCCCCTACCCCCAGGCACATTGTTGGGTCCATCGTTTGAGCGTGCGCAAAAGGTTATTACAAGTGGATTCCAAAATCCAATTTTCCCTACAGCGAAACCACAGTCAGACATATTAAAAAACGATTGATTATTTTCCCTAAATATATCCTAGGAAATTGTAAAGACAAAAATGTAGAACGATCTTTTTATATTTCTCAATTTATCTACTTAGAAATGGAATCCTTAAAAATGTAAACCAGTCTTCTCTATTTTTATTGGGTAGGTGCATTAGTACATTCAACTGACAAGCGACAATCCAAGAAAGCTTGTACACCTGCAGTTAAAATGATAATTTATTATGAATAATATTTTGACTCTTCCTATTGTTATCTCTCTGCAGATGAACTGCTCAGGAGACCAGCCAGGCCCTATAAGGGTGTTGGTGACAGGAGGGTCAGGTTTAGTAGGCCGAGCCATAGAGCATATAGTCAAGGAAGAAGGAGGAGGCAGGGAAGGCGAGCAGTGGACCTTCCTGTCTTCTAAGGATGCTGACCTCATGTAGGAACATTCAGAATCCTTGACTTGTTTTAAAAATTGAAAAACCCCCCAATCATTTGAAGGGTTACAATATTTATGTTGTAAATTTGTAATTTTTTAAAAATTATTATCAGGGACTTGCAACAGACTTGTGCAGCTTTTCAGAAGCACCAGCCCACCCATGTCATTCACCTAGCTGCAATGGTCGGAGGACTCTTCAAGAACATGAGAGTCAACCTGGATTTCTGGGTAATGGCTTGCATCAAAAATATATCTTAACGGCTGGTGGTTTGGATGTAGATTGTTTCCCACTGTCACGTCAACAGCAGTCTACAGCAGTCATTACCAAACAATTTATTCCCAGAGGGCTACATAAAAGAGGCAAAGAAGTCTCTGTCTGTCCTTTTCAGAGAAACAATATTTACATAAATGACAACGTGCTACAGGCTGCACATGAGGTGGGAGCAGACAAAGTGGTGTCCTGTCTCTCTACCTGCATCTTTCCTGATAAGACCTCCTACCCAATCGATGAGACCATGGTATGACTACAGGTGCCTGTTTTCATGTCTGGATGCATGTGAATTATCTTTAAAAAAAAAAAAAACGAGGTATCCCTTTTCCTCTCAATGCAATACTTTTCTGACTTCCTTCATGCATAGTTTGTCTGGAGGTCAAATAAAAGTACTAGCTAGTCCATATAACATTCTAGAGAATGTCTCCTTACGCCCTGAAGGCGTTCATTAGATAGGCATGACTCTGATTGTCTCTCCTATTTGGTGCGTTTGCTTTCAGATCCATGATGGTCCTCCTCACGACTCTAACTTTGGCTATGCCTATGCCAAAAGAATGATTGATGTCCACAACAGGTATGGTAATAAACGCGTGGCCACATTTAGAAGTGTGTGTGTATGTTCGAGTTTAGATTGTATGCCTATGTTCTTCCTCCAGGGCGTACGTCGAGCAGCATGGCCGTTGTTACACCGCTGTGATCCCTACCAATGTGTTTGGTCCCCACGACAACTTCAACATTGAGGACGGCCATGTATTGCCAGGCCTCATACACAAGGCCTACATTGCCCAGAGTAAGCAACACGCTTTTGCTTTTACTTCCAAGTGATGTTCACCTCCCACATGTTTAGTTAGAAGATGCAGTTTTGTATAGATTGCAATACATGATACGATATTGGTAGTATTTCTCCATTTATATTATTGTTTCTCTTTCTTTGTTGTTACTGATTGATTCATGTTTTCTGTAGAGCCTACACCAACATGACTATAAAGATAACCTTGAACAAACCTCAGGACACCCGCCATTGCATCTTATCTCCTGTATGGACAGTCATCTGGACAAATCACGTTTTGTTTTGTCTTGTGTGTTTTTAGAGGAGGGCACTCCTTTGGTAGTATGGGGATCTGGCACTCCCAGAAGGCAGTTCATCTACTCGCTGGACCTGGCCCGGCTTTTTCTTTGGGTGCTACGAGAATATCACGAAGTGGAACCAATCATTTTGTCCGGTGAGCTTTACACTAGGCTCCCGCCAACAGATTATTCACTGCTAAGGTCAAAGTGCACGTCCTGTAGGACTTTGTTAAACAGACCTCTTCTTTTCCTATCTCTGGTCCTAGTTGGCGAGGAGGATGAGGTGTCCATCAAAGAGGCAGCAGAGGCAGTTGTACAAGCACTGGATTTCAAAGGAAAAGTAGTTGTATCCTTTGATAAGCGGTAAAAGATCAAATGAACACAGTGACACAGAAAATAGCCAGACCTTTAGAGAGCATGAATACTTGTATCATAGTATGATTGCTATTGATCTGATGTTGTGCCCCCATGTCCTTGATGTTCATCGCTTAACTCCTAATCTCACAGTATGACACCAGCAAAGCAGACGGCCAATTCAAGAAGACTGCCAGCAATGCCAAGTTGCGGCGCTACCACCCTAACTTTACATTCACCCCTTTCACCCAAGGTCAGAGTCTAGCCTCAGTTGGTTAGTGTGTCCAGGGGCTATCGTAGAAAGCATCTATGCCCACGCAGAGCGCTATGGCTTACACAAACATTATACTAATGCAGGTTGTACCTATGCATTGAGCTCAACAGGGAACATTTGTGAAGCAGTTACATGCTGCAGAGACCAATGAATTAATTGTCAATTTTACTTGAATTCTCTCACTGTTTTTTTTCCCCTACAGCTTTAAAGGCCACCTGTGATTGGTTTGTTGCTAATTATGACACTGCCCGTAAGTGAATTAGACCAAACAGCTTGACCAATCGTCTGTCAGTTCATCCCCTACTAAAAGTGGCAAAAAAACTGAAGATGGACACCATTGGAATAATGTTACTGTACATTTCTATTTTACGTCTGTCAGACCTACTCACTAGAGTTTTACTTTTACACTGTCTTGTTAGCATTTTGATTGAGAAATGCATCTTAATGTCTCCTAATCATCTTTCAAGGGGCCAACACTACGGAAAAGGGATTGTCTTTTGACTGACGATGGATGAGCTCTGGGCCCTATTTCACCTTGGTGGCTAACTGGTTTAACCCGATTAGTTAGTTGACATTTGGCACAAGCCGTGATTTGTCAGGTTCCCCCAATCTTAAATTTGAGCCACACTTGTTACTGGGGCAACGTGTACTCCAACCCAAACCTGCTCAATGGCAGGCTTAAACAATAGTTCGCTGAATCCCATGTGCATATACAATACACCAGCAGAGGAAGTTCACCACAATTGCTAAAATGAATACACCTTTTGTGCTGTTAGGCTACTGGTCGAGGAACGAACAATCCTCATTTGGAGAGACTTTAGAATGGAACATGTTTTTATTGATTATTTATACAGACTAGATCCTCTAGCGCACTCGGATAAGCACATTTATGGGCGCTAGTTTTAGTAGGCTACAACAATTAATATGAAGACACATTACAAACTCCATGGTTCATGCCAGATGCCCTGGGATATAGTGCAATAACATTATTTATGTTACAGAATGGTTACACAATCAGAAAGCACCAGTCAAAATATCAGCAGCTAATTCAACAGTTATTTTATCACAATTTATGCCAGGATCAGACAGCTCGATTTTGACGCGATTTTGTTGTCGCAGACAAACGTACATAGTCTGGGCTGAATCTTGGACGTCAGGAACTACAAACGGGTGTTTAGTGTGGCATAATCTGCGGGCTGCGATGTGGCTTCTGGGACGACCCACGACACCCCGACGAAAAGTCTAGTGTGACAGACTTGGGATTTTCCTGCCTAGTTTGACCATTTCTACGACGTGTTCCTTGATATCCATGATAAACAATTTCTTGACACCCCTCTCCGACAACCTATGAAATCGCGTAAGGTTGTGAAAGGCTGCATATGTCATTGGTCGGGAACGGCAATAATTTATTGCATAATCTGTCATGGTGACCATCGTGAAAGACATCAATTATGTAGAGTAATCCTGGCATTGGAGAATTAAAAGTATTTTTACACATTCAATTTATCAAAAAATATTTGGCAGACTCAATTTGGTTGATCTGGCAGACTTCAATCTAGGGCCACTTTAAGAAATCTCTTTCACCAACTCAAATCCAGCGCATAATTAGTTATTTCTCTGCATCAGAAAGAAAAAAGTGTTTTGTTGCTTCATTGACTTGCACAATATAAGCTAATATGAATGTACATTTTAGTTTAGTTAATCAATTAAATGGTTTGATTTTCGTAAGGTCAAATACTGTTTTTGTACATTTCAAAGTGGCAAACCATATTCGTCACCACCTCACCGTGTGTCAAAATATGAAGTGTGGTCGTGTTTTTAGTGTGCGATTTCATCTTCGCTTTATAATGCAGCGAGCGCGCGCAGTGATCCACGATTATTGAATCCAGCATTCACTAATCAAATCGTCATCCACATTTGTGCCGCCACTTTAGCCTGAGAGTAATTCGCAAGCCAAGAGAAGTCGGAATTCTCCAATGTTCCGGAATTCTTTTCAGCCATCTACGTGAAATAGGGCCCAGGTCTTTCAACGTGTAATACAATAGTGCATTTTTTTTTAAAACAATGTTCACTAACGATTACATAAATGCTGTGTAATTACAAATATTAATTTTTATGTGGGGTTCTTTAAAAAATGTATTGCTTGGGATCTATATTTTTGTATGTTTTAATTAAAATATTTAAGAAAACAACTTTAATGTATGATTTGAGATAATTATCATATCCTACACCTCTAAGCCAAGCCATAAGAAAAAACAATTGCAGTACACTGTTAGCTTCCATAGTGTCATAGTAATCCCCACCTCACAATAATAATACAACTAGGCCCATGCATTTAGGAGAAAACATGTTCCAATGATTATTTGTTCTTAATGCCACCTGAAGGAATACCTAAAGGTATTTTAGATTTGACAACTTGTAGAACTATTGTTACAAGCAGGTATGGTAATACAATACAAATAAGGCAGGTAGTAGGTAATACAAATGAATAACAGCAGTTATGATGTGATTAAAGTGCCTCCAGTCCGAACCATTTCTTGTGTGACCAATACTGCAACTATGTTTTTGTTTTTTTTACTTAAAGGATGATGTCTGATTGATGAACATCCTTTTGATGATCACATGATTCATTGTGTTGTGACATTCAGTGCCTAAGTTACCGATCCCTCTCTAGTCACTCAAAAGAGAGCCCAAGTGACGTCGGGTCTCTTCCTACAGGAGAGGGAACTGAACAACTCCATCCTACCCGATTGCCAACTGAAATATAACTTTATGGGCACTGTTAAGGAATAAACTAAGAACTATAAAAATGCTCTTTAAAAGGAAGCCATCCAAAGCAGATAACATAGAAACATACGCAAAAAACTACCGGAATGTATCAAGGCACTCCTAGGTAAAACAGCTGAAAATGAACAAGAATATGGATAGGAAAAATTTGCTGCGCATTTGAGAGTCAAAGACTGTCGACTTATTTTAGAATATCAAAGTTGATCTGGAAAAGACCGCCGACCTGCTGAGTCAAGGAGGCAGATACAGCTGACTAAGTAGTATGATATATTTCATGGGACACTGTATGCATTCAATTGGGAACACATGATAGAGATGAGGGGCCTCATGATTGATGGCCAGGAAACATATGTTACTGATTATGAACGAAGGTCCTTACGGGGGCCATGAGGCAAGCTATAAAGCATAAGTCCAGGAATGAAGGCCAACTATGAAGAAACCGTGCAAATCACAATATTGTTGACACATATGGACATGACCTTTGGGGTTGCTGACCGGTGAGTAACACTGGGCCTAGAATGTCAAGAATGGGCCTGGAAGGGAAGGGCCTGGAAGGGACCAGCACCCATGAAAACGATAAATCCATGGCCATGCTAGTGACGTTAAGATGTCCAGTGGGACCAGCATCTAAAGAAGATGGTAGATATATGGCCGCGCTAGGGACATTAAAAAGTCAAGTTGGCCCATCACCTAAAAGAGGAGGATAGCTTTATAGTCACGCTAGGGACATAAAGATGCCAACCAGAAATGACAAAAACAACATAAAGGGATACTTTCCCGATTTTCGATCTTTTGGTGTTTTCCATCATATACCAGTGCTGTACTTAACTTATAGCATTGTTTTCTATTGTTTTGCAATCAAACACTAGAGTTTAAAAACAGCTTATAAAATAACTCTCTATTGCGTCGTGAGTCTGAGTAACTTATATTCAAAATCCAGGCAGTTCAATGCGGGGCGACTTGCTGTGATCTTATTCACCTAGATCATGGCAACTTGGATATGGAGGATATGGATCTTTTGTTGGACAGTGAAATTCAGCCGTATGTATTTGAACCTTAATTTAACGAGAAAGAAATGCAACAACAGGCCACTGGCTGCGGGCGAACCGGCTACACTATAGGGCTGAATGCGAGCGCGTAGCTGCTGGACTGGCTATACGGAGAAAAACATCACATGCTGAGATCCAACGAATGGAATGGTGCAGTTTCTGCCGTCAAGTATGATACCCTCCAGCCAAGAATATGGACAGAAAACTTTTGTTGTGCATGTGAGAGTGGGTAAGGCTGTAGACTTAGAGATTTTTTAGAAAATCAAAGTTCATCAGGAAGAGACAACCGGCCAAGGATACAGCTGAGTAAGTAGCTAGCTAGTCATTATAATATATAATATGTCATATTGAATAACAAACATTTAGATGTGTGAGGATGTAGATGTGGCTATCGTTAGCTAGCGGCTCCTCCCACATTTGTCTCAGTCTGCAAGCTAACATTATAGAAAATATGTTCTGGGGTTGTATAAATCGGCTAGGTAACGTTAGCTAGCCACGTTATTCCTGTATAAAGCAATGCCATTTTTTTAATAATGTTTGCTAATACTAGGCATGTCGAACATTCGAATGCCAGTGTAGTCAACGAGAGCTATCACGCTCAGCGCTGAAGAAAATTGCCCTGCGTAGCGTTTTAAAACTGTTTAAATGAACAAAAATATAACGTTTTTGTTGGTCTGAATCACTTAAGTCATTCAAAGGAAATACCTACTTTCACGATATATTAATGTTGATATGCATACAGCGCTTGCTAATTCATAGTTAGCTTCCAAAGAGCGTACGTTTTGTTCTTACTTGAAAAAAGCCTCAACTTTAAGCAGTTTATTTAAAATATATACGTTTTATTTATTATCAAACGATTGATGATTTGGTTTAAACATATATTCTTAAACCACTGACAATTAAATCTTTCCATATGTCTATCCTTAATAACGTCATTTTGTCACTCTAAAACTCACCACAGCGCGGAGGTCGAGAGCGGACTTAGAATCTCTCTTATTCTGGCCAAAACGGGACCTGAAAATCGGTGCGCACCTAGTGTTTAAGCAAAAATGCAGAGCACTTCCCATATTAATTAACGATCAATCTTGGGTTTGTTTTGAAGACAACCTCTCTCGGGAACTGACACTGAGCGACGGCTCCGATTGGTCATAAATAACTTAGTTAAAGTGTCTTTAAAATACTTTAATTGTGTTGCTACTACCCGAAATTACATCCGTCGCATAAACGCTTTAAACTGGATTTAGAAGGAGGTGTCATTGAGCTGTGATCAAATTAAGAAAGAAATCCATAGCTGGACTTAAGAGATACGCCCCCTCAAACCATGTGATGCCCTTGATGCTGTGTTTTAAATACTTCAATTGCGTTGCTACTACCCTAAATTACATCAGTCGCATGAGAGCTCTTAACTGGACCTAGAAGGAGGTCTCCTTGACCTGTGATCCAAAAATGTAAGAACTTGATAACTGGACTTTGGAGATACGCCCACTCATGTGAGGCATGCTCCTTATAGCCTACTTAATTGTCGCTGTACTGCATTAGAGCTATGTCCACTGTGTGATTAATTCGATTTGGCTCGTGACGGGAAAACAATGCAATACATTTTGGTTAGCATTTATGTTTTCATTGGCTTCTAGACTTTTGCGTGTCAGGGAAGATAACGTGATTATTTCAGTAGAATTTGAAATCAGGCGTCCGTAGGCTACCTGTCTCATAGGCTACTAACCTAGAACTTTTGAAACATGATATATGTTATACTGCACCTTTAGAAACATAGTAGCCTAGCCTGCACGAATACACTTTTATCAAAGTTACAGTAAGAAAACTTCTAAATCCATTCAATAATTTAATTGTTTAGTATCCGTATGGATCAGAGCTGCCAATGATTAAGTTATATGTGTAAAGTCTCGATCCAATTGTATAATATAAAAAGATATAGGCTAGATTCATTTTTTTACAGTGGCATTATTTTAGACACCGATATGTTACGAATGCTATTGCGAGCAGACTTTGGTCCCGCGTCCTAAAAAAGCTAAGCTGTTTGACACGTTAGCGGTTTTCAGAGTACAAGTTTTCAACATTGTACACTTTATTTGGGTAAACAATTATATAAAATGTATAGGTAATTCGTTTCTTAAGGTATCTGTTATGAAATATCTATTAATACTTTCACAATTAAGAAATAAAATAACAACGAAGTGGGCCGTAGGATGTTCATGCTTCTAGACCCAGCGTCTTTCTAAACGGAAGTGACATCGCGGTAAATATAAAATCCTTTTTTTAACAATAAAACTGTCACTTTTGGGCAAACTGACAATTTATTAATTCGTTTTTATTCATAAACGTTTACGAAATAACAACAAATTGGAAGATAGGACTATTTAATCACTTAATTTTTAAAAAAGTGAAAACGGGTTTGACCTGCCTAGTAATACCAGCAGAGTATTTTGCCATACAATTCATGCCCCACGTAGCCAGGCTCATAGCTTTAGTGGGGCAAGGAGGTGTTTGCTTTGCACAATGAGCTATTGACATTGTGGTTTACAGTTAATACTGTGCTTTCACTTAAGTTGATACTACTATCATGTTTGAACATCCTCCATGAACCCGGTAAAACGTCTTTCCCAACGCGGGTCTCTCCTTACAGGTCTTTATTGTTGGTTACTGTTCAAGTTACACAACTTGCCACCAGACACCGAGCTGCCAAAGTAAACTCAAACACCAGGAAACGATAGCAACGGAACACTGTTCTATGTGTAACAAGTTTATGATGCGGTGTTACCTCAGTAACCCGGTGTGGCCTACACTATCAATTGTGATGAGACATTCAATACCTAAATTACCGATCCCTCTCTATTCACACAAAAGAGAGCCCAAGTGATGTCGGATCTCTTCCTACAGGAGAGGGAACTGAACTGAACAACTCAATACTACCCTATTGCCAACTCAAATAGAACTTTATGCATTTAGGCATTGCTAAGGAATAAACTAAGAACTATAACAACACTCTTTAAAATATATATACAGTATGTTTTGTGTGTGTGTGTGTGTGTGTGTGTGTGTGTGTGTGTGTGTGTGTGTGTGTGATAACAATAATAATAAAGTTGAATAGTAGTACTCAGATTCCACTCATTTTGTTTATTTTGATTTCATATTATTATAAGCCAGCCACACCTGGCCTAAACTTTATATTGTATATTTAATTGTAATATATTATATCTTATATTATATATACCTTATATTAATTTTGCTCTGAAATTACTTGAAAATGGCAATTATCAGGTGAAAACTAAAGATTTCTGGGCTGGGCTACGCCCCCAAAAATGCTCTTTAAAAGGGATGTAATAAAATCAAATAACATAGAAACATATGCATAAAACTACCGGAATGTATCAAGGCACTCCTAGGTGTGAACATTTTAAGGTCATCTCCATGACTTTTGGCCCACCTCAAACCTGCACACTGAAGGCAATAGTGATTAAATCTAATCTGGACAATCTAAAATGATGCACTACTGGATCCACAGACCTAAAGGGCAGTTAGAAATTACGTGAGAGTGGTGGCCACCTCCCGTTTTCTCTGACTTGTGATCAGCAAAACTTCAATGTTGTACCTTAAGTGAGTTTATCAGGATTAACCACTAACTTGTTGTTGATCAGGGAGTTATTGGGGCTGTAGCTGTGTGATTCACTCACTGCATCAAAGTCGCCACCTAGGTGCCTTGGAACACAATCTTTAACAACATCCTGTCAAGAAGATCACAGCAGTCATCATTCAAATACCAACATATTTCCTTCAAGGTGTAAAATAGGGCGACCATATTCAGAAAACCAGTAGCATTAAAATAATAGTCTGCAAATGTGGAGTAAAAAAAAAACATTAGAGCAATGCAACAAGGTAATGTATTGCCTGTATGGAAGTGTAGATATGTGCAAGGCCTTGTCAACTTGGAAAGATGATGTGTAAAATTGTCTTGAGTTTTGTAGTTTCATATTTGTTTGCAGAGTTGTTCTCAGTGCAGAAAATACAGTTTTCTCATGAGGATCCAAAGAAAAACACAAATCTGCACTTAGACTTTGGAAAGTGATTCGGCGAGTGTCAGAGTTTAAACTATTTATATTCTTCTCTTTCTCTGACTTTGTTGTTACTGATTGGTTCATGTTTACTGTAGAGCCTACACCAACATCACTATAAAGATAACCTTGAAAGACCATCAGGACCCTGGCCATTGCATTTTATCTCCTGTGCGGACAGTCATCCGGACAAATCATGCTTTGTTTTGTCTTTGTCTTTAGAGGAGGGCACTCCTTTGGTTGTATGGGGATCTGTCACTCCCAGAAGGCAATTAATGTACTTGTTGAATTCAAATCGTGTACAAATGAAACTGCTATTATTACAATAATTGCTTAAAGGTTAATAAACCATATGCGTGTGATAATATACATATACTCTGAGTGAATTAAAATACGTTTTGACTAAACAACTGTCTCCACTTGTGTTCCTTCCTCTGGAATAACGGACCCGATGAGAGAGGAGGCCAAAAGGTCTATCTCGACAATTTGGGGGCTCGTCCGGGATTCCAAGAAGGGCCAACAAGGTCATTTGGACAAAAGAGGATGCACAGAATCCTGGTCAATACAACAAGCGGCCGCTAAACTAAGGTAAGCAGAACCTGTTACGACTAATCTGCAATATTGGAAAAACTAAATCAAGTTGTATTGACTAAGGGTATAGTGTGTTTTCATAAAATTAGGGAGACAGAGAGTAGGACTACGGTCCGAGTGTAGGACTACGGTCCGAGAGTAGGACTACGGTCCGAGTGTAGGACTACGGTCCGAGAGTAGGACTACGGTCTGAATGTAGGACTACGGTCCGAGTGTAGGACTACGGTCCGAGTGTAGGACTAAGGTCCGAGTGTAAGACGTTGGTCGGCAATACCTAGTCTGAGAATTAGGTGTGGTCAGAGAGTGGCGACTCCCCTCATTCGACGACGGTCGGTGAGTAAGCTGGGCTAGTATCCCGAGGCGTGAGACACCTCATACTACTACCCATTCCACGGGTTACTGAGTGTCGCAATTTGTGAAGCAGCGCCCTTGACCGAAACCTGACGGTGATAACATAAATCAAGGGGTCTGTTGAAGTAGCAAATTCAGGCTTGAAAAAGCTGGCTCGGTGAGAGATAACACACCTAAAACGGGCAACGAACGGCTCCATAACGATAGACCAGAAAACAGGCGCCGTAACGCCTCAAAAATAAACCTATTAAACTAGTTCGAGTAAAATACCCTAGACAAACGATATGGAAGGCGAGTTCGAACGCGAGATAGATGAAGGAGGGTGGGGGCCCCCAGCGAAGGGTAAGCCCTCTACCGTCTCCGGTTGGATAAACTTAAAGGAACAAGGGAATAATACGCTGGAGGTATTGCAGCAAACAAACAAGGGCGATTGGGAGAAACAAAAGGAGAAGTACAACAGAAAGATTGAGGAAGTATTAAAAGAGTCGGAGGGAAAGAGGCCCAACCCCTGCAAGGGAGGGACTTTATGCTGAGGCAAGACAACAAATGACTTCTCCGCCCCCCGACCTTGAATCAAGCAGCCCCTTCCACGGGCAGCACCTTCGAGATGTTTTGCCATCTCATCCTTCCCGCACCAGATCAGGGGCGGCATATTCCGGTTTGCCGGAAAATAGGGGGCCGGCGGAGAGCGAGGAAGAACTCTCGGGAGTTGAGGCCCTTCGGGCTGAACAAAGGGAATGGTGCATTGGCCGTTTGGACCAAATCCTCCAGGAGGCAAAGGAAGGAGAAGGCGGGTCGATGGCCACAGACGGATCACTTTCTCTACAATCTGGAAGTATGGGGTCCTCATTCAGAGGGGAGGGTAAGGGAGTGAACATTGACATCAGTTTGAAAGGGGTGCCTGTACACACCCACAACCATCTTCCGGCCGGGTCATACCCATTGGTCACCCCAAAGGGGACGGGGAACATCCCCTTCTTGACCGTTCCCCCACCGGCCGGAAATCAGAACCCGTTCTGGGCAAAAACACCCCCTGCCGGGGCTTATCCACTTTTGCTCAAATCCTCCGGGGTGGCGGTGTATGAGCCATTCCAATATGGAGATCTGACAGCAGTCCAAAAACAGCTGCCCCCACTGGTCGGGGGCGCCCAGGCTTGGCTCCGAAAATTAGAGGCCCACACCGGCGGCCACAGGTTGGCGCTAGGGGACTTTAGAGCACTGGTTCGGCTGTGTATGTCAGCAGTGCAAATGGCCACCCTGGAGCACCAAGCTGGAATAAGCTGCGAGCCTCCGGAAGAGCCCATGTACAAACATCACAATCGGTTAACTACCGCTTTACGGGAAATATTCCCCGAACCGGATCGTGCTCCCATTACCAAATTTCCTTGGGACGGGACTTCTTGTCCACGCACCCATCTGAACCACGCTAAACAGGTGTGGATGGATCAGACAGGGGACGACCCCACCAGGCCAGGTAGTCACCAAGTATGGTTTAGACAGGCTCTCCTGGAAGGATTGCCTGAAGCTGTGGTAACCGCCTTAAAAGAGAACCCCGAGTTGACGGGGGAGGACCAGGGCAAGTGGGAACACCATGCCTGCCATAGAATGGAGACGGAGAGGGCAAAGGCCCTTGCAAAAGGGGCCGAAGTAGAGGACATGCGTAAACAGTTGTTAAAGCTGCAATTGGCAAATGAACGCCATAGGGCCAATGAAAGGAAGGGACCCAGTGGTAAGCAAATGGTGGCCGGACCGGGTGAGGGGGATACGGAGGAACCATATTATCCAGAACCGGCCACAAGGCCCTAATCTCAGTATAGAGGGAGAGGGGGAAGAGGGGGACCACGGGGAAGGGGACGTGGCAGGGGACAGGGATATGGTAGAGACCAGACCTGTTTCATTTGCGGAGACCCGGAACACTGGGCCAATGAGTGCCCACAGCGGAAGAAAGGTGGGGGTGGACGAGGCCGGGGCGGGATGTTGAGCCCAAAACCCACTCCCAACCCTGAGCTGGCTCCTGCCGGTCAATTTGACCAAAAGGACCACTACTGGGACAACTGAGACACCCCACAGCAGGGTCAAAAGGAGAAGGAAACGGCAGAACCTCTTCTTGAAGTCACGGTCCTAAATAAGACTTTGCCGTTCTTGGTGGACACAGGTGCAACATTCTCCACCATCCGCAAAGTTCCCAAGGGACAAAATATGTCTAATCGAACCGTGGACTTAATTGGCTTTTCTGGGGAAACACAATCCCTGCCATTGACTATTCCCATGCCCATCACGGTGGGCCAACAGTCACTCAACCATGCCTTAGTGGTTTCCTCACAAGTACCAGTCAATCTACTAGGTCGGGACATCTTGATCAAACTTGGGGCTAGTATCCTGTGTTCACCGGATGGACTGGTGGTTTCTTTACCAGATGGTACATCTCTCCAGTGTTCATCCAATCCAAGCGCAGATAAAGGACTTTACGTGGCGGCTGCCACTCAGTCCTTATGGGCCGACATCTATTGGGCAGTATTACAGCCCGAACCCCTGACACAAGGGGGCATTCTGACTCAGTTCCATGCCTGGAGTCCCTGGCTCATGGCCCTGCACCCCTATGTTCCCCCTATCGATCCCCTCCATATGACCCTCTTTTACGACCCAGATGGTCGTCCAAATTATGAACACCATTTTGCCACCCAATTGGAAGGCACGGAATGGATGCTTCATTCTGGTCCCATATAGGCAGGAAAAGAAGGCGTGGCAAAATCACGATTCCCGGCCTTTCAGCCTTTGATTGGGGAACATTGGAGCATCACACCATTTCTAGGTCACATGGTAGGGAAAAAAATGATCACCCCACGGCTGTAACTATGTTACAATCAATCCCTGACGCTGTGTGGTCAAAGGGACCAGCAGATGCAGGCTTGGCCACTATGGCTCCTCTTACTTTTAAAATGACACCAGGCCCGCCTATTTGGCGCTCACAGTATAAACATAAGCCAGGTGCAGAGGCAGGGATAGTCGACACAGTTAAAGGTCTCCTCGCGGCAGGTGTGCTTGAACCTTCCCAGTCGTCCTGGAACACTCCTATCCTCCCGGTGCAGAAAGCAGACCACACATCATGGCGTATGGCACACGATTTACGTGCTATTAACGCTCGCTTGGCCACTCCCACCATACCAGTGCCAAACCCGTACACAGCATTGACCTGCTTACAACCTGACCAGAAATGGTTCACGGTCATGGATCTCGCTAACGCCTTTTTCTGTCTCCCTCTGGCGGCATCATGTCGAGACTACTTCTCGTTCACCTTTCAAGGTCAGCAATTACGGTACACGCGGGTACCACAAGGGTTTGCCCTTTCTCCAGGACTTTTCAATGCCGCTTTGCGATGACCTCCTGATAGCATCTCGCTCTCACCTAGATTGCACGGAAGCGTCTAGACTTATTCTATTGAGGTTACATGACACAGGCTATAAAGTTAGCCGTGCGAAACTTCAGCTGGTCAGGCGCCAGGTTTCTTTCCTGGGTCGGGTTTTGACACAGAACCAAGCCTGCCTATACTCCCAGCATCGGGACACCATTCTCCATCACCCGAAGCCCGAGATTGTCCAACAAATGCTTTCGTTCCTCGGTCTTACCGGGTACTCCCGGCAGTACGTCCCCAATTATGTGGGACATACGGAACCACTTAGGGCCATGATCAGAATCGATGGCATGCATGCCGCCAAAGCACTTTTGGTGTGGGACATGGAAGCAGAACAGGCCTTTATCGCCCTCAAACAGAGCCTAGTGGCTGCGGCGGCTCTGTCCCTCCCGGATTACACTTTACCATTCCATCTGGATGTTTCTGAAACAGGTACCGCTGTAAACGGGGTACTGTTTCAGAAAAAAGGGGGAGAGAGGAAAGTGCTCATGTACGTAAGTACAATGCTGGATCTGATGGAACCCCTGCTGCATGTACGCAACATGCAGCAGGGGTGGCAAAATGATCACAAAAACGGCGCACATAGTGCAGGGGCACTCGTTAGAAGTACTAACAACACACACAGTGGTGGCTTACGTGAACTCAAGCATGTTCACAATGACTCCCCTAAGACAGCAAAGGATTCAGACAATTTTAACAGCCCCAAATGTATCTTACCAACACCAAGGGATAAATATGGCAGACAACATGCTCGAGGGCAACACACATGAGTGCGAACAAGAGGTGGCGGGGACCACAGGGACGGCCGGCACTCCCAGCCCAGATGGCACCACACGTGTTAGCCGAGGCCCACAGCCCGGCTCATGTGGGAGCAGCCCAGATGAACCGAACCCTGTGCCACTGATGGCATCCGTATCTCACCGACATGGTACGTGAGTATGTCAGATCATGTGCTATATGCACAAAGCACAACCCCCGCCCAACCGTTAAACCACACATGGGTAAGTTTCCCCTGGATCCTGTCCCCGGCCGGGAGATAGTGATCGATTACACAGACATGACAGAGAGAGTTAGAGGGTTCAGGTATCTCTTGGTATGTGTAGACAGTTTTACCGGGTGGCCAGAAGCATGGCCGGCAAAAAGGGAAGATGCAAAAACGGTGATTAAATGTCTCATCAACCAATACATTCCGCGACACGGGTTCCCGCGGCGAGTGCGGTCCGACAACGGCACGCACTTTAAAAATCAGGACCTTAACCAGGTGGAGGGATGTTTGGGACTAAAACATAAATTCGGTTCGGTATACCACCCACAATCTCAAGGGAAAGTGGAACGAATGAACTCAAATCTCAAACCGAAAATTGGCAAAATTCAGGCCAAGACAGGGCTCAATTGGGTAGATGCCCTGCCTCTGGCGCTAATGTCCGTAAGATGCTCAGTGAATCAGGGAACAGGGTTCACTCCATACGAGCTCACCACAGGTCGACAGTTCCCCACCCCATTGGTGGGGACAAACCTGGTGGGCAATCATCGGGACAATGAACATCCCGCCAGCCCCTCCCCAGCAAACGAAAGGCCCAGAAGGGACCTGTCCCATGAAACGTATATATATGATCCGTCACAGAGAGTACAGTAGGAGAGAGAGCTAGGAAGAGGTTGAAGGTTTCCGTCCCGAACGGCCTAGCTAAGGTGGTATGTTATTCTATGTCTGTATCTGTTGCAACAAATACAATGTTTATTCAACCCTCATCCATTTCTGTGTCTGTTGTCCTCATTTTCTTACGTCGTGTGTGCATGGTCATATTCGGATCCACGACAAGGTGCTCTTCCAGAGTCCAAACTCTGGCACACTCCAACCACACTCAGGGAAGAAGGGAGAGACGCAGGGCCCCAGCTGAAAACGGGCATTAGAGGGCCTGCATACTCTCTCCAAAACTATGCATGAACAATCAGGCATCAATAATCCGTTTGGGGATTGGATGGCCAACAGGTTTGGACAATGGAAGGGCCTCATAATGTCTGTGTGTATTTCACTTGCTATTTTTGTTGCCATATTAGTCACGTGTGGTTGTTGTTGTATACCCTGTATAAGGGCGCTTATAATTAGGTTAATAACGGCCACCATTGAAAAACCGGGACCCCCACCTGCCTATCAGATGCCCCTGTTGGGCGCTCCTGATCAGGACTCCGATGAGGGGGACCAAGATCTGGAAGACGACGACGTGTAAGGTGGATCTCTGTTGGGAGAGATCAAAAGGGGGAATTGTGAGAATAGACAACGAGGAAAGGGTTAACAGTAAGAAGGCAGAGCAGAAAAGGTGGGGGCCAAGTAGAAGGCAGAGCAGAAAAGGTGGGGGCCAATTAGTGTAGTGAGTGGAGAAGGACTGTGTTTAAAGATAAGAGGAGACAGTGAGGCCCGTATTTTAGCAGGACGGGCCTAGACTAACTGGCAAAAACAGGGAATATCTGGTTTTCAGTCAAGGTCAGGGTGCGTCCAACTATATTTGTATTGGATCGTTGGTAATATGCGTATCGTATCAACCTCAGAGAGAGATGCACAACCCTACAAAGCATCCTTCAATAGTGGGTAGTGAGCAATGTGACAGGTAATCAAACTTCAACACGCAAATTGTATTTAAAAATTTGTATTTCAAATTCTATACTTTGCATTTGAATATGACATTAAGATAAAACTACTGCCATTTCATTTTCACAGTACCCCGCCATGAATGGTATTCTTTTTTTTCCAACTTCTTTTTTTCTCATTTTCATCAAGGGTGCCAACAATTCTAGATCTGACGGTAGGCTGTACGTACACGTACACACACACACACACACACACACACACACACGGCATTGGGATCCTGGCTCCCTTCCTCTATCAACGGTTAGTAGATACCCGTTACCGGTTTGTGCTTCTTTTATTAACCATCAACCACTCTACTCCGAGGCCAAAGGTGCACATCTCTTTTCTGCGGTGAGAATACATGAAAAACTCATGGGCGGTGATCTGTTTGTGGATAGTTTGTCAGCTATTAATGTTAAGTAAATTAATGTTCTACTAACATGGCTGTAAACATCCATGAAATATTAAAAGAAAAACCAAATCTATGTGAAGACACCAGACCGAAAGAGATTACAGTACCCATCAAACATTGTTTGGGATCCAGGGAGGTGATTGTTTCGTGCAATGAGCTATTGGCATTGTGGTTTACAGTTGATCCTGTACTTTCACTTATGTGGACTCATGCACGAACATCCTCCATGAACCCGGAAAAAACGCCTTTCCCGGATCTCGTCTAACAGGTCTTTCTTGTTTATGTGTCAGTATCACACAGTACCCATCAAACATTGTTTGAAACCATGTTCTTCATTATCTGGGCTTAAAACTGTCAGCACCCAATATTTCATCACATGATGTGTCTAGGTAATTTTTTTTTCTAAAACAAGGATTACTGAAACTTTCCACTGGTACTGTACGTGTATCTTTATCAATTATTATTTGAAGACTAAGAAGGGAAATTATATTATATTTTGTGTACCGAAATAGTTTTAACTGTCACGTGATTAATCCCTAAAAAGTCTGAGCGCAGATTGAAGTTTCAGAATCTTAAGGAAAAAAGTTATAGAACTGCAAAACGTTATACAACTTGTACAAACAAATAAATACCAAGTATGTGCTTAGAATGTTCACACTACATTCATTATGAAGGACAGACTTGTAAAATTATAATTTATTAATATTTGAAAACCGAACATTGCATTTAATAAAATCCTTCCAAGCAATTAAGACAGATGAAATGGAGCTTGTTTAAATAGGGCAATCAAGATTCCACATTAAGATTAGTCAGATGCATTCTTCCACTATATATGTGGAAGTGTGTTCCACTGTATTGCAAACACGTAATTCTCAAATGCATACAATTACCAGCAACTATTTGTACAGCACTATTAATTAAATTAAGAAAGGACTTTGTAGCATTACATTCCACACAGCTTATTCAAAAGTCTAATACAAAGTATGACTACACAAAAGCAGTTATAAAAAAAATTAAAAAAACAGACATGATAAAATTGCAAACTTCTTGCTTATTAGCTAAAACACTCGGCCATTTCCAGATCGAGAAGATTTTAACCAGCTTGTAGATATCACAATAACTTCACGATATGTGATTAAAATAGAGCTGACTGGTTTATTGATCCGATCCTAAGAGAACGAAGTGTTCAACTGTTTTGGTGTCTGGGTATTGCTGAACTACAGCTATTGATGTGCGTTCACTGGTGGACGTAAGAGGTATAGCCACCTTCATGAACCCGGCAGAACGCTTTTCCCAGCACGGCCTTCTTCTTGCATGCCTTTCCTGTCTTTGTGATGCCATTACACAGCTGACGACCAGACACCGAGCTACCAAAGCAAATGCAAAATGAAAGAAGCAATGATGCGACAGTATGGCTCTATTTACATGAAATCTATTCAAACCTGCACACTGAATATGGCAGTTGAGATGAAATATTTGTGCATGTCCTATGCATTGACATACATGCATGGATGAACAGCATTGTTCTGGATACATGACTAACCTGTTGCTGATCAGGGAGTTGTTGGGACTTGAGCTGCGTGAATCACTCACTGCATCAAAGTCGCCACCTAGGTGCCTTGGAACACAACCTTTAACAACATCCTGTCAAGAAGATCACAGCAGTCATCATCCTATTCCTAATACATTTTTCTTAAAATGTATACAATAGGGAATCCATTTGGTCAGTAAACCATTAGCAGATTAAAATGTGTGTAAAAAAAAAAGAAAGAAAAAAAAAAGGCAGTATTTCTGCAGATGTGGAGTTAAAAAATGCTGATTAATAGGAATGCATTACCTGAATAGAAGAGCAGATATGTATTCCTGGCACAGTTGAAAAAGTTGTGAGGAGTTGTTTTATTTTGTACAAGGTTGCACATGGTGGTGTAAACTTGGAAAGGTTATGTGTAAAGTTGTATTACGTTTTGCAGTTCTATAACTTTCTGCAGTTTGTTTGTGTTTGTGTAAATTCTCAAATCCGCTCACAGACTTTTGAAAGTATGTGACAGTTTTCAGACGATTTCGGTACACAAACTATAAAAGAATTTTCCTGCACGAGTCCGCATAGTCTTGATAAAGATACACGTACACTACCAGTGAAAAGTGTAAGTACTCTTTGTTTTAGAAAACTTTTTATGTAGACCTCTTATGATTACCTAGACACATCATGTGAAATATTGGGTGGTTGTCACACTGACAGTTAAGCACAGATAATGAAGAACCTGGTTTCAAACAAATGTGTTCATGAAGGTTTTGATGGGTACGGTATATAGTATGTTATCTCATACGGTCAAGTGTCTTCACACAGATCCGTTTTTTCTTGTAATATTGTTTTATGGATGTGTAGAACGTTAATTTACTTCTCATTAATAGCTCACAAACTATCCACATCAAGATTTTTCCTGTATTCTCACCGCAGAGAAGAGATGTACATCTTTGAGTCTCGGAGTAGAGTGGTTGGGTGTTTCTATAAGAGGCACAAAATGGTGATGGGTATCTACCATCTGCTGGTCGAGGGAGGGAGGCAGCATCACAATGCCAGGGTTACCTGTGGGATATATTTGAAAGATGAAACATGAGGGCTAATTCAGGTATTCCAAAGGAACCTATTATTCTTTTTTTCCCCCCCCAATACGGCCATGCTGATGATATGCACGAGAAGTCTTTGGGATTACATTACAGTAATAATGTAATATACAGTACACAAAATGATGATAGATTACCAGTCAGAAAGCTGTCTTGATCCAGCATGTCATCTGGCTCCTTGAAACGGTCCAATTCATCATCTCTATGAAGTGCAAGAGGATGTGGCATGACAGACAATGTCAAAGTTTGTTTCACATTCACTGATAGTTAGCAGTGGCCTACCCTGGTAGCATATCAGAAAGCCTCACCTCTGGCGGTTCAAGGAGAGGGGAAACTGGTGCTGATAGGCTGCGCACGGTTTCTCTGGCTCCGTGGGTTTACACAGGGCCTTAGGAGGAGACGGCCCACCAGCCGGCGATCCACTGATCTGAGCACATGCCCAAAACAACTGACCCACAAACCAGTGGCCTGCAGGAGTGGTGTGTGTGCGCGCGTACGTGTACACACACACACACACACACACACACACACACACACACACACACACACACACACACACACACACACACACACACACACACACACACACACACACACACACACACACACACACACACACACACACACACACACACACACACACACGTTTAAATGACCAAACATTGAATAATAAACATATGGGTGCGTGTCTATGACCTACCTAATGAGAGTGTGATGACCAGCAGGCTGAGGCCAGTGAGGTCCAGGGAGGACTGCTGGTTGACCTCGGCCACGGCATTGAGGGGCACGGCGAGCAACAGCACAGCCCGCGAGAAACATGGACAGTTGAGAAACGTCAACAGGACGGCACATAGCAGGAAGTAGCCCGTGTGAACAACACATGTCCATATGGCAGTCAAGCTCAGGCCTGTGACAGGACAGCAGCAGAAGGGGGGGGGGGGAAGAAAGAGAAAGAGAGAGATTCATTGGACACATTTCAATCAAAATTCAACCGGTTTGTTTTTCTTTTCATATCCACAAGAAGCTATCCTACCGGCACAGCTGAGGTAGCCCTGGATCACGTAGAGCCTCTTTTCCAGACGGCTGTGCATGTCCTCCAGGTAGCCGAGCATGAACCCCAACGTGCCGTTCATGCGCTCCAGTTTGCCCATTAGGTCTGCGTAGTACCTGGCTGTCTGATTTTGGTAGTGTGAGAGTCCTGACATGCTGTGGTCTGGAGCCACAGCAGCGATGGAACACAAAGGAATTTGAACAGTGTAGGATCACTTCAAAGGCTCAAAGTTGTACCAAGAGAGGATGGGAAATTCAAGCAAATAATGTGCCTTCTGTAGTGGAGCCCAGTTTACCTATTTTGTTGTAGATATCCTGTGCTTGTTCTCTGACGTCTGCAAGGTCATTAATAATGGCCTTGTGATCTTCCTGTACTTCAGAGCCTTGGTCCTTCAACTGCACACTCACACTCTCTAGAAGACACAGAAAGACATGCACGTATTCATTTACAGACAAGTTTTTATTAAAGAAGTGAAAAAGTAGGAAAAATAAACACTTGTTATATGTGAACAAAGCAATACACCATGTATGTACATATATTGGCTTACCCATCCGCTGTGTGATTCCCTGAATGAGCTGGGCTACCAGTTCTTGCCCAGAAGCAATGAGGGCCTTCTCTTGGCTCAGACGCTCTAGGTTTGAGTTCAAGGAGCTCTCTAGCTGCTCTTGGCCGTGCCACAGCGCCCCCTGCTGGGCTTGCAGAGCACTGTGTCCCTGAAACAGCTTCTCCAAGGAAGCGGTAGTCAGCTCTCTCAGTTCAAGCTGGCCCTCCTGGTAAAAATACGTTGAAATTATGCAGAGTATGGACAGGAGAGACAATTATGACCACGGTCCCGTTCAGCGTTACGTCACCTAGAAAATCCAATGGCCAAACTCGGGCCTACCTTCAGGTCTTTCATTGCATCTAGCTGACTGGATGCTGTAGAGATCAGAGCATTAACTGTTAGCTCCGCTCTGCGGCGGAAGTGCTGCTGGCGGGTGGCGTAGCACACTGAGCGGGCACGGTTGCTGACTATGTGGTAGGCATTCCACGTATCAGGGTCCATGTCCGCAGTACATTGCTTAATGGACTGAAAGTAAGCAGATATGTTGGTTTAAAAAGCATACATAAAAATTTAAAAAAAAAATGACGCACCTCTCCAATATTGCCATAATCATGGTCCAACCAATTCCAGTAACAAAATCAACAATTCTTTTTAGAGACTAATTGTGGCTTCATACCATGGTCTCGGTGCATGGGTAAGTTCTACGGCCTTCGACCTCCGCTTGGCAATTGAACAGAACCACTCCTAGTTTTGCCAGCTGCTCTTCCGATAGGCTGCCACATGTTGACTTGAGCTGGGCAACCACCTAGTAATGTTTAACAAAACTGGTTAATAAGACAAAATATTGTAATGAACTAATAAGTGCATTTCCTTTAATGCAGGAGGATGCATATTAGTCACCATATCATATTGCTTCTGTGGCTATTTTCTAATTTGGTAACTGTAAATCTCTGCTGTATGAAATATAAGACCACATTAGTATTGGTAGAGGATAGCACCCAGCACCCATACCTACCTTAAAATGGCAGCTGTCCAGCTCGCTAAGCTCCATCTGCTTTGCCTCTGCAAGGAACTTGTCATCAACTAGAACAATCTCAAATGGAGGTGGCTCCCCGCCAGGCAGTTCTTCGGCTTGGACTGGGGATGGAGCAAGTGATGGAGCTTTGGGCTGCTTAAGCCAGTCAAATAAACCCCTGGCCGTAGAGCACTGACACGCCAACCAGTAGAAAACCAGCATCCAAGGAAGCTGTGTGATCAGGGGAGCCATTCCTGGCAGGTAGGGAAAAAAGGCCTTTAAGCAGGTTTCAAAAGAAAATGAAAACCAGAATGTCAATCAAAGAGGATTGTAGGAAGATTTTCTACAGGGCGTCAACTATTGGTAAAGCTGCTTTAAACTATTTATCCTACATAGAACAGTTCTACGGAGAAGGACTAAAGATGTTCCAAGATTTGTGTCTTTTTATAGACGATAATGATGTGTGGTTTCCTATTATGTAGGCTTCAGTTGGGATCAATTTTGAAATTCCTTCTCAATTGGGTTCTCCCCATTTTAATAAAAAGGTAAATGACTGTTTTAGGGAGATTTGCGACTAACAAGAACAACTAAATTGTTCGTATAGGCAAATCTGTTATGATCTTAGACTGCACAATTGGCAATGTGTAAATGCTCTGACCAAGAGCAACCGTTAGCTAGCGAGCAAGCACTAGGCTTTGCCCAGACATGTCAGAAACTGGCTGAGCGCATATATATATAAATTAAAAATGCGTCTCATTTGGCACACATTCACTAGAAAATATTGCGTAGTTGACTGTCTTTACAAAATATGCAGCTACAGATTGAAGCACTTTTGAAACTTTTATAAAATAAAATATGTAAGCTAAAGGACTGAAGAAAATACACAGATTCAACTATTTTTTAAGAGTTATTAAAAGCAAAAGAAAGCCTTACTTTTGTATTTTATGATTAGAGGACGTCGTTTCTGTAGGGGAATAAAAACAACCGCAGCTGATGAGCATTTAAAATCCAAATTGATGCGATACTATAGCTCCGCCCCTTTCCTAGGTACGCTTGATTTATCGTACGTAAGAGGGAGGAAGATGTGCTCGTCCACCACTGGTTATCACGTGACGTCAACTACGCTACTGTTTTTATCGTATCTGCTTCGGGTCCGTTAACCTAGCAACCTAGCTGACCTTATAACTGTATATTGAAAGATTGAATGGGCTTGTTTACTAGAGGAAATTATTGCGTTAAGTTAACCTATGGTCACTCAAACAAGCTTTGGTTAGAAAGCAAACGCGAACACTAAAAGGAACTCGAGTTTTTGAAAATTAAATGCAATAATTTTCGACAAGGTCTGCGCTAAAGTTGGTATGTTTGGGCTTGATCGTAACTCCACCAGTCTACCTGGCTCAAGGGAAATCCCCAAACAAATCCTATTTCACCAACTGGCTTTAGCTACCAGTTTACAGTCAGAGCAGAGCACGTTTCATCCGATATCTTAACAAAAGGTGAACTTAATGCTTAAACGGGAAGATGGTTTTACACAGTTTAAAGAGTTTACAGAGTTTTTGTGCAGGGAGGAGCAGGAGAGGAGACCATCATATTAAGACTTAGATTTGGACACACTGAACTGAACAGTACAATATTCAAAATAGGGAAACATAATACAGGCCGATGTGACCGTGGACAAGAGGAAACGATAGTGCATGTTGTGCACATTGACAATGTGTGCAGCACTGCCAAATGTATGAGACTGAAGGGAAGCAATTATTTCAAAACCGTAGAGAAATAAACATACAATTGAATCTAATGGATATTCTACAACAGAACGCAGGAGATCAGTGTTATATGCACCTGTTGCAGTATCTTAGACGCATTAGTATGAGTGAGAAGATGAGTTTTACATTTTTTTGTTAAATTATTGTAACTATTACTATTGTTCCTAAATTATTATTAGTAGTAGTATTAGTATTTATGTATTTGTTTATTTATTTATTTGGGGGAGAAGAGGAAATACTTGACATACTGGTGCACACTCCATACCAGTTGGTGGCGGTAGTGCACCAAGCAGTTGTTTGGCAACCGCGCATAAACACAAATGAAGAAGAAGAAGAAGAATGCTAAAACTGCCGTTCAAGATAGCTTTTTCTTTCTAGCTTTCTACTTGTCCATTGTCAACAGGGTGCTGTCGAGACTGCTTATACCTCACGTACGAGCTAGTTTAAACCAGAGCCATATAGAGATGTAGGTTATCTCTATATTGCTCTGGTTTCAACCATTGATTATTCAACTCCGCAATGCGTGGTTGTCCAACCTACACCCGATGTTCTTTCTGAATGAGTGTGCAGATAACATCAGCCCGTCGTGTGTAGCTACCTGGTTTAATAGCAGTAACGTGACCATATAAAAAGCATAATCCACATGCCACGCGGTAGAGAGAACGTATTCCCCTGCGATGTTAAAGTATCAGTGTACAACATTCAGAGCAAATAACAACAAAATTAATCTATGGCCTACTAGCTGCAACATGCTTTAGATATTTCTTTGTTTTTATTTGATATTTCACGTTTTTAAAGTAATGCATTGGAGGCTTTAGCCCACGTTACAAATATCAATTTAATCATCCATATAATTAGCTAGTTGATAACACTCAGTTCTTAATACAAAGGTGCCGCACAGAAAAAGTCAAATGTTTTCTGGTTGGTGACCTTTAGTCTCGCCATTGATCATGATAAACGACGAAAATGTCCTGTGTGGATCAGTGGATCTCAGATTTTTTTAGTTGCACAGTTAACAACAACTACTTTGGCTGACACATTTTGGATCAGCCAAAGTTGTGCTGTAAACTGTATCCAATGAAATATACTGCCACAAACCAAAGGCCTGCTAGAAACTAATCTATTGAATATAAATGATAGAAGTGACAGCTTATGGTTGCTGTTAGGCCTCTAACCCTGTCTCAATTTACAGATCGAAACTGACCCAGAGATGGACTCTCCACTCAAAATTGGCTTCATAGGGGCTGGGAATATGGCATTTGGCATTGCAAAAGGCATCCTGGCTGGTGAGTGAGGACAGAGGAGGCTATGTCTGTGTTCATGATGATATGGAGTGTTGCTAATATATTGTGTATTTCAAATGTAGGCAATGTTCTTCCCACGTACGTCAAAGTGAGTGCCACATCATCCAGGAATTTTGGTCGCTTTCAGGTATATGTAATCATTGTACCCTCTGCTCTATCCTAACATAACTAATAAGAAATAGGGTTCTAGGACCAGATCCAAAACTCCCCACAGCTGGATGACGGCAAGTGCATGTAACTGAAAACATTCTAAAAAGGCTTTGGCTACCCACAATAATACCCATTTACACGAGTTGGCAGTGAAGAGAAATGATTTCAAATTAAGTGTCAGATAGCAAACCACATAATTAAAAGCCTAGGTGTTGGTGAGGTCTACCCCAAAAAGCCAAAAGCCATCCTATACAAAACCCCCCTCTGATTTTTCAAATCTGAATCAGTGTATGACTTGTTAATCGATGTACTATAACTAAGCAAAGAAGCTATACGCTTTGAGCATCAGTTTCTCTATTTTTTCCTCTGTATTGGTTTTCAGGAGTTGGGGGTAGCAGTCACCCACTCTAACATTGAAGTGGTCAGTGGTTCAGACATGGTTTTTGTGGCAGTCAAACCACACCTCATCCCTGGCGTGCTTAGTGAAGTGTCTCACCATGTCACCCAGAAACACATCATTGTGTCCGTAGCCGCAGGTGTACCTCTGTCTACACTAGAAGGGGTGAGTTATATTTTATAGCCATGACTACCTGACTAAAAGATCTGAATATAATTGAAGTTAATAACAATCTGTAACCGGAGTATTTCAGTATTTTTTTTTTAAGTAAACTATTAAAAGTAATTATATCTCTCAATTTTGGTTCCAGCTCCTGCCTGAAAACTCTGTTGTCTTCAGGCTAATGCCAAACCTGCCCTGCGTTGTCCAAGAAGGAGCTCTGCTGTTTTCACTCGGGTCCCGGGCACAGAAGGCGGATGCGATTCTTCTTCGTTCCCTTTTGCAACACTGTGGGCTTGTGGAGGAAGGGCCTGAGGCTTGGATTGATGTTCACACAGGCCTTAGTGGCAGCGGGGTGGCATTTGTGAGTGTTTTGGTGGATGAAAAAGAGGAAAACACCAGAAGCATCCCTGTTATAGTAAATCAGGGGTCTGGTTCAGGTTGGTCAAATCCTTCTAAATTGTTATCTAATTATGTTTTGCTCTGATTCTATTACAGGTATATCTATTTGCAGAAGCACTGGCTGAAGGAGCAGTAAAAATGGGCATGCCTACTGCTCTGGCCCATAGCATTGCATCTAAAACTGTACTGGTCTGTTCATTGATTTATCCTTTACAAGTTTAATGGGGCAACAATTGTTTTCGGCTTAGGAAAGATTGTAGTAAATATTGGTATATATGTTTTCATTAAAGGGTCACCTTTTTTTGCCTTTTATATTAGGGTGCTGGTCGGTTGTTACTGGAATCAGGCAAACATCCAGCTCAGCTTCGCTCTGAGGTCTGTACTCCTGGAGGGACCACAATTTATGGGCTTCATACATTGGAGCAGGGTGGCCTGAGGGCAGCTACAATGAGTGCAGTGGAGTCTGCCACAGAGAGGGCCAGGGAGCTTGGAAGAAAGCCTGCAGTAGACAAGAAATAAATGTGCTGTTGTTTATATTGGGACTAATATTTAAACTGGACCAGAGGACAGAGTTAAACTAACCATGAACTTGTAACTGTTTTTAGTTTTAGTTTATGGGGTTGAAATAAAAAAAACAATTCCACAAAAACTAGGACGGAGGAATTTTCATCTGGATCAACCTTAAAGTGAAATTAGTTTTACTTAATGGACTGAATTATAGATTCAAATGTTAATGTGATTACAATATTCCTGTTACAATAGTTGGCCAGTTACATGTTAGTAGATATTATAGGGGGAAAAGTACAATTAACACTTGAAAAAAACACATCGGTGGTTATTTTTTGTATAGGTCAACTGTATCATATACATTTTAATTCACAATTAAACTATTACTGTTGAAAATGAAAATGAGTAGCCTATCAGATTAATCGCTCTACTAATGCTGTAAACGGTGTCCGCTGAATGTACCAATCTACCAATCGTATCAACACAACATATCGAAGACAACTACAGAAAATGCTTGGGACAAAATAACGAAAATAATAGTGGACAGTGTTGTTATGAGAGAATGTTTGTTTTGTTTATTCATTGGAAATATAAAGCTATTCTTCCGCCTTCCCCCATTCTTTGAGTTCCCACAAGCAGTGCGCCATTCCTTTGCTTCCTGCTTCCCGTTATCCACCTCTGGACAAGCCGGACCAGCACGCGACATTTACCAGCTCAGTCCACAGACAACGCGCACAGTAAGTAAATTGACAGCTCTATACATTTTCCGTTCAGGAAGAAGTTTGAAATTTCATAGGGAATGGTAAGGTTGTTGAGTCAGAACTATAAGACTACTAGCGTTAGCTATGATGCATGAAATGGCTAACCTGGTCAAGGGAGCTAACGAGTTATTCATTCATGCAACCGGCAAGACTGACTGATCATTTAGGTCAGAGTAGTTGAATACAGAAATAACATTTTACAAAATTTAAAAATCCATATTGATTGTCATAAAAGTTTAGCCCGGCACAAGATAAAGCTAGTCTTAGCGACACAGCACCTGCCGTGAACGTGGCCTTTCCCAGCATGACATCCCGGGCTCAATCCTTGATGGTGCCAGCATAAACCAGGTTGCAGGGGCCCTAAAAGGCGCAGTTGAGCGGCAGACTATTTCTCACCATATCAATTTCTAAAATATTTGATTCTTAATTTTTATATCTGTTAACAAAAGCAATGGTTTCGCTGTACAAGTGTCAGCCACTTGAGTGTTTCGTGGTCGGATTTAACATAATCTGTCTTTGTCCTTCATGCTCTCAGATCCAGGCAAGTGAGTATTCCCCTCGTGATTCTGACATGCTTTAATTGATGTACTACGCTACATTTGTAATTTGTGGTAGAGTGTCACAAGTAAAAATTTGTGAGATGATGGTGTTTTCTCTCTTTATGGCTCGCGTCTGAATGGATGAAAAGTACGTGTTGAGATCTTTAAGGCAGTGATAGTTTTCTCTCAAACTTAAAAAAGACAAGGTGAGTCATATCATGTGTCATGATGCATACAGGAAAAGATTTCCTCAAACGAATACACACCCAAATGAGACTGACGCGCTGGAAAGTATTACAAATGTTTACCCGACAAAAAGTTAAATTGACGTTTGGGAAATGCGTTTCCTTTGGCTTTACCAGTGTCATAATGAATTCTAAATGCATGACGTTTAAGATTGGTTATGCTTCTTGAATGAGCATGTTGTTGTTGCCCTTTTATCTTTGTTTTAAATTCAAAGCACTTATTTGGATAGGTTGAATTTTGTTTGCATGTAGAGTTATGGTGGTTTCTATCACTTGACTCAAGGATTTATGGTTTTTGATGTCAAACATACTTTGTTTAATTGGAAAATAAGATACAGGTCAATGTATTTCAAACATAACCCATTAGCCAGTACACTTGTAGTCTACTACACCACCCTTAGAAGCAATCATATCTGAGTTAGCTACACACAAAGGAGTTATAGTTGCCAACAATATGTTTTCTTAAAGTACATTCCAGCCTTTGTTATTTTCGGGCTCGTGACCGAAACGCTGTGACTGAATGTTGCATGTCGGTTATGTGTTTTTCTGCTATTGATCCATTGACTTCCCTGTCCCTTTCAATGGCTGTTCCCTCGATCTGTTAAAACAGACAGACAGTCTATCACCAATTGTTAATGTTCAATGGATCAATTCATTCTTCTACTAAACTCCTCTGTGTGACTAATCCTCTAGCTTGTCCCTGTCGTTCTCTCTCCTTCTCTGCTACGGATCAAAGTCGATGCCTCAGAGGAACCCCCTGTGCTCTGCAATGGATCAGTCGGAACACACCCTCTCCCCAAGCCACCGCCAGGCAGTCGCTACCACCGAGGCCGCGGTCGACGCCAGCAAGTGCAGCGTCTCAGTCCAGAGGAACGGGGACCCGGCGCCCTCTTCCCCTGAGAACGGCAGCCTGAACGGAGAGCGCAAGCGCAGTGGGAAGAACCGTCGTCGTCGCAAACGTACCGCTAACCCCGACAGCCGCCCTGCAGCAGCGGAGGTGAAGGAGCGGGAGGACGCGGAACCTGTCCTGATGGTCAGCCAGCTTGAAGCCAGCTCACCTTTGCTCTGCCCGCAAGCAGAGTGTGCCTCCGTGTGGTTTGAGCGCAGTGTGTACGAGCAGGCTGAGAGCTTGTACCAGTGCTGGCTGGCTCGCACTCCTAGCAGGACCGCCCAGGCCCGCGGGGACCCTTCAGCCTCGGAGAGCCAGCTCAGTCCTCCACCTTCAGTGTCTTCCTCGACACCGGCCACTGGCCAGGCTGAGCGGGCACCGTCCCAACAGCCAGCCGTCCCCAACTCGCTCCCGCTTCTCTCCAGCCCTCCGCCCACTCCTGCCACCCCAGACGAGGGCTACCTATCCCTTGCCCCGACTCCGGCCACCCCGACCCTGCAGGCAGCCCCGACCAGCCGCCAGCCTATCAACGGGCTGCCTCGTATCCCTGTGGAGCTGCTGAGAGATGTGTGGCTGGAGAAGCCCCTGTACGATTGTGCCGAGGCCACCTTCTACCAGAACCTCTATGGGAACCAGCAGGGCACCTCCCACACACGTGTCAATTCACCTTCCACTTCAAGAAGTACTGATCACCCCCAAAGCCTTGTGGAGGAGGAGGAGGAGGAGGAGGAGGAAGAAGAAGAAGAAGAAGAAGAAAAGGAGAAGGAAGAGGAGGCGGCGGTATATGCGGAAAAGACTGTCGCACAGGGAAAGGCAGAAAGCTTTCACGCCTTACACCCTATCCAGGAGGAGGAGGAGCCGGCAGAGGTCACAGGAGAGGAAGAGTTGTCGTCTGTGGGTGGGGTCAGCTACTTCTTGCACCCAGACAGTGAGAAGGTGTGGCTGGACAGGTGGCGCTACGACGCTGCAGAAAGCCGCTTCCACGGTCACCGTGAGGGTGTGATATCTGTTGTGGAGGGGGCTCGGGGCCAGGGGCAAGACTCTAGAGCCCCGTCATCAGGCACCTGCACCAGCCCTCTGAGGGACAAGTATGAACCATCCCTGGAGAATGGAGCCATCTTAAAACGCTTTACTTTGCTCTTTCTCGCTTCAGTAATTTGATGTCGTCTTTTGGTTCATTTGAGTTGTGAATATTTTGTTTCTTTGGATGGTTATGTTTCTTTTTTTTGTACTTTGTTTTGTTTATTTCTGATTGGGTTTTGTTGCGAGAGCCTTCGTCTTTTTTTTGTTGTGTTTTTGCATGATCAGTTTGTTGGTTTAAATACTATTTGGAATGTTCCTGTCAACTTACTCTTCAAGGGCCCTAGGCAAGAATAGTGGATGGAAGAGCAGCCCAAATTAGGTGACACTCTGTCAGATAAATCACAGCTTATCGACTGCTCGTGTGTTTGTTCTGGCAACATGGGTGTAGAGGAACTCCTGAGTCAACCAAGACCTCTGTTTTAACCCTTGGGTGTTTTCCCACCTTTCCTCTGGCTTGCCTTTGTCTCTCTCAACAGCACCATGAGTGCAGTGGAATACCTGGCGCAGGAGAAGATCTGGTTCGATAAGCCTCGCTACGATGAGGCCGAGAGGCGCTTCTATGAAGGCATGAATGGTCCCTCACATCCGCCGCAGGTATCCCATCCCACAGCTCCAACCCTGTGTCTGTGGCGTCATCATTGTGTGTTTCTCCTTTTCTCATCTGGCCTTATCCCGCTCTTCCGTTTCAGGATGTGGGAGCTAACAGCATCCTCCAGGACATAGCTCGAGCCAGAGAGAACATCCAAAAGTCCCTTGCAGGAGTAAGTAACAGGGCTCCATAACTGTGTACTTGCCCTTAGCCTACACTACGTACTCTAAAAGGTTCAGTAAGTATTGTATTTTGCCTGACCTTACACGTATACTAACTAGCGCAAACTAGCTATGTCCGGCCATACAGCTAGTGCTACGTGGCACTGGTTTTCTGAAACACAGTGCTTTTTCCTTGACCCAGAGAAGGCTTTATGGTCCAGATCAGATTAGTGGGCGTTATCACTGCTGCTTGCTGGAAAGGTAAACATTAGAGATTGAGAACATGGCCGTTTCCAGATTGCTTTAAACGTTAGTGCTGCATGTGTTATCAGTGCCACGGTAGTGCCGTATTTATGGAATGCTGCCCCCACAATTGACTTGATACCATGGTTTTAAGAAATGGTATTAAAACGTTTGGCTTGGTCTTCCAATTTATTCCAACCACTTGCATTTCTAAATGTTTATAGCCAATATTGTTTTTATATTTCATTTGATCACCCTGCAAATTAAAATCAACTAAAGACAAGAATAGCGGAGAGGAGGAGGAGGAGGAGGAGGAGGAGGAGGAGGAGGAGGAGGAGGAGGAGGAGGAGGAGGAGGAGGAGGAGGAGGAGGAGGGAGGGTACTGGGTTCTTCCATGGTACTGGGAATGTGGATATTTTACTGGTATGATACCATGTGGTAAAGCCTCTTGCCATGTTTCCGTCTTACAACATTAAGTCACATTTGCATGTGGGTGAACCTTGTATGTATGGAAACATGTTTTTACCATTTATACTAACATGTTTGAGTTTCACTTAGTATAACCCTGGGTGCAGTTCTGCTCTATAACCTCAGCCTTTAGTTTCTACCCCCTCCACCATGCACATTCTACCTCATTCAGTTCTGTGCCTCCTTCCCCTCCCCCCCATGTGCAATTGCTTCCCTGTTTCCTCCTCCACCCCTTTTACCAACAAGCTGAAGTCTTCGCTGTTGTCTAGCAGTGGGTCTGGTGAACCTCCCCTGATCCACTCAAACCAGCTCGTAAGTGTCCCATGCTGTGTGTGACACCACCATTTGCCAAGCTAAATAGATGAAAAGATCCTAGCCCCATCCTTTGGGTAGCTGATCCTACCTTAACCCTTTCCACGTGTTTCTTCCAATGTTGATGAGTCCCGCCATATTTCTTGCTTTGTTTGCAAGGCACTTTTTTGTTTTGGTCATATCTGGGCCACGCAGGCCTCAGGATGTTTGTCTTATTCAGCTTCATGTCCGGTTTTTGATTCTCCATTTCGTGTTCGTGTGTCGTCTGTGCAGAACACTGGTTGTGGGGCAGGAGATCAGGGAGAATTTGTCAGTCGTATCAGGAACCTGGAGCTGGAGAACCACAGTCTACACAAAGGTTGGTGGTGTTGATTTAGGTTTCTATTCAGATGTTATTGACTGGAGTTCGAACGATAACTCTGGATTTCAACAATACTGCATTGTTTTGTCAGTGGTCGAGGACTTGCGGTTAGCGCTGTCTAAGTTGGAATGCCGGGTTGCGGTCCTGGAGAAATCCCCTTCCATACCAGCAGACCCTGCTGCCCCTTGCACAAACGTGAGTCACTGACCTTTTCCAAATCTGTTCTTTCTTCTCGGTTAAATCTCCAGGGCTGACATATCTCCTACTTCTGCATTTCAGGGTACCCCTGTTCAGCAACAAAAAAAGAGTGTGCCTGTGAAGGATGAAGAGGAAGACGATGACTTTGACCTGTTTGGCAGTGACGAGGAAGAGGACGAGGAAGCAGAACGACTTAAAGAACAGCGGTTGAAAGAGTATGCCGAGAAGAAGGCCAAAAAACCCACCCTAATTGCCAAATCCTCCATCCTATTGGATGTCAAGCCTGTAAGTCAGTTTTGCTCCCAAATCTGCCTGTGATCCATAGCTTTACGTGACTACTTGGCAAAGTAGTTAATAATAATAATAGATTTTCATCTGTCATCCATGTCTCTCTCTCTCTCTCTCTCTCTCTCTCTCTCTCTCTCTCTCTCTCTCTCTCTCTCTCTCTCTCTCTGCCCTCTGTCAGTGGGATGATGAGACGGACATGAGCGAGCTTGAGAAGCATGTGCGGTCAGTGCAGGCAGATGGCCTGTTATGGGGCCAGTCCAAGCTGGTGCCAGTGGGCTACGGCATCAAGAAGCTGCAGATTGCCTGCGTGGTGGAGGATGACAAAGTGGGCACAGACATGCTGGAGGAGGAGATCACTAAGTTTGAGGACTATGTGAGTGCTATTAAGATATATTTTCTCATGAAAAAACGCTGTGGCTTTTGCAATTTTGACCCCCTGCCTAAAACCCAAACTCCACATTACCAATTTTGCGTAAACATACGTAAAATACAAAGCTCGCAATATAATCTTTTCTAGTTTATCTTGGACATGCATGCCAAAATAAACCTTTGTTCTATTGGTTTCTATACTGAAGAACAATGTGTGTGAATTCCATAAAAGGATGTTTGGTGCTGTGTGTGTGTTTCTTATTTAGAAAGTGTTGGTGTCCTGATGGGTGGACTCTGCTTCTCTTTGTTGCAGGTCCAAAGTGTAGATGTCGCAGCTTTCAACAAGATCTGAGTCCATGGTATCCCATCCCTATGTCATTTGTTTCTAATTCTGTCAAACAGTATTGCTAATAAAAAAAACTTTTGCTGCACTCAAACAATTGTCTTTCAAATCTGATACATTGTTAGATGTTTCATATATGGAAAGTACGGCTGGATTATAATTTGAGTAGTGAACAATGATCCAAATTGATAAGTAATATAGCCTACCAATGAATTGTCAAACATATTTGGCAGATCAGGTGTGCTTTAGTTAGAGTATATTTGTAAGATCTGGAACCTACAGTATGTCTGAAGTACACATAGTTGTATTTCTCATACAGCGTGTGCACATGTGGACGTTACTTGTATGCCTGTGTTCCTACTGATCTGCACTGGATATGAAATGGTGTGGTCTACATGTGAACTCTTGCCTTCAATCGCACTGCATGCTAAATGTTTCCCATCATTCCTCAGAGTAAAAAGGCACATAGTTACTGTCCACCCAGTGGGGTTTTCTGAGGTACTTATGTGTTCATGTAATTTGAGCAACCACAAACGCATTATTATGTTATGTGATGTGTATTTAATTAGCAATCTGAAATTAGGTTATTCAAAATGTAAAGGCTAAATAACTTTCTTTTAATATAGGTGCCAAAACGAAACAAAAATGTCCTAGTGTCCTATTTACTTGTGTTGGTTTTGTTTTTTCCTTTGTTATTCATGAAATAATACTGTATTTAAAACATTTTTTACTTTGTCAAAACTGATTACCATTTACAGTAACAAAACAAAAGTCAGTGATGGCTATTATAAGGAGAATGAGGAATTTAACTTCCCTGATGGGCAAAAACCTAATCGGGCAACTACTGTAAGTGAAAATGAACAGTCCAGTTAGGAAATGTCTTATCTATTGAGGTTGATCCGAAAACTTTGAACTGGAGTTCTAATATATTAAGGCACCGGCCTTCACCTATGTAACAGGCCTACAATCTACAAAATACCCTTAAAATAAATGTCCTTTCCTCAAACCTGATAATCACATCTTTTCATTTGAATGTTAAAAGCCCCCCATTGTTCATGTTTTTATTTTATTATAATCAAACCGTTATTTAAGTAGTGAACACAGCAAAAAGGTGTCACTCCTAGCAGGTGTCATTGACAGGCCAACAGAAGTGGAGACAAAATGAAACTAACAGCTGTGAGATCACAGATTCGAATAGAACAAGTTTATATTGTTACTATTTTTAAATGTATTTATTTATTTTATTAACAAATCATGAAGTGGGCTTATTTTGAACACCCATGGGCTTAAAGGGTAGGTAGCCTTAAAGGCCATGCCAGAACTTTGACAAATTAAACAATAAAAACAATGGTATAAATGAATTATTGATACTTCTAATGAGAGATTAGACTTTCATTTTAACTTAAACATTCTTACTTAAATTGGGGCAGTAGCCTATAGTAAACATATTTGAGAAGCTGATTTGGTGGGTTTAATAGGGGCGTTCACCCTATCTGGTCTGCTCTATTTGTTTTAGGCTTTAAATAGGCCTAGCCATATATACAAATACTTTTGTGTAGGGTCATTGGGGAGCTGTTTATCTAGCATCTCATCAAACACTCCTCTGTGAAGCCTCTACTACTAGACCATTGAATTGAAGAGGGTTAGCTGCTCATTCAAAGTTACTGTATAGCTCAGACGTCTGGATTGCTGTACACACTTTGACACTTGGTTACAGGATGACGCAAATGCCTGGGGTTCAAATACAATGGAACGATAAACGAGACATTTGGACCGCGTTGAAGTTATATAAAATACATATTGTCCCATTTATCACTCAGATACCATTTGATATGTCAGATAACTTTAGCCTCATTAACATTTTTAAGCTGCATCCTCCAACCTCACTTGCATCGCCATTCCTTGTTTTTGTCTACAGATTTCCAAAAGGAGTCATCACTGCCCTCTGCTGTCTCTCCGGTCCCCAACGCAACCAATACCACACCACCACAAACAAACCCTTTGCTGCACCTAGCCATTTACCGGTCATGTCCTGTTTGCTCATTTATTAGGCCTGCAGTTTGGGCAAATAATGCCGTAAATCTACAGTGCATCTATAATGGATAGTACTTTTCCTGGTCTCTTTGGAAAATGGCCATTTTTAATGTACAGGGTTCTGAAATCACATTTGTTTTGTTTGGCAGAATTTCATTCCTGTACTGTAATTGTGTCCTTGTGTGTTGGGTTTGAGAGTGGTGAAAGAATAAGAAGAAACGTTGTCATATATTTCAATACGTCAATATTCAAGTATTAGATTGTACAAGCAACTTAGTGGTAGAAATAAAATAAGCAATGCATCTGAAAAACAAAACTAAACAAAAATCTAAATACAAAAAATATACACTGGGGTAAAAAAGTATTTAGTCAGCCACTGATTGTGCAAGTTCTCCTACTTAGAAAGATGAGAGAGGTCTGTAATTTTTATCATAGGTAGACTTCAACTATGAGAGACAAAAATGAGAAAAAAAATCCAGGAAATCACATTGTAGGATTTTTAAAGAATTTATTTGTAAATGATGGTGGAAAATAAGTATTTGGTCAATAACAAAAGTTCAACTCAATACTTTGTAACATAACCTTTGTTGGCAATGACAGAGGTCAAACGTTTCCTGTAAGTCTTCACCAGGTTTGCACACACTGTAGCTGGTATTTTGGCCCATTCCTCCATGCAGATCTCCTCGAGAGCAGTCATGTTTTGGGCCTGTCGCTGGGCAACACGGACTTTCAACTCCCTCCACAAATTTTCTATGGGGTTCAGGTCTGGAGACTGGCTAGGCCACTCCAGGACCTTGAAATGCTTTTTACGGCGCCACTCCTTCGTTGCCCGAGCGATGTGTTTGGGATCATTGTCATGCTGGAAGACCCAGCCACGTTCCATCTTCAATGCTCTCACTGATGGAAGGAGGTTTTGGCTTAAAATCTCACGATACATGGCCCCGTTCATTCTTCCCTTAACACGGATCAGTCGTCCTGTCCCCTTTGCAGTAAAACAGCCCCAAAGCATGATGTTTCCACCCCCATGCTTCACATTTGGTATGGCGTTCTTGGGATACAACTCAGCATTCTTCTTCCTCCAAACACGACGAGTTGAGTTTTGACCAAAAAGTTCTATTTTGGTTTCATCTGACCACATGATATTCTCCCAATCCTCTTCTGGATCATCCATATGCTCTCTGGCAAACTTCAGTCGGGCCTGGACATGTACTGGCTTAAGCAGGGGGACACGCCTGGCACTGCAGGATTTGAGTCCCTCTCGGCGTAGTGTGTTACTGATGGTAGCCTTTGTTACTTTGGTCCCAGCTCTCTGCAGGTCATTCATCAGGTCCCTCTGTGTAGTTCTGGGATTTTTGCTCACCGTTCTCATGATAATTTTGACCCCACGGGATGAGATCTTGCGTGGGGCCCCAGATCGAGGGAGATTATCAATGGTCTTGTATGTCTTCCATTTTCTTACAATTGCTCCCACAGTTGATCTATTCACACCAACCTGCTTGCCTATTGCAGATTCACTCTTCCAAGCCTGGTGCAGGTCTACAATTTTCTTCCTGGTGTCCTTCGACAGCTCTTTGGTCTTGGCCATGGTTGAGTTTGGAGTCTGACTGTTTGAGGCTGTGGACAGGTGTCTTTTATACAGATGACGAGGTCAAACAGGTTCCATTTATACAGGTAACGAGTGGAGGACAGAAGAGCTTCTTAAAGAAGAAATTACAGGTCTGTAAGAGCCAGAAATCTTGCTTGTTTGTGGGTGACCAAATACTCTTTTTCCACCATCATTTACAAATAAATTCTTTAAAAATCCTACAATGTGATTTCCTGGATTTTTTTTCTCATTTTTGTCTCTCATAGTTGATGTGTACCTATGATGAAAATGACAGACCTCTCTCATCTTTCTAAGTAGGAGAACTTGCACAATCACTGGCTGACTAAATACTTTTTGGCCCCACTGTATGTATAAATATATCAAGAAGGGCACTTTTTGACTGTTGGGCAAAGTAGCAAGTGCTTAATTCCCTAATCATTGTGTATGATCTATTATTGTTTCTCATCTAAGTGCAAAATCTAAGTATTTTATACTTCATTTATTATTACATTTAGATTTCTTCAGTGTAAATACTCAGAAGGTGTATGAGGGTTGTATGAGTGGTTCTGTGAGTGGACTGAGTGAGTGAGTGAGTGAGTGAGTGAGTGTGTGTGTGTGTGTGTGTGTGTGTGTGTGTGTGTGTGTGTGTGTGTGTGTGTGTGTGAAAAGAGATAGATGTGCTGAAGGGAGGGGCCATTGGTGAAGCCTTGGTAAATTGGATGACACGGTGCGTGCGCAAGGAATGGAAATCAGAAGAGAAAACAGGATTAAGGAAATCACCTGATTCATAAAAATAAAAGTGTTTTTGTCCGACATTATTATTTATCGAGATTTTAATCTGCGATTATTCATTTGGGAAATAATTCGCGGATTTGTTAAAATTCTATGTATTGCCAAGGATGCTGCGGGCTCGTTGAATCCCTGTTATAATGGCTTGAGTGCGCTTCCAGACGATAGGCAAGGTCCTAGCATCCCCGTATATTATTTTCAATATATGGTGATCAGGCAGGATTAGGCAAAATTCATTGTAGAATACAATGTACAATGCCATTACATTCTTGTGCGCTTCACATTGAAACAACAACACGCTCTCCGGAACAGACGTTATCGAAATCTCTACGATTGTTAATATCTCGTCGCATCCCTCATCTTTGTCTGGGTATGTAGTCTATATCGTTTTTAATTAAATATAGATGAAATGGGGGAGACATAGAAGCTGCCTATATTTCGATCATGCCATTTTGTTGATTAAGCAAAGCAGTGGGAACTGATGCATGTATTATTATAAACCGAACAATCACTTCCGAGTGGAAAATGACCATAATGTCCTGTTCTCGGGTCTTTACTTATTCTATCATTGAATACATGTTTTCTGCACATCAACATTTGGCTGGCCTATAGTGTGAACCAATATGGATTATGAAACAGTACCAGCGTGAAATAATTAGGACCTTGGGATTTGATGAAAATATTTGACAGCCTATTAGAATTAGCCAGCATGCAAGGCCATGCACATACCCACTCTCTGGTTGTAAGTGGTTAACCCCAGTATTATACCCGTGTAACTTACCAGTCTACCAGCCCAGTTTACCAGAATGATATCCAGCATTCCATGTGAGGTTTGATGCTTAAAGCATAAACTTAACAGACTAATTAATGAGTGGCCCATTCATTAGGGGTGATGTACTATATTCTGTCAGACTGGTTATGTCAAAATGTAACAACGCTTGATAATGACTGACTCATTTCACTCAGAGAAAGAGAAAATGTATGATTCCACTTTAAATGTAGTTGCTCAGGGCTAGGCCGCTGAGAGGGCATGTGTTAAACAGCTGTGTTTGTAGTAATGCCATTCAGCTCTGCATGTGTGTTTGGGCATATATTGTGTCCACTGGTGGTGTGGTTGGCATACTACATCATATTTCAATATTTATTCTTGTGTGTTTGTGTGTATTACTGTGAACTGAGGTGTTAAACTCAACTCTCTTTCCGATCCAGCCACAAGCTATTGATGACATAGCCCAAGCTAAGAACCCTTCCTTGTTCACAGAGAGCAACATTTCTCAACACAAAGATTTGTTAAGAAATAAATCCAATCTCTGTTCATCCTTCCATTCCCAATTACTGGCCTGCTTGTTTGTATTGAGCAGTGATTTCTTTGTGTTTATTTTTTATGTACCTCTTATATCCCCCCCCCTCCCCCCTCACTCTGCCTCTCTATACCTTGCTTGTTCTTATTTCTTCCCATCCCCTAGGTGATTTGCCCTCCCCAGTGTGATGGCGTATGTCCTGGTTAGTGTCCTGCTCCTGGCCCTGATTCTCACTGTGCCCAGCCAGGCCTCCCCACCCTGCCCATTGGGCTGCCGCTGCTACAGCCTCACTGTGGAGTGTGGCTCCATGGGGCTCCGAGACATCCCTAAACATGTCCCACCCTCCACACAAGTGGGTCCAACCGACACACACACACACACACACACACCTGGTTACAGTCAAACACAAAGAAACGCATGTAGATGTCTGCATGTCTGTAAGGGATTACGGTTCAAAAATGCAGTTGGACCTTTAAAATGCATAGAATCTAAGTGGCGTCCTCCTTTATTCTAACCTCTGCGACTCCCCCTTTCCCTGTCTATCCCTCCAGACGATCTTTCTACAGGACAACACCATTGGTCAGATCCGTCGGCAGGACCTTGCTCAGTTGGTCCGACTTCACTATCTCTACTTACAGGTTTGTAGACTCATGCTGCCCAGCCATTGACTAAGCCATCGGGTCGAACTTCAAGGAAAGAAACAGTTTTAATGATGTGAGGGTGTGTGTGTTTGTTTGTCTGTTTTATTGAGGCAATATAAGTAGATTGATTTGAATTCTACATACGACGCTTGCTTTGTCGATAAGCCGACAGCCTTGTTTATGTTTCGAACAGCTCCAACTTAGTATATTGCCAGGGCATGTGAATGGATCACGAGCAATTCAGTTAATTATGGTACTTACATTTTAATCTGAGTTTGTGTATTGGGAACGGTTAACGATTTGGACTATCACAGCCCTGCTCTACCCCGTCGTCTCCAAAAGGCACCCAAATAAGAACTAGTGCGATGCCAGAACACTGCGTTCATCATATGATTCTAATTCTCTATGATCATTTCTCCCTTACAGAACAACAGCATATCTGCGTTGGAACCTGGATCATTCCGGAAGCAAGGTTCTCTGCTGGAGTTGGCACTGAACGGAAACAGGATCCACTTGGTCACAGCTGACATGTTTCATGGCCTGGAGCACCTCCGCATCCTCTACCTGGCAGGAAATGACATCACACGCCTCCAGGACTACACTTTTAGAGGACTACAGGTAAACCACATTCCACAGGTACAGCATGTTCTCGTGGGTTCTGCTTCTGGTCCTGCTGGATCTCTGCTTGGCGCAAGCGAACACTTGCTGTATATTTCATTTCCTCTATCAATAATAAAAAAGGGCCTTTTGTTCCAGCGTTTACAGGAGCTTCACCTGCAGCAGAACAGCATTGAGCTGCTGGCAGACCAAGCTCTTGTGGGCCTCACCTCCCTGGCTCTGCTGGACCTGAGCAGAAACAACCTGCACACCATCGGCCCGGCCTCACTGCGACCCCTCGTCAGTCTGCAGGTGCTGCGCATCACAGGTGAGCCTGGCCGAGACAGGACTAGAATGGCATGCAATAAACTGAAGGGTGACGATCAAACAGAAGGTAACGATGGAATTCTGTTCTTGGTACCACGAGACAATCCATGGCGCTGTGACTGTGCGCTGCACTGGCTACGCAGCTGGATTGATGAGGAGGGCCAGCGGCTGCTCAGTTCGGCGGAGCGGCGCTTGGTCTGCACGGAGCCCCCTCGCCTCTCCCACCTCAGCCTGGTAGAAGTGCCTCTCAACAGCCTGGTTTGCATCCCTCCTCTGGTGCAGCTAGAGCCTCGGAGAATGGCTGTCAGGCTGGGGGAGAGCCTGCGGGTTTCCTGTCATGCTTCTGGCTACCCAAGACCCCAGGTGGGGCCTCTGTACCACCGCATTCTAGTCATTTCATCACAACCTAAATTCAGCATGTACTTAGTTGGTTTGTAAAAAAAAAAAAAAATGATATCGGAGCATAATGATAATAATAATATGCATAATTGTATTATGGTTGACGATGTTGTGGTTTCGCATTCTGGTTTTGTCAGGTGACATGGAGGAAAGCGTCACAGGGCAAGGTGGTGATGTCTCCCAGAGGGCTGGTGCAGGAGCTCGGGGCTGGGGCAGGTGGAGGTGGGGGGGAAGGAGGAGGAGGAGGCACTGGGGCGGAGGAGGAGCAGCCAGAGCAGGGCAAGGTGCGGCTCCAGAAGGTGGAGGGGGAGCGGTTCGACCCCGACACGGGCAGCGGCATGCTGTTCCTTAGCAACGTCACCGTGGCCCACGCCGGCCTCTACGAGTGTGAGGCGTGGAACGCCGGGGGGGTGGCCCGCGTGACCTTTCAGCTGGCCATCAATTCCTCCACGTCCTCCTCCTCCTCCATTTGGGCCACCTGGGCCCCCGCCTCGCCCTACGTCCCCCCCTGGCCTCGTTCCCGTAACAACCGCCCTGCCGCCTCCGACGTCAGCCGTGAGCCCCTCTACGCGCTGGGCAGCATGGCTTTCAGCGCTTTGGGAGCGGCCACACAGACCGCCATAGCCATCGGCATCTCGCTGCTCGCCCTCACCGCCCTCTTGCTGGTGGCCATGATCTACAGCCGCCACCGGCAGCGTCTGAAGGAGGCCGACTGTGCCGAGAAGGAGGAGAGCATCCTGTATGTCAACGACTACTCGGACGGGCCGACCACCTTCGCTCAGCTGGAGGAGTACCGCGATGAGAGGGGCCACGAGATGTACGTCCTCAACCGGGCCAAGCCGGTCCTCCCTCCGGCACCGCCCACCGCTCTGACCGCCACCACAGCCTTGGGCTACCCCTCCCAACCGGAGCAGCTGTCCCCGTCCAGAGCCATGTCTCCAGGGCCAGGCCAGACCCTGAACCCTCCTCCCTCTAAGACCCAGCAGGAGCCTGACGTACGGACCATGAGGAGGATGGCTGGGGAGGGAGGGGAAGCTGAGCCTGTGATCACGTCGGAGGCAGAGGGCATGTTTCTCAACCACACTGGTCTGTTCATCGACTCACAGATTGCTTACGAAATCCACTGCTGAACAGCTGAAGGAGGGATCACCCGAGGTGTTCCTTCGCTGAACATAGAGAACAAAGGTATATTTACTCCTGTTATCTCAGCTGCTGAACAGGATTTTGTACTGCAAAGGGATTGATCGGTCTAGGGAGAGGAAGGGTCACGGAACAAGTCCAATAAGGCCTTTCGAAATCCTTTTGCGAGAGACTGGAAGTGGCCGTGTTGTTGAATGCGATTAAACCACACACTTTACATCTGCTCCTCATTGGGACGGGGAATGAAGTCAGCCCACTCTACGGCATCCGTGGTGTCTTCAATGGGAGCTGAGACACGCTCTGCCTTTTGTTCTGTAGACGAGTCGAGTCCATTCTGGGCTGACAGATTGGAACACATGACACCAGGTCTAGGAATGAAACTTTTCACTGGGGAGAGCCCATTTATTAAAAAGTCCTTGGCAAGACTCTAAACTGTTTTATGAAAAATGACCACTTGTGTATCCACTCAAAAGGGAGTGAGTGTGTTGAAAAGAGCTGAAGACCCTTTCATGGTATTTTCTATTGAATGATGATGCTGTACAGACATGGGCAGACTGACCCTGGCATTTTACCCTTTCTGAAGGCTAGAAAAGCTGGAGAAAATAATTAGCTGTTCATGTCTTTGGGCAGATTGCTGACTGCTAAACACAGAATTTCACTATCCAAGTGTTTTCTAGAGCAAAACGTTCTTTCCAAAGATCTCATCTGAAAACTTGTTTGACCACCTATCTTAGTCCTACTAAAATCATATTGAACTGATGTAATTTACCAGAATATATGTACAATGTGAATATGCATGAATATGTATTTACATAAGGGCATTTTCAACTCAATCCTATAAAGAATAATCTAAAATGTACGAAAGTGTAGTACATGCTTGAAGAAAGTATTGTTTGGTCGCTTGTACCTCGAGCTGTTTCTGTATGTCATTGAATCCGGTTCATGATATTTGCGTCGCTGTGTTTTGAATCACGTGAATGTTTTCAAAGTCTGGAAAGCATTTAGCCATTGTGTTTTCTTAGCTTTGTTATTGTTAATATATGTGAAGAACAAGGGAAAAAACTAAAGCATTTATCAATTCATACTCAGCTGATACCTAAACAACACAGCTGTCCTTTCAAATATACATTCTGTTTATACTTTTGTCAGTTATTCTCTATTTATTTATTATATTGAATTGTTAGTGTAATTTATATTTGCTCCATGTGACACATTATATTTCCAAATAAATAAATACAATTACCCGGTACTGTACAGTTTTGAATTAGCCTATACATGCTGTATTGTGATACCGGCACAGGCTTATACTTCTTTTAACTTTAATCTCTCTTTTCCTCTTTTCTATTTCAATTTCTTCTCTTACCAGTAACAGCCACCCATCCTTCTGTTTCTGTTTGCAATAGCCACTGTAGCTTTTAAGAGACTTTGTGTGCTCCAGGCCAACAAATAGTGCTCCTGTAATGCTTACTCTATCGACATCCCATTCACACATTGTTTCTTCTCTACTCTCTCGTTGATTCAGTACTGTTGTCAAATGTTTGCCTCAAAACAATGTTCATCACAATTCACAATCCTGGAAACCTTTGCCTACTTCATACACACTGATAAACCTGACAGACAGGGTTCAAAGCTACGTGTGGTTGTCCAGGTTAGATGCTGTCTTGGCCTCTGTCACAAAACAATCAATCAATCAATCAATCAATTACGCTAATCATCCACTGATTGATTGAACAGGCACCTACCAAAGGTCATTTGAGAGGTTTGATTTGGTTACTCATGTAAGTTTAACATGGAAACTTTTCTCCTGCAGTCATGTGATAAAAGCCTGTGTTTTGCATGATACTGATGGACCAATCTAAAGGCAGTGACAACCTCAATAGTAACTCATATTTAACAGAGCATCTAGTTGCACAAGGGACATATGTATCCATACAAATCTTGCAGTATATGAAGATTGGAACGACCATGGTGAACGATTGAGAGAAGCGTTTGAGGCGGACTCTTGTCTTCTGTAAATTGGGGATTTTCATGAAGTGGACAAGAAACAGAACAGCCAGGTAAAGGTGAAGCAAGCGCATGACAGGCGAGTGAGGTGCTGGGATAACGGCCACGGAACACGGCAGCAACGATGAGAATCAGAGACAAGAGAGGGAAGGTGCCGTCTCTCCCAGAGCAAATGGAGATGGAACTGATCGTCTCCGGGGCCAAGGAACAGCTCGCCAAGGTACAACTGGAACAGATGCGGATGGAGGAACGAAGCATGGGCCAGGTAAATTCAGCGTCGCTAGAAACAAAGAGGATGCGTGAGCACGCGCGATCATCAGCAACGCCTTATTTCAAATGTAGCGCAAAAGAAAATAATTGAAATCAATATTGAAATATTCAGAGGCCTGGCTGGCACAACAGAGTGCCCTGCATTAATTCCCAGGAGGACAAGGTCAAACCCCACGCAGCTCCAGGGCAACAGCAAAAGATAGAGATGAAGGTGAACTCCCTACTCGCTTATCTTTTCTATGTCTGCTGGGGTCTTCATGTCCTGTTTGGTTTGGAGTCATTGTTGGTCATCACCATGATAAGGTGTTGGGTCGATGAGTTGTTTATACTGTTTTTTTTTTTTTACGTTGCTCGGAACAGCGCTCTGTTTAACCGGCCTAATTTATTAGACCGGTCGTCATAAAGCCAGGATTTAGCATTTCTAAAAGCAACTTTAAACAACAATACATGTTGCCCGCGTTACAAATTGTGAAGCCCAAACTCACAACGACTTGGCATGATATGGGTGCCTGCCTGTGTCTGTATTAGGCCTAGGCACACTGTACTAAAGCTCTTTGAATACCAATTCACTAAGAATTTTTCAGTTTTAAGACTTTGACTTTTAAAATCGATGTTTTAAGCTTAAATCACCATCAACACAATCAACATTAGCTGTCCTTGCAGACTCACCTGAAGCATCCACTGGAGGTGGTAGCCCCTGCCTGCTCCACACCCCAGGGGGGTGAAGAGAGCTACAACCCAGGACCAGGATCAACCCAGCAGTTGCACATTGAGATGCAGGTGCTCCTCTTTTCTTTCCTTTTGATCAAAAAATTATAAAAAGAAAAAAATCTGCATCATTGCTTTGTATTCTTCTAAGGTATGCCTTTGTCTGCGCATACTCTGCTGGTAGCAAAGCAGCTTTTCCTTCATTGTAATCATTCATTTAGGTGTTTCCATCCAATTTCCCGTCAATGAAGAAACGTTTCTTCCCTGGTTCGAACCACCATTCTTTTGTGACAACTGTAAGTTTCAAATGTTTTTGCTTATAATTGCATCACAAAGAAAGTGCTAGAAAAGCTTTATAGTAACACACACACACACACACACACACACACACACACATACACACACAGGCTCTCTGTCCTCCCAGCAGTAATTCTGATAAATTCATGTCCTCACCTATTTCTGGCCTGTGCATCCATCTTCCCCAGACTCCAGACAAGCCTCTCCCAGCTGGGACCACTCCACTGCACAGAGGGAGCAGTCTAAAATGGAGGAGAGTGCTCCCAGAGAGGAGGGGCTTGGTGGTTAAAGATGTGGTGTGCCTGCCACCGGGACACTACCTGTCACAGAACAGGTCTGTCAACGTATCCCAATCATTCAATTACACTTGGATCACACACGCAACAGATGCCTATTACAATCTTGGAAACCTATGCACTACACACGCACAGAACCAGTCAAACGTTTGGACACTTTCCCATTGACCTGAATCAGGAAGTGTGTCTAAACTATTGACTGCCACTGTATATAAATGAAGTAATGTCGTCTGTGCCACAGACACAGTGTCCCGACAGTCAAGGAAAAGGCAGCGCTGGCAGCCATGGGGCTAACGGCTAGACTGACCATGAACTGTAGCTGGCAAGCTCATGAGATGGAGGAGCGCCTTGCCTCTTTGTTCAGGGGGCGCTTCCTCCGAAGCCGAGGGGAGAAGTTCAGCTTCACCTACCTCCAGGTAGCTACGACGACCTGTGCACAAAACAAGTACCTTGTGGTCAGAGCATACAGTTTTGCTGTCTGCGTTTTGAGGATGAGTGAAGTTCGGAGCCTAAAGAGGTCAAAGCTGTAATGTGGAGCCGTATGGCTATTGGGGAGTCTCTAATTGTAGGTCTGCGTCTGTCCTTTTAGTGTCTGCAGGGATCCCAGATGCTGTTTGGACCAGCCACTCCTCCTCAGGGGTCGTGGACTGGAGAGAAGGTCCTGAGCATGGCGGGACTCGGCCCCCTCTACATCCTCAGTCACCACGACTACCCGCAGGTAAACGCCAAGACTGTCTGCTGCTGCCCTTGAGATAGACGTGTGTGGGCTGGCACATTACTTGATCATAAAAATACACTGGGAGATTATATGGTTTCAGTTGAATGTGAGTGGAGGACCGGTTTCTGTAAACGGGACTAGGTAAAGGATGTATTAAGTACCTCCTTATCTTTTAACAGGAAGACTATTACTGGCCAACAAAAAGAACTCAAGTGGCGAATGGGTAAGCATGTTTTGATGTCACGCCATCAAACAAGTAGTGTTGACAGGTATTTTATTACAAGAAGTAGCCTGTCAACTCTAAAGTGAGTTACAGTGACTTTGTGCGGGCTTGTACTGTAATCTTGACGATCACAATATCCAAGTCACAGTAACGGGGTTTCCAGTTGCGACACCGGTTGTACCACTATGCCTCAGAACCTTCTTTTATGTGCAATTCAGACATGAGTTATATGTGGACGCTGGAGATAATCAGGTCTCCATGGAAACTCGGGAAGAAAGAAAAAAAGAGTGTGCTGTTTCTAGTGGCAGAGAGGTACAGTATTTTCACAACTACTTGCTCACAAAAAGACTTCCGGTGCTTTTATAGGTCAGTGAAATAAATCCAAGTTTGACCTGAGCAGCTTCCAAATCAAACTTTATGCAGGGGCTAGTATTTCAACTTTATGAAATCCTTTGTTTTCATCGTGTCAGTGTGCTCCAGACCTGGACACCATCCTGAGACGGTACACTGAGAAGAACACGCTGCAGGATGGTCGCGCACATATTAAGGTGAGGCGGAGCGCGATCTTGACCTGTGCCATGACGGCGCTGAGGAAACCAACCTTCCGCTACGTGACTCGCCCTATTATTACCTTCGATGAAGAGATGGAGGGGCACGAAGACCCTCTACGACAATTCTTCAGGTAAGCCGTCCATCATTTTGCGGGACGATTTTTGCTGTCAATTCTTACTTTATGTAGTTAAATATATATCAAAATGATGCTAGGGCACTGTTACAAAACCATTGTGCAGAATACAGTGTCCTGCCTTTTGGGTGGTCTTTACTACCCTCAGACTAGCTTTGTTGGAGCTGCAGAACAGTTTAGTAATGGAGGGGAGACCAGGTCGACTGCTGCTGACCTATGACCTCTCAGCGCTAAACGACAGGAAGTACTACGATGCTGGGGTTCTGATTGGCTGGTCTCTGGCTCATGGGGGGCCAGGCCTGCACTGCCTACACCCCACACTTTATCAGGTAAGGCTTCTCTCGACCTATTGGTGAAAAGGTGTGTGTGTGTGTGTGTGTACAACTGTGATTACATTAAAACTGTGGTTGTTGTGTTCCGATTTCATTTTGTTTTTGACATTTCTTGTTTGCTCTGCCAGCTGATGTGTGGGCAACACCCCCCTCTGGAAGACTTCAGCTGGAGAGACATCCCTGATGCAGATGCACAGGTCCGACTCCAGGAGGTACAGCCGACTCCATCAACATAAGACAGACACACCATATCCCTATAACTATTTCATTAGATATTCCTGTTGCTCTGACCCCCTCTACTTGGTTCAACGTTTAACATGTAGGACAAGAAGGTGCTGTGGAAGAGCTGAATGTAGACAATGCATGTTACTCTTTGGGGTGCTGGGCATCATCTCGTCTAAAATATTTGACCTGTTTTTTGAATGCGCTTTTTTTACAAATGAATATTACGTTTATACTTAAAACGGAAGGATGAACACAATGCTGCTTAGATTACAGTACATTTTGAAGATGGGTTAGAAGTGATGGCCCCTATTTCTTGCTGCTTAGATTACAGTACATTTTGAAGATGGGTTAGAAGTGATGGCCCCTATTTCTTGCTGCTTAGATTACAGTACATTTTGAAGATGGGTTAGAAGTGATGGCCCCTATTTCTTCCTGCTTTAGCTGCAGAGCTGCTCCAGTGTGAAGATGATGAGTGCCAGTCTGTGTGAGTGGGTGGCAGACTGTGGCCTATCCGGTATTTACTCTGCCCACAGCTTAGACCTTCCCTCCGTCAAAGCCCACGTGGTCAAGCATTGCATCTATGAACGGTAAATATCCTAACTATATATACAGAACCGCAAACTAAAATGATTCTGAAATTGAACCAGCTGACTTAATGGTGGTCTTCTCTAGTCAGAACCATTATTTGTCGAAACATCCACCACAAATGTTAATGTTTTAAATAGTAAGCTCCAAAACCCATTGGGTCAATCAACGGTACGTGTCTTCCAGGGTGGCAAGTATGATCTCTCAATTCACTGAGGGGCTGAACAGTTGTGGCGGTTTGTGGGACTTGGTGAGGGCCCACTGGGAGGCCTTTCTGCCCGTCATGACTCACACCACAGCGGCTCACCTCGGAGACCTTCAGGGGTCTGTTCACTGTCCAGTGGAGCAGCCCGGAGTCTACCCTGAGAACTGCAGAGGAAACCACCATCACTCACTGGGAGGCTGTCCTCACTATGGTCCATGGTAGGCATAAATAACAGGGAGGGATGGGGCCGGTCAGTGTTTTCTGCAGGTATTTGTTTCTGATAGAATCTGGGTATCGGCTGATGAAAATGTTGGTGTGGACCACCGGATAGTACACGTGGCTGTTTGTGTGAAATTTTAGACCCCCAAATGATCTGGAGTTTGGGTTGATCCCCTTTTAACAGATCGGGACACCGGTTTCTCCTTGGAGGAGCTGCTAGCCTTCGTAACAGGAGACCATTGTCTCCCTCCCCTTGGGTTTTCAAGAAGCCTTCGCTTTGGCTTTTACTGCCATGACCCGAGAGTGCTCAGTGTGCCCCTGCCCCGTGCCTCAACCTCCACTCTGGAACTGTTCCTCCCTCGGGGTGTTGTCAGTCTGGCTGAGCTCAGCGACCTGCTTGCCAGAGCTGTGCACGTGCCTCAGGGCTCAGGGAATATTCCGATGGAGGCGTGCTCACCAGACACTTGGTAAGATTGAAGTAGTTCGCATGGGATTGATATGGCTGGAGCGCACATATGGGAGAAGTTCAGATGTGATACCGCAACGCAATATTCCACATTTTTATTGATTGGTGAGATACTGCCCAATTTAGTATAATTCCTGTTTTATTCTTAATTGTTTTCAAATAGTGTCTGGTGGAAATACGTTTTTAACGCAACATAGACATTAAACATAGGGTTAATGAAAGTGTCAATATAAAGTTTTTATTCATTCATGCATGTATGTTTTAAGATAAATATTAAATAAATCAACTTGTATTCAAATGCAAATATTCTGAGCGTATGTCCTATTTTGGAACCATTCAAAATATAAAGAGTACTATGCTTGCCTGAGCTTATGAACTATTTGATTTTGGAAGGTTTGGTAACACAAGTGCCCAGTGTGAAGATGTTGTAGTAAAAGGCTTCCCTCTTCTTGAATGGTACAACTCTAAAGCATGAGTAAAATGTATAACAGGTTACAACATGAAGAGGTGAGTTCCTGCTGTCAGACAAAGAATAGCTTTACTCTCCCCCTTTTTTAAATTTTTTTTTTTTTAGACCCATCCGGTCATCCTACTTGTGCTTCAAAGAAAAGTGTTCTGGTATTCCTTAATCTTTTGTTGTTCCGATGATCTCACATAGCCTACCTGGTGTTTTCAGTACCCCTGAACTGGACTTCAGCCCTTCCGAACAATAAGGAGAGTAATATATTGTGTCTACTGTCGTCTTTAACTAGCGACTGACTACATCCTCTGCTCAGACTGAAACTATTCTGGTCCTTTTTCTTGTGTGTCTGTCATATTTATGTCTTCCGGTCTTGTCCTTGGTGGTGTTATTCTATTAAGAACTATGAGTACAAATTGTCACATGTATATTTACTCATTAACTTGGTTACATTTACCAATAGTTTGTGGCCAGTTTCTATACATATTCAATTTTCAAAATGTACATACCATAGCAATGGTCGCAACTTGAAAAAAAGATAATGCTGGGATACTAGCTTTCCTGTGGAGGAAAGGCAGTCTAACTAGATTTAGTGCACGTCTTTCCAAATGTATGATTAAAGCAAAACTGGATTCTTTGGTATTCCCTAATACTAAAATTGTGACACATTTGAGAAAAAGTATTCTGGGTCAGTTGTGTATAATCAGTTTGCAAGAATGTATTCATTGTAACATGTAATACAGCAACTGACAAAAGGAAACACTGCTTGTTTTATCAATGGACCCTGATAGGGCCATAATGCTTCACCCACATTGAGAGTGCTCACCAACAGTTTTAAGACAGTATTTATGCACTTCTTGACACTCATGTCATCGGACTTTGACTTGGTCCAAAGAGTGGATAGGAACAAGTTGCTCAAAGTAGTTTTATATAAATTCAAGTCTCCAAGACTGACACCCTCTACAGGCCAATGGGCATTCCTACATATAGTACCTTATTGGGACTTTGTCTACTATGTACTCAGTAGAGACAATATGATTCGAATAAACTGGTTTTCAGAAGAACCTTTAAAGTGCAAAATATTGGAGTGATTAAGCAATGCTAACAAAAGAAAGAAACGTTTCTGTACTGAATTCCAGAGTTCTTAGAAATATTTACACAGTAGATACAGGCACTTATGTCTTTGGTTGGAGTGACCCAACATTGCAGAGAAATGCATTCAATAATGATGCAAATGAGTGATTATTTCAAGATAGACAGAAGTTAAAACAACTCAGCTAATAGAATAAGGCATCCTTCAGGTAGTATAAAAAAAATGATCTAATTTCATTTCAGCATACACCAGTTTTTAAAATTTCCTTCATTTACAATTGAAACATTTTTCTCAACCCTTTCATGCCCAAGCTATACAAACCCCACTCTGGGAATTTGACAGAATCAAATCAAATAAAAGTGATTAAATAAAATCACATGAGTACAGCACAAGTTGCCATCTCAGTGCTAACATGCCTCCAGGGGCGACACTTAATATTTAATAGATCTAAGGAGCTATATGGGTGCTGAATGTCTGATTTGACATGGCTTGGTCTCTCCCAACAAATAATGTTAAATCGCCTATTTTGGTATAAAAATCAGCCTATTAATAATACTGTTAGTAAAAGTTTGAAAATAACTACTTTTAGTCAATCTCCTTGGTGTGCGTTAATAAATCCTCGTTCGACGATCAGTCAACGATACGCAAGACTTGACCGATCAGATTTGTCTATGTAAATTCTTGGTCGGGGACACCTCTCCATACCTCACAGATGTCACAAATGACAACTACATGTTTGTGCTACTTGCACAGAGGCCTAGTGCACTGGGGTCACCAGCCGCTGACTTCTCTGTCTTTGGCAGCTGGGCAGATGTTGCACATCTTCCTCTTCACTTGGCCCTCCTGTCCGATGTTCTCCTGTGGCTACGTGGTGGCTGCGTCTGTTTGTTTTACTCTACATCTGTGGTGGGGCGTGCCCTCTATGCGCCTCTTCATATATGGCATGACAAGCTCCTTGATGAATAGCTGCTGTGCATTGGTCACACCACCCATGTAAGCAGGGTGTTGTGCATTGAAGTTGGGCCAGGCACTGAGAATGGCAGCATCCAGCACATTGTTCCAGAGCACCCTGGGCCTCCTTCATGTTCTCCGCTTCCATGCGTAAGGTGTGAACCATCTGATCCACTGTGTCCACTCCTCCTTTTGTTTTGTTATAGTATTGGATCACCTAAGGTGTCTTCCTCACACTGTTGTCATCCACTGCTTTGCCATCATGCATTGTGCTCAGGAGGACAACGGTCTTTCCCTTCTTTGATATATGATAAAAAATATTTATTTCTTAGATATAGCAAGGAAACACTCAGCCATGCATGATATACCATAGGGAATGCAGACAGGTCATTTTTGACCCATGTTGCGCATTAGAAGGGTAGTGCCACCAAAAATAATTTTCATTAAAAAAGTAAGTACAAAAATGGATTTGTTATGATCAAAAACAAGTTCATTGAGGAATACCTTGGAATACTGAATGATGAGATTAATTCATTGCGAAGGTATAGAAAATAAAAACTGAGCCAGGTCACTTTAGACCCATGTTGTGTATCAAAGTTGAGCATGTCATTTTATAAAAACAATATTACATATTACAGATCTGCTGTATGGGAAACCGTCTGTCAGCAGGACAGCTCTCAACAGTCTAGAGTAGACAGAGGACACAACCATTACGTACATGATTAACTATTGATCTGTTATGAAGGTAGAAGACAGGTTGGGATGTCAATAGACAGGTTAGGTATAGTTCTGTGGAACCAGGACTTTAATGCTTCTAACTGTGATCCGGTGAGCTGTCCCATTCAGAATGTCGTTGAATACCTGAAAGAGCAAACAAAATAAACGTTTATATTTTTGAAATGGCCTTTACAAAGTCCATCAGTGTCTAGAACATCTTTCTTGCTTCGGATCATTCTCTCTCTTCCACTTATTCAGACACAAATTACCTTTTCAAGAGTTGCAATGATGGTTGCATTTGTAAGTTGACCAAAGGAGGTCATTTTGACTTGTAGGTGTGCCAGTGTTGAAAGTTCTGTGTTAAAATACAATAAAAAATGTAAAAATATGTTTTTTCAATTCCAGTGTATCTTGTTCTTAACCCATATGCTATGAGAAAATATAAACTTATTTCCATAAGCTGAATTATGTTATTTACAGTTAAAGTGTAAATTTACAACTTCAACTCAGAACAGAATAAGCATTATTCAATACATACCTGCAAAAGCGCTCGGCATTGTAGTGGGAGCGGGCGTCGGTGCGACCGTCGGGGAAGCTGTCGTGGTGGTGTTTGGGGCCTGCGTGGTAGTGGTCGGGAAGTGCGTTGTGGTGGTCGGGGTGGCCGTCGTGGTTGTCGGGGTGGCCGTCGTGGTTGTCGGGGTGAGCGTTGTGGTTGTCGGGGTGGGTTGTGTGGTTTTGGGGAAGGCCGTGGTTGTGGTCGAGGTGGCCGTCGTTGTCGTGGGGGCCTGCGTCGTGGTTGTCGGGAAGGGTGTCGTTGTTGTAAGGGCGGGTGTCGTGGTTTTTGGGGCGGCCGTGCTGGGCGTCGTAGCTTCCGCGGCTGGTGCCGTGGTAGTTTGTAAATCTACAGTTGCATTCGATGGAGCTTGTATTGTAGTTGTTGGGGCTTCAGTTGTAGTATCAACTTCCTCTGACATAATGAAGTAAGGCAAAACGGTCAGTGGTTAACCAGGCTAGTTACCGGGCCAAAGCAATTCTTCTTTTCCCACTTCAATCTGGATACAGCAGCGGTTCCACCTATTGTCATGCTTCATCAGGTAACTGTTAGGTCCAATTGCAGATAATTTACTGGAACTGTATAGGAACTAAAAAGATACCACAACCCATAATGTGAAACATATAAAGTAGGCCTAAACTCGGGAGGCAGACAAAAGCTAGGTGTAGGATCCAAAATTGTCATATTTAGGTTTTGTTGTGTCCTGTACTTTTTTGTTTGAGTTTACCCCATCTAGTGGCCAGAATGAGCGGCCGGCCCAGCATTAGAGGACAGGTGATGCTACCTGGAGGGTGTGGCTGGAGCAGGAGGAGACCGTCTTTGACCACACCTCCTCAAGACACCGTTCCTGCAGTGTATCATGCATTCCTTAGTTTGTCTTTGCAATCCTCATTTATAATTAACACTCGAACCTCTAAGTTTTGTATTCTTATATCCTTTGAAATAAATAGAGCCTTATCATTTGGACTACGCCTTTCTGTGGACCCTGGACACCATAGGAAGGGGAGGGTCAGAGTCCCTAGCTCAGCCACCATAGTGGTTACCAATAGGACAGGAAATATCAACTACAGTAGGCCTAAGCCCCTATAAGGAAACAAAGGTTTTACTTGAAACAAGGATCTCTTTCGAATACAGGCAAAACAATAGCGATGACTGAACATACACTGGCAAGCAGGAACTTAAATATACCTGTCACAGGCACAGATTGGTGAAGATAATCAAATCAATTAGGCCTATAGGTAGGTTTCTATGACCGCTTCTTTGCCTCTCTCCAGGATGACTAGTTTAACTTTTGAGAAAAAATAAATCCTTGTTTTCCTCATTGGAGCTTCATGATGCCTATTGTTATGTGTCCTATCCTGTGTGCACCTGATTTGATCAAATCTACACTGAAAACCATTGCATTTTCTCTGCATTGGAAGTGGTTGGAAGTTTGCAGTAGATATTTGTATTTTTCTCAGTAAAGATCAAACAGAATAGTTTTGATGATACCTCAATTCATTGGGACATGGGATTCAAACGGATTAAAATGTAATATTATATTAACAATTGCATTACCAGCATTTGTGTTTTTTGTGTTTTTGTGTGTGTTGACTTCTCAGTTGCAAACATACTCTATATGTCAATTCAGACTAAATAACCAAAATCAGTTGGTCAAGCCTGTAAAACTGGAATTTCCGGCAGTGATGTGAAATGATGCTATTTTCTCATTTCAAACAAACTAATGCGACTAGAGCTTAATAGAGGGGCAGTCCAACATTAGTAGAGAACTTTATTTGACAATGTTCATTAATTGCTGCACTTTTTAAGAATGATTGGAGCCTCTAAGGATGCAGCCATGAGAAGATGACCAAATTCTCCTGTGTACTAAGACCATTGCAGTAGTATTTGAGCTGGAGTGTTCTTACAGGTGCATCGCTCTAGTTAGATCCTCACAGACACTGCCTTTAAGTCAAACTGTGCTTTCAGAATGACTGCAACTTAGCAAGAGTTGAGTAGACTTACTCAAGCAAAATAATCTAGTAGAGTACTTATACTTTCTAGGAATTAGAAACTAGCACTCTTTTGACCCCTGTCAATGTTGAACGACAGTTTCCATACCGACGCTCCAGTGAGCCAATGTTAACATTTCAAAATGTTTAGTTCTCAAGCTCACGGTGTTGGTTGCTATCATGAGGGACTTTGTAAATTATTGGGTTACTAAAACAACAACACAAATATTTGCCTAATTAGGGGATCCCATTCTGGTAGACAGGGAGTCACATTTGTATTACTTTTGTTGAAGCTGTTTATGAACATTGTTAACTGGCAGTAGATGGATGTAGCCTGCTACTCTTATTTCTCTAGATAGCCTGCATAACCTGTATTAGTCAAACAGAACAAACCTTAATAATTAACCTTATAAAGTTAATTCATGTCTAAATGAATTGTATTAACTTAAACAGATTTAGGTTTTGTCTTACCTGTTGTAGTATTTTGCCCTTTAGATAAATCAAAATATCCAACTAGTAAAATCAAATAGATTACTTTGCTTGCCATGATGGTGGAAATCATTGAACCTCTGTGATACACGACTAAGACTCAATGCAGTTGCTGCTAAGAAGGTTCCTGTGTGTATTGGGTCGGGTCAACATTAATGACATTGCACTCACTACATTACAGGAAACAAAATAAACTAGACCAACAAGTTTTCAAATCCCATCAATTGTTCAGAATTTGCCTGGGACTGAGGCCACGGTTGTGATGTGCTTTGGATGTATAACGGACACTGTGTAGGCCGAAACTAGGGAGGCGGACTAATGGTAGGCCTAAGCTCCTATAAGGAAACAAAAGGTCTTACTAGAAACACGAATCTCTTCCGCATTCAGGCAAAACAATAGCAATAACAGAAGCAGGAACTTAAATAAACTGGTCACAGGCACAGATTGGTGAAAATAATCAAATCAATTTGGCCTACAGGTGGGTTTCTATGCTGCTTCACCTTTCTCTGCTGGATGTAGGATGGAGTCAGGTAATTTGGGACACTTTTTGGAAGAATTACCAGGAGACCATCAAAAAGTTGGTTACTCACTCAAAATATGTATTCGTAAGTTGTTATGGATCTCTGCAATATTTCTGTTTTGAAATGATATTGTAAAGTATACTTGTTTATAAACTGTAGACCTTCAAACACACCAAGACACCTTACACAATGATGGTATGTTCAGGTAAAATGGGACAGCTGTCAAAGTAAATTGGGACATTCACTTTCAGTTAAATTTTGTACAAATGAACATAGTCAAATTCATCGATGATAGTTGGGTTGTAGTTTAAAATTTTAGAAGGTAAAAAGGCTGAACGGCCCAGTGAAACGAGCCAGAATACTTCTTATTAAACCAGCCTACCGTGTGTAGCCTACACTGCAACTGTGTGATACAGTCTCTGTAGACCAACCCCTTCTCCTCCCTTATGCCCTAGTCCTCCCCACCGGTCTGCTGGAACCAGCAATGGCACTGGTCGCAGCTAATCCACTCCTATGTCAGCCTGATCACTTTAGTTCTCATATATTTGTATCTTATTGCAACTATTAACACTTAAAAAAGTGTCCCAAATTTGCTGAATTATTGTCCCATTATACCAAACACATAAATAAAATGGGACAGTGCTTCAAAAGCTTATCCACAAAAAAAAAGTCTATTCAGCAAATATTCCTATTAAAAATAAATAACGAAATAAAACACTTGATTATAATACCGTTCTGCAGATTTTAAAATATTCTGTTATTGGTATAGCACACTTGTTATTTTTCAAAAGTAAAATTACATGTCACAACGCTAACCCAGTGACTGGCCTTACCAGACGTACTTCAAGGTTTTGCCACAAACTTCCCTGATTACCACAGACCAATTAAAACTAATTATTTATGCTAAATGGATGCTGTAGCAACAATTCAAAGACACTTTTCTGTGATTGGCTGCTAATCTTTATAGAGCACTGTGCCTGAGAGCTTATGTGTTCCAATTTACCTGATGTCCTAATTTACCTGACTTCTAACTGTGCCATCAGTGTCCAGACCCTGACATTTGTAGTCCCTGGGAAAAAGCAGTTTGCTCCTGATTTGTTTCCCCCCAGATAAAAGATCTGCAATTATACAGTCATTTTTTCATTCCAGAAGAGTTTTGTCAGTTATAACGCCTGGCCATGTTCACAAAACCACTGAATAAAGTTCGTTTTATTTTAATGTTTACTAGCTGGCACACACTGAAAACCTTTTTGAAAGGAGAGATGATCGAGAAGTGCTTGAAACAAGTAGGCCTACTGACTTCCACATGGACCTACATTTGTGACTTTCATTTTGAATCTCTGAAAAAAGAAAAAAAAGCTTTGCAAATTATTTCTGTTTGCTAATGGAGTGCAATATTTCTTAAGACGAATAGTCTCACACAAGTTCAATTTAATTCATTTACGGTTCTGTGTGTGTGATGAATATAAACAAACTTATTTCTTGTGTGATGTGAGACCCTTCTTACTGATTTCTACTGTCCTTATCGTAACATTTCCAGCACCCCTCTCGACAGTCTTTTTTCCTATATCTTATGTTCCTCCGCTATGCCAAAACTACAGTTAACACCTGTCTCCATACCGACATTCCTGCATGCAAAATAGTTAACTCAATGGAAAGAGGCATAATAATCAGTATCCTGCATTGGCTAGTCTATATGTAAGGCTGATCATTTCACAAAGTGTTGCCTCCCGGACAATGGGACCCAGAGGAGCTACAGAGGCAGATAGGCAAAATATGTTAGTGAGGCGAATGAATGAGAAAATACAGGTCAAATTGGAAATACTGAACGCTGCACTGCCACAAATAGCTGAACAAGAAAAGAACCCCATATTTCACACAAGCGTTGTGATTCATTATTTTTGCAACATTTCCATTGGTCGAGGTCTGTTCCTGACAAAAAGTAGTCCCATGTTGTTCCCTTGCACGCTGCTTGTAGCCTCCAGTCAGCAGGGCAGTGCATCCATAGCGAAGTTCTTACTTTTGGCCAGCGGGAGGTGCAGTTTTAATATTAATTAGATGACAGCTTTTCCAATTTCTTTGCTTCTTGCATGCAAAACTTTTCTGATATATGTGTGCTTGTACTTCAGAACATAGAGCCTTGGGTACCAAGTCCCACTTTCCCCCCCACTTCGACGCCCCTGCCCTGACATCACGTGTGATCGTAAATTGGCTTGCTGTGCATGATTGTGTGCAGTGCCCTGTGAGGATTCTTTTCTGGTGTGCTGTACAGTGCAGTATTATTAGGTTGCAGTCCCCGTGGCGGGTGTGGGTTCGGTGTGGGGTGATTTAGGCAGGCGAGCACCCATACACTCTTGTTTTGGCCCCTGTAGGTGGCGCTGGGGGGTGGGTATAGAACTGTGGCCCCTATACCTGAGTGCAGGCTGTATATTCATTAACTTATATATTTATGTCAATAAAGACTCATTGTTTTGTCCTCTTGGGTTTCCGGCACTTTTCAGACACATTCTGTGTGCGGGCTCTCTACCTTCTATCTAAGGCAAGGTTTATTACACCATTAAAGGTGAGACTTAAGGCAATTTTCAAAGTACAATTTTATTCATGAGTACAGAGAGCAAGTATGTACACAGAGAAATTACTACTGTGAGTTGCACTCCAACGACATAGTAAGTTCTGATTTGTTGACAAGGTGGAAACGAGTATATCGGTCTAAACTTAACGAATCATTCCATTGGTCAAGGGGGAACACGTGTTGCCTCCCAGTATTGGAAAGGACATGTATGGCAAATTGTATTATGATGACTAAGAACAGACAACACTGGCCTTCAGTGTTTTCAGAGAGGTATGTGTTATCTCCTTGGTGCTCTGGCCTTCCCTCCAACTCGTCCCTCACATCTGAACAACAGCTCAGACTTAGGAGGCCCAAATTTGGCCCCTACAACATGAAGAGGTGAGTTCCAAAGAATAGCTTCACACTCCCCCCTTTTTTTTTTAGACCCATCCGGTCATCCTACTTGTGCTTCAAAGAAAAGTGTCCTGGTACTCCTTAATCTTTTGTTGTTCCGATGATCTCACATAGCCTACCTGGTGTTTTTAGTACCCCTGAACTGGTCTTCAGCCCTTCCGAACAATAAGGAGAGTAGTAAATTATATCTACTGTCGTCTTTAACTAGCGACTGACTACATCCTCTGCTCAGACTGAAAATTTTCGGGTCCTTTTTCTCGTGTGTGTGTGTGTGTGTGTGTGTGTGTGTGTTATTTATGTCTTCCGGTCTTGTCCTCCTGGTGGTGTTATTCTATTAGAACTATGAGTACAAATTGTCAGATGTATTGTCACTCATTAACTTGGTTACATTTTTTATATGAATTCTACTTCTTACTCCCAAAAAGACAAGGCATTAACCAATAGTTTGCGGCCAGGTTCTGGACATAATAAATAAGCAAAATGTATGTATCACAGCAATCGTCCCAAAGAATATGCTGAGGATACTAGCTTTCCTATCTATGTCTTTCTCCTGTGAGTGTGGAGAATAGGCAGCGTAACTATATTTAGTGCACGTCTTTCCAAATATATGATTAAAGCAAAACTGGATTCTTTGGTATTCCCTAATATTAAAATTGTGACACATTTGGGAAAAAGTAGTCTGTGGGTTATTTGTGTATAATCAGTTTGCAAGAATTTATTCATTGTAACATGTAATACAGCAACTGACAAAAGGAAACACTGCTTGTTTTATCAATGGACCCTGATAGGGCCATAATGTTTCACCCACATTGAGAGTGCTCACCAACAGTTTTAAGACAGTATTTATGCACTTCTTGACACTCATGTGATCGGACCTTGACTTGGTCCAAACAGTGGATAGGAACAAGTTGCTCAAAGTAGTTTTATATAAATTCAACAAGTCTCCAAGTCTGACACCCTCTACAGGCCAATGGGCATTCCTACATACAGTACCTTATTGGGACTTTGTCTACTATGTACTCAGTAGTGACAATACGATTCAAATATAAACTGGTTTTAGAAGCTTTAAAGTGCAAAATATTGGAGTTATTAAGCAATACTAATAGCAAAAACAATAATTATGCTAATATACATTATGCAAATAAATGTGTTTATTTCAAGAAATTACATAAGCTCAAAAAAGTCAGCTAGTAGGATAGGGCATCCTTCATGTAAAGTATAAAAAATGGGTCTCATTTAATTTCATCATACTCCAGAGTATTATGTTTAAAACAATTTCCTTGATTTACAATTGGAACCTTTTTCTTAATAAGCATGTCATATTATAAAAACAATATTACAGATCTGCACGATTGGAAACCGTATGTCGGCAGGACAGCTCCCAACAGTCTAGAGTAGACAGAAGACACAACCATTGTTTACATGATTAACTATTGATCTGTTGTGAAGGTAGAAGACAGGTTGGGATGTCAATAGACAGAGTAGGTATAGTTCTGTGGAACCAGGACCTTAATGCTTCTAACTGTGATCCGGTGAGCTGTCCCACTCAGAATGTCGTTGAATACCTGAAAGAGCAAACAAAATAAACGTTTATATTTTTGAAATGGCCTTTACAAAGTCCATCAGTGTCTGGAACTTGGGTATTGCTTCAGATCATTCTCTCTCTTCCACTTGCACACAAATTACCTTTTCAAGTGTTGCAATAATGGTTGCATTGGGAAGTTGACCAAAGGAGGTCATTTTGACTTGCAGGTGTGCCAGTGTTGAAAGGTCTGTGTTAACATACAATAAAAAAGAAAAACAAAATGTAAGACAAAGATTCCAATTGCAGTCTACTTTGTTCTTAACCCACAATTATGCTATGGGAGTCGATATACTTTTGATGTTATTTGCTGCTAAAGTGTTTACTTAAGCATAATTCAATACATACCCTCAAAAACGGTCGTCATAGTAGTGGGTGTGGTTGTCGTTCTAGGTGTGGGGGTAGGCGTAGTTGTAGAAGTGGGCGTGGTCGTTGTCCTAGTTGTTGTGGCGGTCGTCGTGGTGGTGGGGGCGGTCGTCTTGGTAGTTGAGGCGGTTGTCATGGTGGTTGAGGCGGTCGTCGTGGTGGTGGGGGCGGTCGTGGTGGTGGTGGTGGAGGCGGTCGTGGAGGGGGTGGGGGCGGTCGTGGTGGTGGTGGGGGCGGTTGTAGCATTGAGCAGCGTAGTTGTATTAGTGGGCGTGGTCGTTGTTCTAGTTGTTGAGGCGGTCGTGGTGGTGGTGGGGGCGGTCGTGGTGGTGGGGGCGGTCGTGGTGGTGGTTGAGGCGGTCGTCGTGGTGGTGGGGGCGGTCGTGGTGGTTGTCAGGGCAGGCGTCGTGGTGGGGGCGGTCGTGGTGGTGGTTGGGGCGGTCGTGGTGGTGGTTGGGGAGGTCGTGGTGGTGGGGGCGGTGGTGGTGGTGGTTGGGGCGGTGGTGGTTGGGGCGGGCGTGGTGGTGGGGGCGGTGGTGGTGGGGGCGGTCGTGGTGGTGGTTGGGGCGGTCGTGGTGGTGGTGGGGGCGGTCGTGGTGGTTGGGGCGGTCGTTGTGGTGGTTGGGGCGGTGGTGATTGGGGCGGTCGTGGTGGTGGTGGGGGCGGTCGTGGTGGTGGGGGCGGTCGTGGTGGTGGTTGGGGCGGTCGTCGTGGTGGTTGGGGCGGTCGTGGTGGTTGGGGCGGTTGTAGCATTGAGCAGCGAAGTTGTATTAGTGGGCATGGTCGTTGTCCTAGTTGTTGAGGCGGTCGTGGTGGTGGTGGGGGCGGTCGTGGTGGTGGGGGCGGTCGTCGTGGTGGTTGAGGCGGTCGTCGTGGTGGTGGGGGCGGTCGTGGTGGTTTTCAGGGCAGGCGTCGTGGTGGGGGCGGTCGTGGTGGTGGGGGCGGTCGTGGTGGTGGGGGCGGTCGTCGTGGTGGTTGAGGCGGTCGTCGTGGTGGTGGGGGCGGTCGTGGTGGTTTTCAGGGCAGGCGTCGTGGTGGGGGCGGTCGTGGTGGTAGTTTGGGCGGTCGTGGTGGTGGTGGGGGCGGTCGTGGTGGTGGGGGCGGTCGTGGTGGTGGGGGCGGTGGTGGTGGTGGGGGCGGTCGTGGTGGTGGTTGGGGCGGTCGTGGTGGTGGTGGGGGCGGTCGTGGTGGTGGTTGGGGCAGTGGTGGTTGGGGCGGGCGTGGTGGTGGTGGGGGCGGTGGTGGTGGGGGCGGTCGTGGTGGTGGTGGGGGAGGTCGTGGTGGTTGGGGCGGTCGTGGTGGTGGTTGGGGCGGTCGTGGTGGTGGTTGGGGCGGTCGTGGTGGTTGGGGCGGTTGTGGTGGTGGTTGGATCGGTCGTGGTGGTGGTGTGGGCGGTCGTGGTGGTTGGGGCGGTCGTGGTGGTGGTGGGGGCGGTCGTGGTGGTGGGGGAAGTCGTGGTGGTTGTCAGGGCAGGCGTCGTGGTGGGGGCGGTCGTGGTGGTAGTTGGGGCGGTCGTGGTGGTGGTGGGGGCGGTCGTGGTGGTGGGGGCGGTCGTGGTGGTGGTTGGGGCGGTGGTGGTTGGGGCGGGCGTGGTGGTGGGGGCGGTGGTGGTGGTGGGGGCGGTCGTGGTGGTGGTTGGAGCGGTCGTGGTGGTGGTGGGGGCGGTCGTGGTGGTTGGGGCGGTGGTGGAGGTGGTTGGGGCGGTGGTGGTTGGGGCGGGCGTGGTGGTGGTGGGGGCGGTGGTGGTGGGGGCAGTCGTGGTGGTGGTGGGGGCGGTCGTGGTGGTGGGGGCGGTCGTGGTGGTGGTTGGGGCGGTCGTGGTGGTGGTTGGATCGGTCGTGGTGGTTGGGGCGGTTGTGGTGGTTGGGGCGGTTGTGGTGGTTGGGGCGGTCGTGGTGGTGGGGGCTTTTGTGGTGGGTGGGGCGGTCGTGGTGGTGGTTGGATCGGTTGTGGTTTTTGGATCGGTTGTGGTGGTTTGGGCGGTTGTGGTGGTTGGGGCGGTTGTGGTGGTTGGGGCGGTTGTAGCATTGAGCAGCGAAGTTGTATTAGTGGACGTGGTCGTTTTCCTAGTTGTTGAGGCGGTCGTGGTGGTGGTGGGGGCGGTCGTGGTGGTGGGGGCGGTCGTGGTGGTGGGGGCGGTCGTTGTGGTGGTGGGGGCGGTCGTGGTGGTTGTCAGGGCAGGCGTCGTGGTGGGGGCGGTCGTGGTGGTGGAGGGGGCGGTCGTGGTGGTGGTGGGGGCGGTCGTGGTGGTGGTTGGATCGGTCGTGGTGGTTGGGGCGGTTGTGGTGGTTGGGGCGGTCGTGGTGGTGGTGGGGGCGGTGGTGGTGGGGGCGGTCGTGGTGATGGTGGGGGCGGTCGTGGAGGTGGGGGCGGTCGTGGTGGTGGTTGGGGCGGTCGTGGTGGTGGTTGGGGCGGTCGTGGTGGTGGTTGGATCGGTCGTGGTGGTTGGGGCTGTTGTGGTGGTTGGGGCGGTTGTGGTGGTGGTTGGATCGGTCGTGCTGGTTGGGGCGGTTGTGGTGGTTGGGGCGGTTGTGGTGGTTGGGGCGGTCGTGGTGGTGGTTGGATCGGTTGTGGTGATTGGGGCGGTTGTAGCATTGAGCAGCGAAGTTCTATTAGTGGGCGTGGTCGTTGTACTAGTTGTTGAGGCGGTCGTGGTGGTGGGGGCGGTCGTGGTGGTGGGGGCGGTCGTCGTGGTGGTTGAGGCGGTCGTCGTGGTGGTGGGGGCGGTCGTGGTGGTTGTCAGGGCAGGCGTCGTGGTGGGGGCGGTCGTGGTGGTGGTTGGGGCGGTCGTGGTTGTGGTGGGGGCTGTCGTGGTGGTGGGGGCGGTCGTGGTGGTGGTTTGGGCGGTGGTGGTTGGGGCGGGCATGGTGGTGGGGGCGGTGGTGGTGGTGGGGGCGGTCGTGGTGGTGGTTGGGGCGGTCGTGGTTGTGGTGGGGGCGGCCGTGGTGGTTGGGGCGGTCGTGGTGGTGGTTGGGGCGGTGGTGGTTTGGGCGGGCGTGGTGGTGGTGGGGGCGGTGGTGGTGGGGGCGGTCGTGGTGATGGTTGGGGCGGTCGTGGTGGTGGTTGGGGCGGTCGTGGTGGTTGGGGCTTTTGTGGTGGTTGGGGCGGTTGTGGTGGTGGTTGGATCGGTTGTGGTGGTTGGGGCGGTTATATTATTGAGCAGCGAAGTTCTATTAGTGGGCCTGGTCGTTGTCCTAGATGTTGAGGTGGTCGTGGTGGTGGTGGGGGCGGTCGTGGTGGTGGGGGCGGTCGTGGTGGTGGTGGGGGCGGTCGTGGTGGTGGTGGTTGGGGCGGGCGTGGTGGTGGTTGGGGCGGGCGTGGTGGTGGTGGGGGCGGTGGTGGTGGGGGCGGTGGTGGTGGGGGCGGTTGTGGTGGTTGGGGCGGTTGTGGTGGTGGTTGGATCGGTCGTGGTGGTGGTTGGATCGGTCGTGGTGGTGGTGGGGGCGGTCGTGGTGGTTGGGGCGGTTGTGGTCGTCTGGGCGGTTTTGGTGGTTGGATCGGTCGTGGTGGTGGTTGGATCGGTTGTGGTGGTGGTTGGATCGGTTGTGGTTGTTGGATCGGTTGTGGTGGTTGGGGCGGTTGTGGTGGTTCGGGCGGTTGTAGCATTGAGCAGCGAAGTTGTATTAGTGGGCGTGGTCGTTGTCCTAGTTGTTGAGGCGGTCGTGGTGGTGGTGGGGGCGGTCGTGGTGGTGGGGGCGGTCGTGGTGATGGGGGCGGTAGTCGTGGTGGTTGAGGCGGTCGTGGTGGAGGTGGGTGCGGTCGTGGTGGTTGTCAGGGCAGGCGTCGTGGTGGGGGCGGTCGTGGTGGTAGTTGGGGCGGTCGTGGTGGTGGTGGGGGCGGTCGTGGTGGTTGGGGCGTTGGTGGTTGGGGCGGGCGTGGTGGTGGGGGCGGTGGTGGTGGTGGGGGCGGTCGTGGTGGTGTTTGGGGCGGTCATGGTGGTGGTGGGGGCGGTCGTGGTTGTGGTTGGGGCGGTTGTGGTTGGGGCGGGCGTGGTGGTGGTGGGGGCGGTGGTGGTCGGGGCGGTCGTGGTGGTGGTGGGGGCGGTCGTGGTGGTGGGGGCGGTCGTGGTTGTGGTTGGGGCGGTCGTGGTGGTGGTTGGATCGGTCGTGGTGGTTGGGGCGGTTGTGGTGGTTGGGGCGGTTGTGGTGGTTGGGGCGGTCGTGGTGGTGGTTGGATCGGTTGTGGTGGTTTTGGCGGTTGTGGTGGTTGGGGCGGTTGTGGTGGTTGGGGCGGTTGTAACATTGAGCAGCGAAGTTGTATTAGTGGACGTGGTCGTTGTCCTAGTTGTTGAGGCGGTCGTGGTGGTGGTGGGGGCGGTCGTGGTGGTTGTCAGGGCAGGCGTCGTGGTGGGGGAAGTCGTGGTGGTGGTTGGGGCGGTCATGGTGGTGGTGGGGGCGGTCGTGGTGGTGGGGGCGGTCGTGGTGGTGGTTTGGGCGGTCGTGGTGGTGGGGGGGGCGGTCGTGGTGGTTGGGGCGGTCGTGGTGGTGGTGGGGGCGGTCGTGGTAGTTGGGGCGGGCATGGTGGTGGTTGGGGCGGGCGTGGTGGTGGTGGGGGCGGTGGTGGTGGGGGCGGTCGTGGTGGTGGTGGGGGCGGTCGTGGTGGCGGGGGCGGTCGCGGTGGTGGTTGGGGCGGTCGTGGTGGTGGTAGGGGCGGTCGTGGTGGTGGTTGGATCGGTCGTGGTGGTTGGGGGGGTTGTGGTGGTTGGGGCGGTTGTGGTGGTGGTTGGATCGGTCGTGGTGGTGGTTGGATCGGTTGTGGTGGTTGGGGCGGTTGTGGTGGTTGGATCGGTTGTGGTGGTTGGGGCGGATGTGGTGGTTGGGGCGGTTGTTGTGGTTGGGGCGGTTTTAGCATTGAGCAGCGAAGTTGTATTAGTGGGCGTGGTCGTTGTCCTAGTTGTTGAGGCGGTCGTGGTGGTGGTGGGGGCGGTCGTGGTGGTTGGGGCGGTCGTGGTGGTGGTGGGGGCGGTCGTGGTGGTGGGGGCGGTCGTGGTGGTGGTTGGGGCGGTCGTGGTGGCGGTGGGGGCGGTCGTGGTGGTTGGGGCGTTGGTGGTTGGGGCGGGCGTGGTGGTGGGGGCGGTGGTGGTGGTGGGGGCGGTAGTCGTGGTGGTTGAGGCGGTCGTGGTGGAGGTGGGTGCGGTCGTGGTGGTTGTCAGGGCAGGCGTCGTGGTGGGGGCGGTCGTGGTGGTAGTTGGGGCGGTCGTGGTGGTGGTGGGGGCGGTCGTGGTGGTTGGGGCGTTGGTGGTTGGGGCGGGCGTGGTGGTGGGGGCGGTGGTGGTGGTGGGGGCGGTCGTGGTGGTGTTTGGGGCGGTCATGGTGGTGGTGGGGGCGGTCGTGGTTGTGGTTGGGGCGGTTGTGGTTGGGGCGGGCGTGGTGGTGGTGGGGGCGGTGGTGGTCGGGGCGGTCGTGGTGGTGGTGGGGGCGGTCGTGGTGGTGGGGGCGGTCGTGGTTGTGGTAGTGGCGGTCGTGGTGGTGGTTGGATCGGTCGTGGTGGTTGGGGCGGTTGTGGTGGTTGGGGCGGTTGTGGTGGTTGGGGCGGTCGTGGTGGTGGTTGGATCGGTTGTGGTGGTTTTGGCGGTTGTGGTGGTTGGGGCGGTTGTGGTGGTTGGGGCGGTTGTGGTGGTTGGGGCGGTTGTAGCATTGAGCAGCGAAGTTGTATTAGTGGACGTGGTCGTTGTCCTAGTTGTTGAGGCGGTCGTGGTGGTGGTGGGGGCGGTCGTGGTGGTTGTCAGGGCAGGCGTCGTGGTGGGGGAAGTCGTGGTGGTGGTTGGGGCGGTCATGGTGGTGGTGGGGGCGGTCGTGGTGGTGGGGGCGGTCGTGGTGGTGGTTTGGGCGGTCGTGGTGGTGGGGGGGGGCGGTCGTGGTGGTTGGGGCGGTCGTGGTGGTGGTGGGGGCGGTCGTGGTAGTTGGGGCGGGCATGGTGGTGGTTGGGGCGGGCGTGGTGGTGGTGGGGGCGGTGGTGGTGGGGGCGGTCGTGGTGGTGGTGGGGGCGGTCGTGGTGGCGGGGGCGGTCGCGGTGGTGGTTGGGGCGGTCGTGGTGGTGGTAGGGGCGGTCGTGGTGGTGGTTGGATCGGTCGTGGTGGTTGGGGGGGTTGTGGTGGTTGGGGCGGTTGTGGTGGTGGTTGGATCGGTCGTGGTGGTGGTTGGATCGGTTGTGGTGGTTGGGGCGGTTGTGGTGGTTGGATCGGTTGTGGTGGTTGGGGCGGATGTGGTGGTTGGGGCGGTTGTTGTGGTTGGGGCGGTTTTAGCATTGAGCAGCGAAGTTGTATTAGTGGGCGTGGTCGTTGTCCTAGTTGTTGAGGCGGTCGTGGTGGTGGTGGGGGCGGTCGTGGTGGCTGGGGCGGTCGTGGTGGTGGTGGGGGCGGTCGTGGTGGTGGGGGCGGTCGTGGTGGTGGTTGGGGCGGTCGTGGTGGCGGTGGGGGCGGTCGTGGTGGTTGGGGCGGTCGTGCTGGTCGTGGGGGCGGTCGTGGTGGTGGGGGCGTTCGTCGTGGTGGTTGAGGCGGTCGTCGTGGTGGTGGGGGCTGTCGTGGTGGTTGTCAGGGCAGGCGTCGTGGTGGGGGCGGTCGTGGTGGTGGTTGGGGCGGTCGTGGTGGTGGTGGGGGCTGTCGTGGTGGTGGGAGCGGTCGTGGTGGTGGTTGGGGCGGTGGTGGTTGGGGCGGGCGTGGTGGTGGGGGCTGTCGTGGTGGTGGGGGCGGTCGTGGTGGTGGTTGGGGCGGTCGTGGTTGTTGGGGCGGTCGTGGTGGTGGTTGGGGCGGGCGTGGTGGTTGGATCAGTTGTGGTGGTTGGGGCGGTCGTGGTGGTGGTTGGATCGGTTTTGGTGGTTGGGGCGGTTGTATTATTGAGCAGCGAAGTTCTATTAGTGGGCGTGGTCGTTGTCCTAGTTGTTGAGGCGGTCGTGGTGGTGGTGGGGGCGGTCGTGGTGGTGGAGGCGGTCGTGGTGGTGGGGGCGGTCGTCGTGGTGGTTGAGGCGATCGTCGTGGTGGTGGGGGCGGTCGTGGTGGTTGTCAGGGCAGGCGTCGTGGTGGGGGCGGTCGTGGTGGTGGTTGGGGCGGTTGTGGTGGTGGTGGGGGCGGTCGTGGTGGTGGGGGCGGTCGTGGTGGTGGTTGGGGCGGTCGTGGTGGTGGTGGGGGCGGTCGTGGTGGTGGTGGGGGCGGTCGTGGTGGTTGGGGCGGGCGTGGTGGTGGTTGGGGCGGGCGTGGTGGTGGTGGTAGCGGTGGTGGTGGGGGCGGTGGTGGTGGGGGCGGTTGTGGTGGTGGTTGGATCGGTTGTGGTTGTGGTTGGATCGGTCGTGGTTGTGGTGGGGGCGGTCGTGGTGGTTGGGGCGGTTGTGGTGGTTAGGGCGGTTGTGGTGGTTGGGGCGGTCGTGGTGGTGGTTGGATCGGTCGTGGTGATGGTGGGGGCGGTCGTGGTGGTGGTGGGGGCGGTCGTGGTGGTAGGGGCGGTCGTGGTGGTGGGGGCGGTCGTGGTGGTGGTTGGGGCGGTCGTGGTGGTGGGGGCGGTTGTGGTGGTCGGGGCGGTCGTGGTGGTGGTTGGATCGGTCGTGGTGGTATGGGCGGTTGTGGTGGTTGGGGCGGTTTTGGTGGTTGGATCGGTCGTGGTGGTGGTTGGATCGGTTGTGGTTGTTGGATCGGTTGTGGTGGTTGGATCGGTCGTGGTGGTTGGGGCGGTTGTGGTGGTTGGGGCATTTGTAGCATTGAGCAGCGAAGTTCTATTAGTGGGCGTGGTCGTTGTCCTAGTTGTTGAGGCGGTCGTGGTGGTGGTGGGGGCGGTCATGGTGGTTGGGGCGGTCGTGGTGGTGGGGGCGGTCATCGTGGTTGTTGAGGCGGTCGTCGTGGTGGTGGGGGCGGTCGTGGTGGTTGTCAGGGCAGGCGTCGTGGTGGGGGCGGTCGTGGTGGTGGTTGGGACGGTTGTGGTGGTGGTGGGGGTGGTCGTGGTGGTGGGGGCGGTCGTGGTGGTGGTTGGGGCGGTCGTGGTGGTGGTGGGGGCGGTCGTGGTGGTGGGGGCGGTCGTGGTTGTTGAGGCGGTCGTCGTGGTGGTGGGGGCGGTCGTGGTGGTTGTCAGGGCAGGCGTCGTGGTGGGGGCGGTCGTGGTGGTGGTTGGGGCGGTCGTGGTGGTGGTGGGGGCTGTCGTGGTGGTGGGGGCGGTCGTGGTGGTGGTTGGGGCGGTGGTGGTTGGGGCGGGCGTGGTGGTGGGGGCGGTGGTGGTGGTGGGGGCGGTCGTGGTGGTGGTTGGGGCGGTCGTGGTGGTGGTGGGGGCGGTCGTGGTTGTTGGGGCGGTCGTGGTGGTGGTTGGGGCGGTGGTGGTTGGGGCGGGCGTGGTGGTGGTGGGGGCGGTGGTGGTGGGGGCGGTCGTGGTGATGGTTGGGGCGGTCGTGGTGTTGGTTGGGGCGGTCGTGGTGGTGGTTGGATCGGTCGTGGTGGTTGGGGCTGTTGTGGTGGTTGGGGTTGTTGTGGTGGTGGTTGGATCGGTTGTGGTGGTTGGGGCGGTTGTATTATTGAGCAGCGAAGTTCTATTAGTGGGCGTGGTCGTTGTCCTAGTTGTTGAGGCGGTCGTGGTGGTGGTGGGGGCGGTCGTGGTGGTTGGGGCGGTCGTGGTGGTGGGGGCGGTTGTCGTGGTGGTTGAGGCGGTCGTCGTGGTGGTCGGGGCGGTCGTGGTGGTTGTCAGGGCAGGCGTCGTGGTGGGGGCGGTCGTGGTGGTGGTTGGGGCGGTTGTGGTGGTGGTGGGGGCGGTCGTGGTGGTGGGGGCGGTCGTGGTGGTGGTGGGGGCGGTCGTGGTGGTTGGGGCGGTGGTGGTGGTGGTGGGGGCGGTCGTGGTGGTTGGGGCGGGCGTGGTGGTGGTTGGGGCGGGCGTGGTGGTGGTGGGGGCGGTGGTGGTGGGGGCGGTGGTGGTGGGGGCGGTTGTGGTGGTTGGGGCGGTTGTGGTGGTGTTTGGATCGGTCGTGGTGGTGGTGGGGGCGGTCGTGGTGGTCAGGGCGGTGTTGGTGGTTGGGGCGGTCGTGGTGGTGGTTGGATCTGTCGTGGTGGTGGGGGCGGTCGTGGTGGTTGTCAGGGCAGGCGTCGTGGTGGGGGCGGTCGTGGTGGTAGTTGGGGCGGTCGTGGTGGTGGTGGGGGCGGTCGTGGTGGTGGGGGCGGTCGTGGTGGTGGTTGGGGCGGTCGTGGTGGTGGTGGGGGCGGTCGTGGTGGTTGGGGCGGTCGTGGTTGTGGTTGGGGCGGTGGTGGTTGGGGCGGGCGTGGTGGTGGTGGGGGCGGTAGTGGTGGGGGCGGTCGTGGTGGTGGTTGGGGCGGTCGTGGTGGTGGGGGCGGTCGTGGTGGTGGTTGGGGCGGTCGTGGTGGTGGTTGGGGCGGTCGTGGTGGTTGTTGGATCGGTCGTGGTGGTTGGGGCGGTTGTGGTGGTTGGGGCGGTTGTGGTGGTTGGGGCGGTCTTGGTGGTGGTTGGATCGGTTGTGGTTGTTGGATCGGTTGTGGTGGTTGGGGCGGTTGTGGTGGTTGGGGCGGTTGTGGTGGTTGGGGCGGTTGTAGCATTGAGCAGCGAAGATGTATTAGTGGACGTGGTCGTTGTCCTAGCTGTTGAGGCGGTCGTGGTGGTGGTGGGGGCGGTCGTGGTGGTGGGGGCGGTCGTGGAAGTGGGGGCGGTCGTTGTGGTGGTGGGGGCGGTCGTGGTGGTTGTCAGGGCAGGCGTCGTGGTGGGGGCGGTCGTGGTGGTGGTTGGGGCGGTCGCGGTGGTGGTGGGGGCGGTCGTGGTGGTGGGGGCGGTCGTGGAAGTGGTCTGGGCGGTGGTGGTTCGGGCGGGCGTGGTGGTGGGGGCGGTGGTGGTGGTGGGGGCGGTCGTGGTGGTTGTTGGGGCGGTCGTGGTGGTGGTGGGGGCGGTCGTGCTGGTTGGGGTTGTCGTGGTGGTGGTTGGGGCGGTGGTGGTTGGGGCGGGCGTGGTAGTGGTGGGGGCGGTGGTGGTGGGGGCGGTCGTGGAGATGGTGGGGGCGGTCGTGGTGGTGGGGGCGGTCGTGGTGGTGGTTGGGGCGGTCGTGGTGGTGGTTGGATCGGTCGTGGTGGTTGGGGCTGTTGTGGTGGTTGGGGCGGTCGTCGTGGTGGTGGTTGGATCGGTCGTGGTGGTGGTGGGGGCGGTTGTGGTGGTTGGGGCGGTCGTGGTGGTGGTTGGATCGGTTGTGGTGGTTGGGGCGGTTGTAGCATTGAGCAGCGAAGTTCTATTAGTGGGCGTGGTCGTTGTCCTAGTTGTTGAGGCGGTCGTGGTGGTGGGGGGCGGTCGTGGTGGTGGGGGCGGTCGTCGTGGTGGTTGAGGCGGTCGTCGTGGTGGTGGGGGCGGTCGTGGTGGTTGTCAGGGCAGGCGTCGTGGTGGGGGCGGTCGTGGTGGTGGTTGGGGCGGTCGTGGTGGTGGTGGGGGCGGTCGTGGTGGTGGTTGGGGCGGTCGTGGTGGTGGGGGGGGCGGTCGTGGTGGTTGGGGCGGTCGTGGTGGTGGTGGGGGCGGTCGTGGTAGTTGGGGCGGGCATGGTGGTGGTTGGGTCGGGCGTGATGGTGGTGGGGGCGGTGGTGGTGGGGGCGGTCGTGGTGGTGGTGGGGGCGGTCGTGGTGGTGGTTGGGGCGGTCGTGGTGGTGGTGGGGGCGGTCGTGGTGGTTGGGGCGGTTGTGGTGGTTAGGGCGGTTGTGGTGGTTGGGGCGGTTGTGGTGGTTAGGGCGGTTGTGGTGGTTGGGGCGGTTGTGGTGGTGGTTGGATCGGTCGTGGTGGTGGTGGGGGCGGTCGTGGTGGTGGTGGGGGCGGTCGTGGTGGTGGGGGCGGTCGTGGTGGTGGGGGCGGTCGTGGTGGTGGTTGGGGCGGTCGTGGTGGTGGGGGCGGTTGTGGTGGTCGGGGCGGTCGTGGTGGTATGGGCGGTTGTGGTGGTTGGGGCGGTTGTGGTGGTTGGGGCGGTCGTGGTGGTTGTCAGGGCAGGCGTCGTGGTGGGGGCGGTCGTGGTGGTAGTTGGGGCGGTCGTGGTGGTGGTGGGGGCAGTCGTGGTGGTGGGGGCGGGTGTGGTGGTGGGGGCGGTGGTGGTGGTGGGGGCGGTCGTGGTGGTGGTTGGGGCGGTCGTGCTGATGGTGGGGGCGGTCATGGTGGTTGGGGCGGTCGTGGTGGTGGTTGGGCCGGTGGTGGTTGGGGCGGGCGTGGTGGTGGTGGGGGCGGTGGTGGTGGGGGCGGTCGTGGTGGTGGTGGGGGCGGTCGTGGTGGTGGGGGCGGTCGTGGTGGTGGTTGGGGCGGTCGTGGTGGTGGTTGGGGCGGTCGTGGTGGTGGTTGGGGCGGTCGTTGTGGTGGTGGGGGCGGTCGTGGTGGTTGTCAGGGCAGGCGTCGTGGTGGGGGCGGTCGTGGTGGTGGTTGGGGCGGTCATGGTGGTGGTGGGGGCGGTCGTGGTGGTGGGGGCGGTCGTGGTGGTGGTCTGGGCGGTGGTGGTTGGGGCGGGCGTGGTGGTGGGGGCGGTGGTGGTGGTGGGGGCGGTCGTGGTGGTGGTTGGGGCGGTCGTGGTGGTGGTGGGGGCGGTCGTGCTGGTTGGGGTTTTCGTGGTGGTGGTTGGGGCGGTGGTGGTTGGGGCGGGCGTGGTGGGGGCGGGGGCGGTGGTGGTGGGGGCGGTCGTGGAGATGGTGGGGGCGGTCGTGGTGGTGGGGGCGGTCGTGGTGGTGGTTGGGGCGGTCGTGGTGGTGGTTGGATCGGTCGTGGTGGTTGGGGCTGTTGTGGTGGTTGGGGCGGTTGTGGTGGTGGTTGGATCGGTCCTGGTGGTTGGGGCGGTTGTGGTGGTTGGGGCGGTTGTGGTGGTTTGGGCGGTCGTGGTGGTGGTTAGATCGGTTGTGGTGGTTGGGGCGGTTGTAGCATTGAGCAGCGAAGTTCTATTAGTGGGCGTGGTCGTTGTCCTAGTTGTTGAGGCGGTCGTGGTGGTGGGGGCGGTCGTGGTGGTGGGGGCGGTCGTCGTGGTGGTTGAGGCGGTCGTCGTGGTGGTGGGGGCGGTCGTGGTGGTTGTCAGGGCAGGCGTCGTGGTGGGGGCGGTCTTGGTGGTGGTTGGGGCGGTCGTGGTGGTGGTGGGGGCGGTCGTGGTGGTGGGGGCGGTCGTGGTGGTGGTTGGGGCGGTCGTGGTGGTGGGGGCGGTCGTCGTGGTGGTTGAGGCGGTCGTCGTGGTGGTGGGGGCGGTCGTGGTGGTTGTCAGGGCAGGCGTCGTGGTGGGGGCGGTCGTGGTGGTGGTTGGGGCGGTCGTGGTGGTGGTGGGGGCTGTCGTGGTGGCTGGGGCGGTCGTGGTGGTGGTTGGGGCGGTCGTGGTTGGGGCGGGCGTGGTGGTGGGGGCGGTGGTGGTGGTGGGGGCGGTCGTGGTGGTGGTTGGGGCGGTCGTGGTGGTGGTGGGGGCGGTCGTGGTGGTTGGGGCGGTCGTGGTGGTGGTTGGGGCGGTGGTGGTTGGGGCGGGCGTGGTGGTGGTGGGGGCGGTGGTGGTGGGGGCGGTCGTGGTGATGGTTGGGGCGGTCGTGGTGTTGGTTGGGGCGGTCGTGGTGGTGGTTGGATCGGTCGTGGTGGTTGGGGCTGTTGTGGTGGTTGGGGCGGTTGTGGTGGTGGTTGGATCGGTTGTGGTGGTTGGGGCGGTTGTATTATTGAGCAGCGACGTTCTATTAGTAGGCGTGGTCGTTGTCCTAGTTGTTGAGGCGGTCGTGGTGGTGGTGGGGGCGGTCGTGGTGGTGGGGGCGGTCGTGGTGGTGGGGGCGGTTGTCGTGGTGGTTGAGGCGGTCGTCGTGGTGGTGGGGGCGGTCGTGGTGGTTGTCAGGGCAGGCGTCGTGGTGGGGGCGGTCGTGGTGGTGGTTGGGGCGGTTGTGGTGGTGGTGGGGGCGGTCGTGGTAGTGGGGGCGGTCGTGGTGGTGGTGGGGGCGGTCGTGGTGGTTGGGGCGGTGGTGGTGGTGGTGGGGGCGGTCGTGGTGGTTGGGGCGGGCGTGGTGGTGTTTGGGGCGGGCGTGGTGGTGGTGGGGGCGGTGGTGGTGGGGGCGGTGGTGGTGGGGGCGGTTGTGGTGGTTGGGGCGGTTGTGGTGGTGGTTGGATCGGTCGTGGTGGTGGTGGGGGCGGTCGTGGTGGTTGGGGCGGTTGTGGTGGTTAGGGCGGTTGTGGTGGTTGGGGCGGTCGTGGTGGTTGTTGGATCTGTCGTGGTGGTTGTGGGGGCGGTCGTGGTGGTGGTGGGGGCGGTCGTGGTGGTGGGGGCGGTCCTGGTGGTGGGGGCGGTCGTGGTGGTGGTTGGGGCGGTCGTGGTGGTGGGGGCGGTTGTGGTGGTCGGGGCGGTCGTGGTGGTATGGGCGGTTGTGGTGGTTGGATCGGTCGTGGTGGTGGTTGGGGCGGTCGTGGTGGTGGTTGGGGCGGTTGTGGTGGTTGGATCGGTCGTGGTGGTGGTTGGATCGGTCGTGGTGGTGGTTGGATCGGTTGTGGTGGTTGGATCGGTTGTGGTGGTTGGGGCGGTTGTGGTGTTTCGGGCGGTTGTAGCATTGAGCAGCGAAGTTGTATTAGTGGGCGTGGTCGTTGTCCTAGTTGTTGAGGCGGTCGTGGTGGTGGTGGGGGCGGTCGTGGTGGTGGGGGCGGTCGTGGTGGTGGGGGCGGTCGTCGTGGTGGTTGAGGCGGTCGTCGTGGTGGTGGGGGCGGTCGTGGTGGTTGTCAGGGCAGGCGTCGTGGTGGGGGCGGTCGTGGTGGTAGTTGGGGCGGTCGTGGTGGTGGTGGGGGCGGTCGTGGTGGTGGGGGCGGTCGTGGTGGTGGTTGGGGCGGTCGTGGTGGTGGTGGGGGCGGTCGTGGTGGTTGGGGCGGTCGTGGTTGTGGTTGGGGCGGTGGTGGTTGGGGCGGGCGTGGTGGTGGTGGGGGCGGTGGTGGTGGGGGCGGTCGTGGTGGTGGTTGGGGCGGTCGTGGTGGTGGGGGCGGTCGTGGTGGTGGTTGGGGCGGTCGTGGTGGTGGTTGGGGCGGTCGTGGTGGTTGTTGGATCGGTCGTGGTGGTTGGGGCGGTTGTGGTGGTTGGGGCGGTTGTGGTGGTTGGGGCGGTTGTGGTGGTTGGGGCGGTTGTAGCATTGAGCAGCGAAGATGTATTAGTGGACGTGGTCGTTTTCCTAGCTGTTGAGGCGGTCGTGGTGGTGGTGGGGGCGGTCGTGGTGGTGGGGGCGGTCGTGGTGGTGGGGGCGGTCGTTGTGGTGGTGGGGGCGGTCATGGTGGTTGTCAGGGCAGGCGTCGTGGTGGGGGCGGTCGTGGTGGTGGTTGGGGCGGTCGTGGTGGTGGTGGGGGCGGTCGTGGTGGTGGGGGCGGTCGTGGTGGTGGTCTGGGCGGTGGTGGTTCGGGCGGGCGTGGTGGTGGGGGCGGTGGTGGTGGTGGGGGCGGTCGTGGTGGTGGTTTGGGCGGTCGTGGTGGTGGTGGGGGCGGTCGTGCTGGTTGGGGTTGTCGTGGTGGTGGTTGGGGCGGTGGTGGTTGGGGCGGGCGTGGTGGTGGTGGGGGCGGTGGTGGTGGGGGCGGTCGTGGAGATGGTGGGGGCGGTCGTGGTGGTGGGGGCGGTCGTGGTGGTGGTTGGGGCGGTCGTGGTGGTGGTTGGATCGGTCGTGGTGGTTGGGGCTGTTGTGGTGGTTGGGGCGGTCGTGGTGGTGGTTGGATCGGTCGTGGTGGTTGGGGCGGTTGTGGTGGTTTGGGCGGTCGTGGTGGTGGTTGGATCGGTTGTGGTGGTTGGGGCGGTTGTAGCATTGAGCAGCGAAGTTCTATTAGTGGGCGTGGTCGTTGTCCTAGTTGTTGAGGCGGTCGTGGTGGTGGGGGCGGTCGTGGTGGTGGGGGCGGTCGTCGTGGTGGTTGAGGCGGTCGTCGTGGTGGTGGGGGCGGTCGTGGTGGTTGTCAGGGCAGGCGTCGTGGTGGGGGCGGTCTTGGTGGTGGTTGGGGCGGTCGTGGTGGTGGTGGGGGCGGTCGTGGGTGTGGTTGGGGCGGTCGTGGTGGTGGGGGGGGCGGTCGTGGTGGTTGGGGCGGTCGTGGTGGTGGTGGGGGCGGTCGTGGTAGTTGGGGCGGGCATGGTGGTGGTTGGGTCGGGCGTGATGGTGGTGGGGGCGGTGGTGGTGGGGGCGGTCGTGGTGGTGGTGGGGGCGGTCGTGGTGGTGGTTGGGGCGGTCGTGGTGGTGGTGGGGGCGGTCGTGGTGGTTGGGGCGGTTGTGGTGGTTAGGGCGGTTGTGGTGGTTGGGGCGGTTGTGGTGGTTAGGGCGGTTGTGGTGGTTGGGGCGGTTGTGGTGGTGGTTGGATCGGTCGTGGTGGTGGTGGGGGCGGTCGTGGTGGTGGTGGGGGCGGTCGTGGTGGTGGGGGCGGTCGTGGTGGTGGGGGCGGTCGTGGTGGTGGTTGGGGCGGTCGTGGTGGTGGGGGCGGTTGTGGTGGTCGGGGCGGTCGTGGTGGTATGGGCGGTTGTGGTGGTTGGGGCGGTTGTGGTGGTTGGGGCGGTCGTGGTGGTTGTCAGGGCAGGCGTCGTGGTGGGGGCGGTCGTGGTGGTAGTTGGGGCGGTCGTGGTGGTGGTGGGGGCAGTCGTGGTGGTGGGGGCGGGTGTGGTGGTGGGGGCGGTGGTGGTGGTGGGGGCGGTCGTGGTGGTGGTTGGGGCGGTCGTGCTGATGGTGGGGGCGGTCATGGTGGTTGGGGCGGTCGTGGTGGTGGTTGGGCCGGTGGTGGTTGGGGCGGGCGTGGTGGTGGTGGGGGCGGTGGTGGTGGGGGCGGTCGTGGTGGTGGTGGGGGCGGTCGTGGTGGTGGGGGCGGTCGTGGTGGTGGTTGGGGCGGTCGTGGTGGTGGTTGGGGCGGTCGTGGTGGTGGTTGGGGCGGTCGTGGTGGTGGTTGGGGCGGTCGTGATGGTGGTTGGGGCGGTCGTGGTGGTGGTTGGATCGGTCGTGGTGGTTGGGGCGGTTGTGGTGGTTGGGGCGGTTGTGGTGGTTGGGGCGGTTGTAGCATTGAGCAGCGAAGTTGTATTAGTGGACGTGGTCGTTTTCCTTGTTGTTGAGGCGGTCGTGGTGGTGGTGGGGGCGGTCGTGGTGGTGGGGGCGGTCGTGGTGGTGGGGGCGGTCGTTGTGGTGGTGGGGGCGGTCGTGGTGGTTGTCAGGGCAGTCGTCGTGGTGGGGGCGGTCGTGGTGGTGGTTGGGGCGGTCGTCGTGGTGGTGGGGGCGGTCGTGGTGGTGGGGGCGGTCGTGGTGCTGGTTGGGGCGGTCGTGGTGGTGGTTGGGGCGGTGGTGGTTGGGGCGGGCGTGGTGGTGGTGGGGGCGGTCGTGGTTGTGGGGGCGGTCGTCGTGGTGGTTGAGGCGGTCGTCGTGGTGGTGGGGGCGGTCGTGGTGGTTGTCAGGGCAGGCGTCGTGGTGGGGGCGGTCGTGGTGGTGGTTGGGGCGGTCGTGGTGGTGGTGGGGGCGGTCGTGGTGGTGGCGGCGGTCGTGGTGGTGGTGGGGGCGGTCGTGGTTGTTGGGGCGGTCGTGGTGGTGGTGGGGGCGGTCGTGGTAGTTGCGGCGGGCATGGTGGTGGTTGGGGCGGGCGTGGTGGTGGTGGGGGCGGTGGTGGTGGGGGCGGTCGTGGTGGTGGTGGGGGCGGTCGTGGTGGTGGGGGCGGTCGCGGTGGTGGTTGGGGCGGTCGTGGTGGTTGGGGCGGTTGTGGTGGTTGGATCGGTTGTGGTGGTTCGGGCGGTTTTAGCATTGAGCAGCGAAGTTGTATTAGTGGGCGTGGTCGTTGTCCTAGTTGTTGAGGCGGTCGTCGTGGTGGTGGGGGCGGTCGTGGTGGTTGTCAGGGCAGGCGTCGTGGTGGGGGCGGTCGTGGTGGTGGTTGGGGCGGTCGTGGTGGTGGTGGGGGCGGTCGTGGTGGTGGGGGCGGTCGTCGTGGTGGTTGAGGGGGTGGTGGTTGGGGCGGGCGTGGTGGTGGTGGGGGCGGTGGTGGTGGTGGTTGGGGCGGTCGTGGTGGTGGTTGGATCGGTTGTGGTGGTTGGGGCCGTGGTGGTGGTTGGATCGGTTTTGGTGGTTGGGGCGGTTGTAGCATTGAGCAGCGAAGTTCTATTAGTGGGCGTGGTCTTTGTCCTAGTTGTTGAGGCGGTCGTGGTGGTGGTGGGGGCGGTCGTGGTGGTGGGGGTGGTCGTGGTGGTGGGGGCGGTCGTCGTGGTGGTTGAGGCGGTCGTCGTGGTGGTGGGGGCGGTCGTGGTGGTTGTCAGGGCAGGCGTCGTGGTGGGGGCGGTTGTGGTGGTGGTTGGGGCGGTTGTGGTGGTGGTGGGGGCGGTCGTGGTGGTGGGGGCGGTCGTGGTGGTGGTTGGGGCGGTCGTGGTGGGGGTGGGGGCGGTCGTGGTGGTGGTGGGGGCTGTCGTGGTGGTTGGGGCGGGCGTGGTGGTGGTTGGATCGGTCGTGGTGGTGGTTGGATCGGTTGTGGTGGTTGGATCGGTCGTGGTGGTGGTTGGATCGGTTGTGGTGGTTGGATCGGTCGTGGTGGTGGTTGGATCGGTTGTGGTGGTTGGATCGGTCGTGGTGGTTGGATCGGTCGTGGTGGTGGTTGGATCGGTCGTGGTGGTGGTTGGATCGGTTGTGGTGGTTGGATCGGTCGTGGTGGTGGTTGGTTCGGTTGTGGTGGTTGGATCGGTCGTGGTGGTGGTTGGATCGGTTGTGGTGGTTGGGGAGGGCGTCACAGTTGTGGGCTCTGGCGTCGTATCAGTTTGCCTATGTGGTATTTGTGTGGCTTCAGTGGTAGTTGATGAAGCTGGTGTTGTAGTAGTTGGGGCTTCAGTTGTAGTTGTTAAATCTACAGTTGCATTTGATGGAGCTGGTATTGTAGTAGTTGGGTCCTCAGTTGTAGTATCAACTGCCGCTGACATAATGAAGTAAGGCAAAATGGTTAATCAGGCTAGTTACCGGGCCAAAGCAATCCTCTTTTTCCCAAGTCAACCTGGATTGAGCAGTAGTATTTGTGATAAGCTGGAGTGATCTCACAGGTGTATCGCCCTGGTTAGATCTTGCCTCAAATGGGCAGTCCTACATTAGTAAAGAACTTCACTTGACAATGTTTATTAATTGCTGCACTTTTTAAGAATGATTGGAGCCTCTAAGGATGCAGCCATGAGAAGATGAGCAAATTCTCCTGTGTACTAAGACCATTGCAGTAGTATTTGAGCTGGAGTGTTCTTACAGGTGCATCGCTCTAGTTAGATCCTCACAGACACTGCCTTTAAGTCAAACTGTGCTTTCAGAATGACTGCAACTTAACAAGAGTTGAGTAGACTTACTCAAGCAAAATAATCTAGTAGAGTACTTATACTTTCTAGGAATTAGAAACTAGCACTCTTTTGACCCCTGTCAATGTTGAACGACAGTTTCCATACCGACGCTCCAGTGAGCCAATGTTAACATTTCAAAATGTTTAGTTCTCAAGCTCACGGTGTTGGTTGCTATCATGAGGGACTTTGTAAATTATTGGGTTACTAAAACAACAACACAAATATTTGCCTAATTAGGGGATCCCATTCTGGTAGACAGGGAGTCACATTTGTATTACTTTTGTTGAAGCTGTTTATGAACATTGTTAACTGGCAGTAGATGGATGTAGCCTGCTACTCTTATTTCTCTAGATAGCCTGCATAACCTGTATTAGTCAAACAGAACAAACCTTAATAATTAACCTTATAAAGTTAATTCATGTCTAAATGAATTGTATTAACTTAAACAGATTTAGGTTTTGTCTTACCTGTTGTAGTATTTTGCCCTTTAGATAAATCAAAATATCCAACTAGTAAAATCAAATAGATTACTTTGCTTGCCATGATGGTGGAAATCATTGAACCTCTGTGATACACGACTAAGACTCAATGCAGTTGCTGCTAAGAAGGTTCCTGTGTGTATTGGGTCGGGTCAACATTAATGACATTGCACTCACTACATTACAGGAAACAAAATAAACTAGACCAACAAGTTTTCAAATCCCATCAATTGTTCAGAATTTGCCTGGGACTGAGGCCACGGTTGTGATGTGCTTTGGATGTATAACGGACACTGTGTAGGCCGAAACTAGGGAGGCGGACTAATGGTAGGCCTAAGCTCCTATAAGGAAACAAAAGGTCTTACTAGAAACACGAATCTCTTCCGCATTCAGGCAAAACAATAGCAATAACAGAAGCAGGAACTTAAATAAACTGGTCACAGGCACAGATTGGTGAAAATAATCAAATCAATTTGGCCTACAGGTGGGTTTCTATGCTGCTTCACCTTTCTCTGCTGGATGTAGGATGGAGTCAGGTAATTTGGGACACTTTTTGGAAGAATTACCAGGAGACCATCAAAAAGTTGGTTACTCACTCAAAATATGTATTCGTAAGTTGTTATGGATCTCTGCAATATTTCTGTTTTGAAATGATATTGTAAAGTATACTTGTTTATAAACTGTAGACCTTCAAACACACCAAGACACCTTACACAATGATGGTATGTTCAGGTAAAATGGGACAGCTGTCAAAGTAAATTGGGACATTCACTTTCAGTTAAATTTTGTACAAATGAACATAGTCAAATTCATCGATGATAGTTGGGTTGTAGTTTAAAATTTTAGAAGGTAAAAAGGCTGAACGGCCCAGTGAAACGAGCCAGAATACTTCTTATTAAACCAGCCTACCGTGTGTAGCCTACACTGCAACTGTGTGATACAGTCTCTGTAGACCAACCCCTTCTCCTCCCTTATGCCCTAGTCCTCCCCACCGGTCTGCTGGAACCAGCAATGGCACTGGTCGCAGCTAATCCACTCCTATGTCAGCCTGATCACTTTAGTTCTCATATATTTGTATCTTATTGCAACTATTAACACTTAAAAAAGTGTCCCAAATTTGCTGAATTATTGTCCCATTATACCAAACACATAAATAAAATGGGACAGTGCTTCAAAAGCTTATCCACAAAAAAAAAGTCTATTCAGCAAATATTCCTATTAAAAATAAATAACGAAATAAAACACTTGATTATAATACCGTTCTGCAGATTTTAAAATATTCTGTTATTGGTATAGCACACTTGTTATTTTTCAAAAGTAAAATTACATGTCACAACGCTAACCCAGTGACTGGCCTTACCAGACGTACTTCAAGGTTTTGCCACAAACTTCCCTGATTACCACAGACCAATTAAAACTAATTATTTATGCTAAATGGATGCTGTAGCAACAATTCAAAGACACTTTTCTGTGATTGGCTGCTAATCTTTATAGAGCACTGTGCCTGAGAGCTTATGTGTTCCAATTTACCTGATGTCCTAATTTACCTGACTTCTAACTGTGCCATCAGTGTCCAGACCCTGACATTTGTAGTCCCTGGGAAAAAGCAGTTTGCTCCTGATTTGTTTCCCCCCAGATAAAAGATCTGCAATTATACAGTCATTTTTTCATTCCAGAAGAGTTTTGTCAGTTATAACGCCTGGCCATGTTCACAAAACCACTGAATAAAGTTCGTTTTATTTTAATGTTTACTAGCTGGCACACACTGAAAACCTTTTTGAAAGGAGAGATGATCGAGAAGTGCTTGAAACAAGTAGGCCTACTGACTTCCACATGGACCTACATTTGTGACTTTCATTTTGAATCTCTGAAAAAAGAAAAAAAAGCTTTGCAAATTATTTCTGTTTGCTAATGGAGTGCAATATTTCTTAAGACGAATAGTCTCACACAAGTTCAATTTAATTCATTTACGGTTCTGTGTGTGTGATGAATATAAACAAACTTATTTCTTGTGTGATGTGAGACCCTTCTTACTGATTTCTACTGTCCTTATCGTAACATTTCCAGCACCCCTCTCGACAGTCTTTTTTCCTATATCTTATGTTCCTCCGCTATGCCAAAACTACAGTTAACACCTGTCTCCATACCGACATTCCTGCATGCAAAATAGTTAACTCAATGGAAAGAGGCATAATAATCAGTATCCTGCATTGGCTAGTCTATATGTAAGGCTGATCATTTCACAAAGTGTTGCCTCCCGGACAATGGGACCCAGAGGAGCTACAGAGGCAGATAGGCAAAATATGTTAGTGAGGCGAATGAATGAGAAAATACAGGTCAAATTGGAAATACTGAACGCTGCACTGCCACAAATAGCTGAACAAGAAAAGAACCCCATATTTCACACAAGCGTTGTGATTCATTATTTTTGCAACATTTCCATTGGTCGAGGTCTGTTCCTGACAAAAAGTAGTCCCATGTTGTTCCCTTGCACGCTGCTTGTAGCCTCCAGTCAGCAGGGCAGTGCATCCATAGCGAAGTTCTTACTTTTGGCCAGCGGGAGGTGCAGTTTTAATATTAATTAGATGACAGCTTTTCCAATTTCTTTGCTTCTTGCATGCAAAACTTTTCTGATATATGTGTGCTTGTACTTCAGAACATAGAGCCTTGGGTACCAAGTCCCACTTTCCCCCCCACTTCGACGCCCCTGCCCTGACATCACGTGTGATCGTAAATTGGCTTGCTGTGCATGATTGTGTGCAGTGCCCTGTGAGGATTCTTTTCTGGTGTGCTGTACAGTGCAGTATTATTAGGTTGCAGTCCCCGTGGCGGGTGTGGGTTCGGTGTGGGGTGATTTAGGCAGGCGAGCACCCATACACTCTTGTTTTGGCCCCTGTAGGTGGCGCTGGGGGGTGGGTATAGAACTGTGGCCCCTATACCTGAGTGCAGGCTGTATATTCATTAACTTATATATTTATGTCAATAAAGACTCATTGTTTTGTCCTCTTGGGTTTCCGGCACTTTTCAGACACATTCTGTGTGCGGGCTCTCTACCTTCTATCTAAGGCAAGGTTTATTACACCATTAAAGGTGAGACTTAAGGCAATTTTCAAAGTACAACTTTATTCATGAGTACAAAGAGCAAGTCTGTACACAGAGAAATTACTACTGTGAGTTGCACTCCAACGACATAGTAAGTTCTGATTTGTTGACAAGGTGGAAACGAGTATATCGGTCTAAACTTAACGAATCATTCCATTGGTCAAGGGGGAACACGTGTTGCCTCCCAGTATTGGAAAGGACATGTATGGCAAATTGTATTATGATGACTAAGAACAGACAACACTGGCCTTCAGTGTTTTCAGAGAGGTATGTGTTATCTCCTTGGTGCTCTGGCCTTCCCTCCAACTCGTCCCTCACATCTGAACAACAGCTCAGACTTAGGAGGCCCAAATTTGGCCCCTACAACATGAAGAGGTGAGTTCCAAAGAATAGCTTCACACTCCCCCCTTTTTTTTTTAGACCCATCCGGTCATCCTACTTGTGCTTCAAAGAAAAGTGTCCTGGTACTCCTTAATCTTTTGTTGTTCCGATGATCTCACATAGCCTACCTGGTGTTTTTAGTACCCCTGAACTGGACTTCAGCCCTTCCGAACAATAAGGAGTGTAGTAAATTATATCTACTGTCGTCTTTAACTAGCGACTGACTACATCCTCTGCTCAGACTGAAAATATTCGGGTCCTTTTTCTCGTGTGTGTGTGTGTGTGTGTGTGTGTGTGTTATTTATGTCTTCCGGTCTTGTCCTCCTGGTGGTGTTATTCTATTAGAACTATGAGTACAAATTGTCAGATGTATTGTCACTCATTAACTTGGTTACATTTTTTATATGAATTCTACTTCTTACTCCCAAAAAGACAAGGCATTAACCAATAGTTTGCGGCCAGGTTCTGGACATAATAAATAAGCAAAATGTATGTATCACAGCAATCGTCCCAAAGAATATGCTGAGGATACTAGCTTTCCTATCTATGTCTTTCTCCTGTGAGTGTGGAGAATAGGCAGCGTAACTATATTTAGTGCACGTCTTTCCAAATATATGATTAAAGCAAAACTGGATTCTTTGGTATTCCCTAATATTAAAATTGTGACACATTTGAGAAAAAGTAGTCTGTGGGTTATTTGTGTATAATCAGTTTGCAAGAATTTATTCATTGTAACATGTAATACAGCAACTGACAAAAGGAAACACTGCTTGTTTTATCAATGGACCCTGATAGGGCCATAATGTTTCACCCACATTGAGAGTGCTCACCAACAGTTTTAAGACAGTATTTATGCACTTCTTGACACTCATGTGATCGGACCTTGACTTGGTCCAAACAGTGGATAGGAACAAGTTGCTCAAAGTAGTTTTATATAAATTCAACAAGTCTCCAAGTCTGACACCCTCTACAGGCCAATGGGCATTCCTACATACAGTACCTTATTGGGACTTTGTCTACTATGTACTCAGTAGTGACAATACGATTCAAATATAAACTGGTTTTAGAAGCTTTAAAGTGCAAAATATTGGAGTTATTAAGCAATACTAATAGCAAAAACAATAATTATGCTAATATACATTATGCAAATAAATGTGTTTATTTCAAGAAATTACATAAGCTCAAAAAAGTCAGCTAGTAGGATAGGGCATCCTTCATGTAAAGTATAAAAAATGGGTCTCATTTAATTTCATCATACTCCAGAGTATTATGTTTAAAACAATTTCCTTGATTTACAATTGGAACCTTTTTCTTAATAAGCATGTCATATTATAAAAACAATATTACAGATCTGCACGATTGGAAACCGTATGTCGGCAGGACAGCTCCCAACAGTCTAGAGTAGACAGAAGACACAACCATTGATTACATGATTAACTATTGATCTGTTATGAAGGTAGAAGACAGGTTGGGATGTCAATAGACAGAGTAGGTATAGTTCTGTGGAACCAGGACTTTAATGCTTCTAACTGTGATCCGGTGAGCTGTCCCACTCAGAATGTCGTTGAATACCTGAAAGAGCAAACAAAATAAACGTTTATATTTTTGAAATGGCCTTTACAAAGTCCATCAGTGTCTGGAACATGTGTATTGCTTCAGATCATTCTCTCTCTTCCACTTGCACACAAATTACCTTTTCAAGTGTTGCAATAATGGTTGCATTGGGAAGTTGACCAAAGGAGGTCATTTTGACTTGCAGGTGTGCCAGTGTGGAAAGGTCTGTGTTAACATACAATAAAAAAGAAAAACAAAATGTAAGACAAAGATTCCAGTTGCAGTCTACTTTGTTCTTAACCCACAATTATGCTATGGGAGTCGATATACTTTTGATGTTATTTGCTGCTAAAGTGTTTACTTAAGCATAATTCAATACATACCCTCAAAAACGGTCGTCATAGTAGTGGGTGTGGTTGTCGTTCTAGGTGTGGGAGTAGGCGTAGTTGTAGAAGTGGGCGTGGTCGTTGTCCTAGTTGTAGCAATGAGCAGCGTAGTTGTAGAAGTGGGCGTGGTCGTTGTCCTAGTTGTTGAGGCGGTCGTGGTGGTGGTGGGGGCGGTCGTGGTGGTGGGGGCGGTCGTCGTGGTGGCTGAGGCGGTCGTCGTGGTGGTGGGGGCGGTCGTGGTGGTTGTCAGGGCAGGCGTCGTGGTGGGGGTGGTTGTGGTGGTTGTTGAGGCGGTCGTGGTGGTGGTTGTGGCGGTCGTGGTGGTTGTCAGGGCAGGCGTCGTGGTGGGGGTGGTCGTGGTGGTGGTTGGGGCGGTCGTGGTGGTGGTTGGGGCGGTGGTGGTGGTGGTGGGGGCGGTCGTGGTGGTGGGGGCGGTCGTGGTGGTGGGGGCGGTCGTGGTGGTGGTTGGGGCGGTGGTGGTGGGGGCGGTCGTGGTGGTGGTTGGGGCGGTCGTGGTGGTGGGGGTGGTCGTGGTGGTTGGGGCGGTCGTGGTGGTTGGGGCGGTCGTGGTGGTGGTTGGGGCGGTCGTGGTGGTGGTTGGATCGGTTGTGGTGGTCGGGGCGGTTGTGGTGGTCGGGGCGGTTGTGGTGGTCGGGGCGGTTGTGGTGGTCGGGGCGGTTGTGGTGGTGGTTGGATCGGTTGTTGTGGTGGTTGGGGCGGTTGTGGTGGTGGGGGCGGTCGTGGTGGTGGTTGGGGCGGTGGTGGTGGGGGCGGTCGTGGTGGTGGTTGGATCGGTTGTGGTGGTTGGGGCGGGCGTGGTGGTTGGGGCGGTTGGGGCTGTGGTTGGATCGGTTGTGGTGGTGGTTGGATCGGTTGTGGTGGTTGGATCGGTTGTGGTGGTGGTTGGATCGGTTGTTGTGGTGGTGGGGGCGGTGGTGGTGGGGGCGGGCGTGGTGGTGGTGGGGGCGGTCGTGGCGGTGGTGGGGGCGGTCGTGGTGGTGGTGGGGGCGGTTGTGGTGGTTGGGGCGGGCGTGGTGGTGGTTGGGGCGGTCGTGGTGGTGGTTGGATCGGTCGTGGTGGTGGTTGGATCGGTTGTAGTGGTTGCGGCGGTCGTCGTGGTGGTGGGGGCGGTCGTGGTGGTGGGGGCGGTCGTGGTGGTGGGGGCGGTCGTGGTGGTGGTTGGCGCGGTGGTGGTGGGGGCGGTCGTGGTGGTGGTGGGGGCGGTCGTGGTGGTTGGGGCGGTCGTGGTGGTGGTTGGGGCGGTCGTGGTGGTGGTTGGATCGGTTGTGGTGGTTGGATCGGTTGTAGTGGTGGGGGCGGTTGTGGTTGTTGGGGCGGTTGTGGTGGTGGGGGCGGTCGTGGTGGTGGTTGGGGCGGTGGTGGTGGGGGCAGTCGTGGTGGTGGTGGGGGCGGTCGTGGTGGTGGGGGTAGTCGTGGTGGTTGGGGTGGTCGTGGTGGTGGTTGGGGCGGTTGTGGTGGTCGGGGCGGGCGTGGTGGTTGGGGCGGTTGGGGCTGCGGTTGGATCGGTTGTAGTGGTTGGATCGGTTGTGGTGGTCGGGGCGGTTGTGGTGGTTGGGGCGGTCGTGGTGGTGGTTGGATCGGTTGTGGTGGTTGGATCGGTTGTTGTGGTTGGATCGGTTGTAGTGGTTGGATCGGTTGTAGTGGTTGGGGCGGTTGTGGTGGTCGGGGCGGTTGTGGTGGTGGTTGGATCGGTTGTTGTGGTGGTGGGGGCGGTCGTGGTGGTGGTTGGGGCGGTGGTGGTGGGGGCGGTCGTGGTGGTGGTGGGGGCGGTTGTGGTGGTTGGGGCGGGCGTGGTGGTGGTTGGATCGGTTGTGGTGGTGGTTGGATCGGTTGTAGTGGTCGGGGCGGTTGTGGTGGTTGGATCGGTTGTGGTGGTTGGATCGGTTGTGGTGGTGGTTGGATCGGTTGTGGTGGTTGGATCGGTTGTGGTGGTTGGGGCGGTTGTGGTGGTTGGATCGGTCGTGGTGGTGGTTGGATCGGTTGTGGTGGTTGGATCGGTTGTGGTGGTTGGATCGGTCGTGGTGGTTGGATCGGTCGTGGTGGTTGGATCGGTCGTGGTGGTTGGATCGGTTGTTGTGGTGGTTGGATCGGTTGTGGTGGTTGGATCGGTTGTTGTGGTGGTTGGATCGGTTGTGGTGGTGGTTGGATCGGTTGTTGTGGTTGGGTCGGTCGTGGTGGTTGGATCGGTTGTGGTGGTTCGATCGGTCGTGGTGGTTGGATCGGTCGTGGTGGTTGGATCGGTCGTGGTGGTTGGATCGGTTGTTGTGGTGGTTGGATCGGTTGTGGTGGTTGGATCGGTTGTTGTGGTGGTTGGATCGGTTGTGGTGGTTGGGGCGGTTGTGGTGGTGGTTGGATCGGTTGTTGTGGTTGGGTCGGTCGTGGTGGTTGGGGCGGTTGTGGTGGTTGGATCGGTTGTGGTGGTTGGGGAGGGCGTCACAGTTGTGGGCTCTGGCGTCGTATCAGTTTGCCTATGTGGTATTTGTGTGGCTTCAGTGGTAGTTGATGAAGCTGGTGTTGTAGTAGTTGGGGCTTCAGTTGCAGTTGTTAAATCTACAGTTGCATTTGATGGAGCTGGTATTGTAGTAGTTGGGTCCTCAGTTGTAGTATCAACTGCCGCTGACATAATGAAGTAAGGCAAAATGGTTAATCAGGCTAGTTACCGGGCCAAAGCAATCCTCTTTATCCCAAGTCAACCTGGATTGAGCAGTAGTATTTGTGATAAGCTGGAGTGTTCTCACAGGTGTATCGCTCTGGTTAGATCTTGCCTCAAATGGGCAGTCCTACATTAGTAAAGAACTTCACTTGACAATGTTTATTAATTGCTGCACTTTTTAAAGATTGGAGCCTCTAAGGATGCAGCTATGGGAAGATGAGCAAATTCTCCTGTGTACTAAGACCATTGCAGTAGTATTTGAGCTGGAGTGTTCTTACAGGTGCATCGCTCTAGTTAGATCCTCACAGACACTGCCTTTAAGTCAAACTGTGCTTTCAGAATGACTGCAACTTAACCAGAGTTGAGTAGACTTACTCAAGCAAAATAATCTAGTAGAGTACTTATACTTTCTAGGAATTAGAAACTAGCGCTCTTTTGACCCCTGTCAATGTTGAACGACAGTTTCCATACCGACACCCCAGTGAGGTTAATGTTTAGTTCTCAAGCTCACGGTGTTGGTTGCTATCATGAGGGACTTTGTAAATTATTGGGTTACTAAAACAACAACACAAATATTTGCCCAATTATGCAGAGGGATTCCATTCTGGTAGACAGGGAGTCACATTTGTATTATTTTTGTTGAAGCTGTTTATGAACATTGTTAACTGGCATTAGCTGGATGTAGCCTGCTACTCTTATTTCTTTAGATAGCCTAAATAACCGTCTTAGTCAAACAGAACCTATATTAATAATGAATTTTATAAAGTTAATTCATGTCCAAATTAATAGTATTAACGCGAACAGATTTAGGTTTTGTCTTACCTGTTGTAATACTTTGCCCTTTAGGTAAATCAAAATATCCAACTAGTAAAATCAAACAGATTACTTTGCTTGCCATGATCATTGAACCTCTGTGTTACGTGACTTAGAATCAATGAAGTTGCTGCTGAGAAGGTTACTGTGTAGATTGCATCGCTGCAACATGAAAGACATTGCACTTATCATACTACAGGACAAAAAAATAAACTAGACCAACAAGTTTTCAAATCCCATACATTTTTCAGAATTTGCCTGGGACTGAGGCAACGGTTGTGATGTGCTCTGGATGTATAACGGACAATGTGTAGGCCGAAACTAAGGAGGCAGACAAACAGTAGCCCCTATAAGGAAACAAAAGGTTTTACTATAAACAAGGATCTCTTCCGCATTCAGGCTAAACAATAGCAATGACTGAACATACACTGGCAAGCAGGAACTTAAATATACTGGTCACTGGTACAGATAATCAAGTCAATTAGGCCTATCGGTGGATTTCTATGCTGCCTCGGCACCCTCTGCTGGATGTAGCTGTGCCATTAGTGTCCAGACCCTGACATTTGTAGTCCCTAGAAAAAACCGTTTGCTCCTGATTTGTCGCCATGTGCCATGTGGCCATGTTCGCAATAAGTGAATAATAATAATAACTGAATATAGTTTTATTACAAGGCTGACTAGATGGCACACACTGAAAAACATTCTGAAGAGTGATGATCGAGAAATCCTTTTAACAAGTACTGACTTCCATATTACATCAGTATTAAATTAGTATTAAATTAGAATTACATTAGTATTAAATTACTATTAGATTAGTATTAAATTAGTATTACATTAGTATTACATTTGTATTAAATTAGTATTACATTAGTATTACATTAGTGACTTAAATTTTTAATCTGTTAAAAAAAAAGGTTTGCAACTCATTTATGTTTGCAAAAGGGATGCAATATTTCTTAAGACAGATAGTCTCAAGCGAGTTATCATCAATTTACGGTTCTGTGTGTGTAATGAACATAAATAAACATATTTCAGGGGCGATTCAAGGATGGTGTTGAAGGGGTGTCTCCAAATGTTGCCTGACACACCATATTACCATATGATTACCATAGCTGAAGCCGCCACTGTATTTCTTGTATGATGTGGGGCCCTGGTACCCTTCTTGCTGATTTCTCCTGTCCTTTTCGTAAAACGTGTTCAGCTCCTCTCTCTACAGTCTTTTTTCCTGTATCTTATGTTCCTCCGCTATTCCAAAACTGTACGGTCAGCACCTGTTTCCATAGCTAAATCCCTGCATACAAAATAATAAACTCAGTAGAAAGATGTCCTACAACTTGCATTATAATCAGTATCCTGCACTGGCTAGGATATATCCGTAAAGCTGATCATTTCACAAAGCGTTGCCACCTGGACAATGGTGGCCTGAGGAGCTACAGAGGCAGATAGGCAAAATATATTAGTGAGGCGAAAGAATGAGAAAATAAAGTTCAAACTGGAAGTATGTAGCACGGCCACAACTGCCTGAACAAAACAATTATAGAATAGCTCACACAACCGTTGTATTTAATATTTTTGCAGCGTTTCCCTAGGTCGAGGTCTTTCCCTGATAAAAAGTGATCACGTTGTTCTCTTGTATTCCGTATTTCTCCTGTTTTTTCTCATTGTGCTTCGTGAGGCGGCGAGGCCAGGCGTGTAGCTTCAGGCGGTGCAGGCGGTGCGAGTGCACCCGGGGCCGCGATGTACAGAGGCTCGTCGACGGGTACGCTAAAGGTCGGCAGAGGCACGGGTCCCCTGATTAAAATGCCTAGCCGCGACATGCACAGGTATTGAATGTGAACGTGAATGCATCACATTCGTCTACAAACAATAGTCTCTGGATTTACAGTGGGCTACTTGACAAATTATCTAGCAAATGGTTTAAGCAATACAATGTTTTTTTGTGCGTCAACAGTCTATTGCCTGAAATTAGCAGATAAAATAAGGTGATTTTGATAACTTGGTGCTTTCCGTGGTGCTGATGGACTATATAGGCTAGGGGTGTATTACCGATCGCTCTCCATGGTGAATGTATACGTATTGACAGCTTCAAATCTGCCGTTAGATTTTGCTCTGCTGTTACAATGCCTAGCGATTATCATCCTTACCAGAAATAATTCTTTTAAACTTGTCTTTATTTATGTATTGATATGATCTAGGCTGTGATAGAGAAATATGGATGGTGATAGGGGCCCAGAATCTTATGTGCACCCGGGCCGTCATGCTTAAGTTGGGCGAGGCCTATCATTATTTGCACTATCCTGTGCAGCTGATTTGATCTAATCTACACTGAAAACCATTTGTGTTTTCCCTGCATTGGATGGCGGTTGAAAGTTTGCACTAGACATTTATATTTTTCTTAGTAAAGGCAGATAGATTAAACAAAACAGTTTGGATTATTCCTCAATTAATTGGGGCATGGGATGCAAACAGATCAATATGGGATATGTAGACCTAATGTTATATAAACAATTGTATAACTTATGTGTATTGTATATTGACATTCCTGTTGCAAACATACTCTATATGCCAACTTATACGAAATAAACTAAATCAGTTGGTCAAGCTTGTAAACTGGAATTTCCAGCAGCAATGTGAAATGTTATATTCTTATTTCAAACAAATAATGCAAGAGCTTATTAAATGGTCAGTCCTACATTAGAGAACTTTACTTGACAATGTTTATGCACTTTTGGAGTTTGGAGCAAATTCTCATGTGTACTTAGTCCAGTCAGACAATTGCAGTAATATTTGAGTTGGAGTGTTCTTACAGGTGCATAGGTCCTCACAGACACTACCTTTAGGTCAAACTCTCGCTTTCAGAAGGACAATAACTTAACCAAACATTCAGGTCTGGCCTCTTGCCCTATGTCGTTGGGGTGGAGTCACTCTGAAATGGGGACTGTTTGATATTCAACGTTAGACTTACTCAAGTGAAATAATCTAATATGTTGCTAATACTTTCGGAATTAGACCCCTTAGCTCTTTTGACCCCTGTCAATGTTGAACGATATAGTTCCATACCGACGCTCCAGTGAGCCAATGTTAACATTTCAAAATGTTTAGTTCGCAAGCTCATGGTATTAGTTGCTATCATGAGGAACTTTGTAAATTCTTGGCTTACTAAAACAACAACACAAATATTTGCCCAATTATGCAGAGGGATTCCATTCTGGTAGACAGGGAGTCACATTTGTATTACTTTTGTTGAAGCTGTTTATGAACATTGTTAACTGAGAGTAGATGGATGTAGCCTGCTACTTCTTTAGATAGCCTGAATAACCTGTATTACTCAAACAGAACCTACATAATAATGAATCTTATAAAGTCTAATGAATAGTATTAACTTGAACAGATTTAGGTTTTATCTTACCTGTAGTACTTTGCCCTTTAGATAAATCAAAATATCCAACTAGTAAAATCAAACAGATTAGTTTGCTTGCCATGATGGTGGAAATCATTGATCCTCTGTGATACACGACTAAGACTCAATGCAGTTGCTGCTAAGAAATGTACTATGTAGATTGCATCACTGCAACAGGAAAAACAAGACAATGCACTCACTATGAGAAATAAAATAAACTAGACCAGCAAGTTTTCAAATCCCAATTGTTCAGAATTTGCCTGGTACAGACGCAATTGTTGCCATATGCTTTGGATGTGTAATGGACCCTGTGTAGGGGAATAACATTAAGGACGTAACTTAGGTCAGTTCAGTATGCCTTGTAGAATAAATCACTGTGGGTTGTTTTGGGTGAACTAATGGCTTAGCCTAGACGGTTTATCAAAAACGGATTTAATACATTTTGGATCATTCATTGATTCTGCTGGACTGAAGTGATCAATTTCAGGCTTGATCATTTAAATGCTTGCTTCACGAATCAAATATGTTGCTGGTTAATATAGTGAAGCTTAAGATGAATTACTCAGAACATATGAATATTAGCAGCGTTGGTAAGTTTTGGCAATCGGTATGATATTTACCGAATCTCATCGCCCCCGTCCTCTGTGACCTGCACTGGCTACCTATAAAGGAACGCATCGACAACAAAATCCTCCTCCTGACTTTCAAAGCCCTTCAGAACCTGGCCCTAACCTGCCTGACTGATCTACTCATCCCATACCAACTAATGAGGTCTCTGAGATCATCTACAGCCGGCCAACTCATCGTCCCACAGTCAAACCTCCAGAGCCTTGGGAACAGAGCGTTCTCCAGAGTGGCACCAAGGCTCTGGAACTCACTCCCCCCGTCAGTCAGAGACTCGGACACAGTTACTACCTTCAAGTACCGTCTCAAAACCCACCTCTTCACCCTGGCATATAACTGGAACCCCCCTCTTCACTCATATACATACTCATTCCTGCTCTCTCCTACGTCCCTTCCTAACTCACTGCCGTTTTCCTTTTTCTATGTCATCTATGTTATCATTTGTCAGTGTCTGTCTTATTATTATAATTTGTTTTTATATGTGTTGGTTTTATGTACCTGTTCTAGTATGTCCTCAATTGTAAAGTGCTTTGGGTGTCTCAAAAGCGCTATATAAATTAAATAAATTATTATTATTATTATTAAGTGCACCATTTATCATTGATTTCAAACAAAATGCAAATGCTAAGCAGTCTTTTTCACAACAGTTCATACAATTCTCTACACAAACCTAAAACATTTATTGTGGTACTCATGTCTCCAAAACTAAATAATCTACTCACAGGAGATAACATTTGCTCCCCATAAAAGTAAATCAAAGTTCCATTTATGGACACTCACCTTGCAAAATGCAAACACTTTTTAAGGCTCTGACGGTTTTTATCAGTCAGTCACCCCATTGGGGTTACTAGTGACTTGATTGTTTTGTATGGAATGTATACAGTATTTAGGTAAAATGATTAACACATTTGAGCCAGTAGAGATGTATTGTGTTGATATGATTCATAGTATTTGGCGTTTCCAATTTGGAGGATTAGCAATACTGTGATGTGGCCATTAAGTAAAAAAAAGTCAGTAATTGTTGTAAGTGTAATTTGTGCACATTGAGGTATCTTTTTTATGAGATTAGGCTTTGTTGTCTGTAAAGGATTGTATGATTTACAGTCTTATTCTGGAAATGCTGTATATTTTTTTTTCCTGATTTCTTTGTCCTACTTTTACAGTATTTGGTATGTTTAGCCAACACATATATATATATATATATATATTTTTTTTTTTGTCATTATAGTATGTGTACGTAAAAATAATTACGTGAACATGTTTGTTTTCCTGTGTAAGCTGGTTTCTCCTATAGTTGCCAGTATTGAAAGCTTGTAGTTTGTATGTTGATGGTTGTAGTCCGCGCAGCCCGAGTGCCAGTAGGTAATAACTGCTCAAACGGTCTTCTAATGTGGTGACAGAGGATTATTGTTTGGTGACTATCTGGTTTTGAGAGGAGTCTTTTTAGTTCTGAGTGTCTTAGAGCATTTTCCAATAAATATATATGGTTGTGGTAGACTGTGTAAGTATGGTGACAGAAGTTTCAGTTCTTGAAACTATTTCTTCTCATTAGAAGACAAGTTGTTCCGTTTTGATGGACTTGTTGTTTTTTTGACGGGTATTTTCAGTTTGGGCAATGTTAGTACATTTTGAAAAATATATTTCATGTTTCGGCTAGAGTGTTTCTGTTTTGATGACTATTATTGTTTTGATAAAAGGAATTCTGTTTCAGAATAGTAGGTTAAGCTATCGAGAAAGTACCACAGAGAAGGGCTGTATTGTAAGGTTCCTATACCCACCCTTGTTTCCCGCTGGACAGATTGTAATGTAACGCACATCACTTGCATCGAATGGCTAATGCAATACTAACGAACGCTAGCCTTTAATTTGCAAGCAACTTACAACGAATGTGGATTGGAGTGAAATAAGAAATTTCTTCAGCCCCATTAAAAACGAAAAATAATTCGAGTTGCTGGGTCTAAGTAAGGAGTATTTACCAAAAGTGTTCTTGTGCAGCAAATGAATAACATTAGCATGTAACGTTAGCGTTGCTAATTTGACTAACGTTAGCTACGCTTGCGCAGCTAACGACGTATTAAGCTAACAATATTTTCTCTGGTACGCTTCTAGCATTAGATGCATACCTACAATTTTATCTTACACTCGTGTTCTATTATTCACACCTCAGGACTATGCAGATTGACGAATTTACAGAACAAAAATGGACAAAGATTTATTGAAACAGTCGCTGACGTATCATGGGGATTCTCTGTTCGCGCACCTGAAATGTGAACAAATAGAAAATCCTGACTTCAATTCCATTCTTGCCGACTTGTCAAAGATCACATATGACAGGTAATTTTATTAGTGGTTACTGTTGTCATACATCTGCAAGATGGGACTCAAGCAAAGACATGCTGCATACAATTTACACAGACATGTAGCAAGGCGCCTGTGACAGATTATGGCGTAATAAAATGTATGAATTTAGTTAGTGCATACAATTAATTCGATATTGTTTTTTGTGTGCAGGAAGGATGGCGTGGGAGAGGGCAGTAACCTTGTAGAGCAGTTTATTGCAAGAAAAGCAGACATTCTTTTTGCTCCATCATGGAAGTGCGCTGCAGCTACAGAGGTTTGGGACCTGGAGGATGACGAAGCAGCAGGTAAAATTGACTCCTGCTAGTGTGTCTGTGGCTACATTCGTTTTTTGTTTGTGTGTTTGCGCACGCATGCAAGATTTAAAAAAAAAAAAAGTGAAACAGCTGTCAATGTCTCTTCATGAACCTTTACATGGAGAGTGAGCAGTTCTACTACTGACTTCTGCTGATATTTCAAAGCTGATCCTTACAATATCTAGCACTAACCCTTGGCACAAATATTGGTCGAAGTTTGTAGTTTCTTGCTCAGAAGTTAAATAGCAGAGCATACCCTACAAATAGTGGCTTGTTTAATCAACTAATTGCGAATTGCGAGGCAGGTAATTTGTTGGGTTATTTTGACTCATCTGATGGGCTAGACCAAACAACTCAATTTTGTTTTGTTACTGTTACATTGAACTGATTAGCATTTTACCCATCAACATTTTTGCAATCGCTTTTTGTTAATTTTAGAGAATGTATTTTAAAAAAAAAGTGTGACCAGTTTAAGGGATGTTATGACAAAATTTGATAATATTATTTCCTATAAAATGTGCACTCTTATCAATTTACAGTCCAACTATTATCCCGTTTGCAAAAATAATCACCACCTAACACAAAATAGAATAGGTTAATCAACAATAAGTGGCCTGCATCTGAAACCAAAAACTTTCTGTAGTTACTGATCAGTCTAACTGTGCCATCTGTACCAACTGGTGGCCCACACCATCAGTCAGGATGTGCACACAGGTTCTAGAGGCCCAGCATGCATGTATATTATTTATACTACTGTAAAAGCTGTACATATCAGACCTATATTGTATTCATACTTACTGTCCATATAATATCTGATCTATAGTGTATACACCATAATAATATCCACTGTATTTATGTCACACTTTATTATATTCCTACCCTGTACTGTACCATACACCTTCCTATATATAATGTTCACTATTTATTGCCACACATGTATCTATACAATCTGCACTTCACCGCAATTTTGCACTATTCTGGTTTGATTGCATTTCGTTGCCTCAGTACCGTACTCTTTGTTATAAAAATACAGTTGAATCTAAGCTAATGTGACCAAATGCAGAAATCATAAGACAGTTCTTAAGACTTCAGAGGAAAAAAAGCTTGTCATGTTTATCAGTCTTGACATGGTTTCAAAATCATTTCTGAGGCTCTGGGGTTTCACAGAATCACGGACAGTCCTGCCAAAATTATTCTTTCACCAAACTTAAAATTGTCTACCTTAAAACAAAAACCTTTTTTTCTGCAGGCCTCTCCACTGGGCTATAGTCAGTGTTTAACTGGGCAAAAACAGCATTTGGGACAGATTGTGGAAGGCAGAAACCACTGCTACCTAAAAAATACCTTGAATGTTAGTTTAGTCTAAAAACCCACATGGGTGCACCCGAATAATGTTGTTGAAATGATCTATTGAAAACTGTGTGAAAATAGTTCGGGAAACTTGGCATGCACGTTCATATTTGATTCCTGCGTGCGACCCCCCGCAGAACCCTATGCTGTCATGCCTCCACTGGAGCTCTTCATGGAGGTATCGTACGAGGAGAGGAAAAACCTGCTCTACAGAGACATTGAGCGAGGAGATGCAGTCATCGGCAGGATCAACAACATCCGAGACTTTGGCTTCTTCCTTACTCTCCTTTGCATGGCGGGGGGCCTGGAAAGGGACATCGAGGACCTGGAGCTCACGGTATTTTTGTTTTGTTTCCGTGTGAAACCCAGTGTTGAGAGTAGTGCTTTCTGGTTACTCAATCCCTTTGGGTGGGAATAAGTCATTGGAAACTTCACTGCTGCCATTGGTCGAGTCATTTATTTATTTATTAAAGGAGTTACCGAAAAGTAAAATTCCATGTTGGACCATTGCTTTCAAACTGACAAAGTTTTGAATTCCGTTTGAGCATGGAGGAGAGGGACAGACAGTGAACCAATCTGTCTGTCAGCTTTTGTAGTTGCATTATCATCCCCTCACTGTATGGGTCCCTGTGTTAGTAAGTGTCCGTCAGACAAAACCATGTCTGATATTTGGCTTTGCTTTGGCGATACATATCAGATTATGAAACAAAGGAAATTAGCTAAGGCCCTGCCATCCGTATCGAGTACCAGACCGTTTACCACGGGCCCTGCTTCCTGTGTCCCCAAGGCCCTTTGTCCCATTCGAGATGTCCCCTCAAACGGCAACCATGACGATCCACTCTCCTACTACCAGATAGGGGATCTGATTCGAGGTGAGATCACGTTCTTCTGCTTCGACCTTCTTTCAAAGAAACAACAATAGATACCTTATCAAATGCGGGCGTCAGAAACAAAACAAAAAAAAACAAAAGTTCCTTGGACTTCCAAAGAAGGAAATAGTGGTTTAATCTGGCTCATAGAAATTCTTCCTAGCAACCAACCAGCTTAACAATAGTTATCGAGAGATTGTTTTCTTTGATACTGACATAAACAAGTTGAATAATGTTTCAATAAAACACATTTCCATGGTTGATAAAATGTACAGTGCTTGCATAGCACGTGCACACCATCAGCCAATAATCTAGTATTTTGGTAAGGAAACAACAGTAGCGGAGGTGAGAAGTGCTCCTTACAAAAAAGACGCGAACGTTCGGCTGACAGGTGGAAGGTGGAAACGCTAACTCAAAAGGCAGTGGTATTGTTCATGGGAAAGGTCATTTAGCTTGGGTAGGGTGGTGGTATTTTATTTCAGACAAGGAACGACATAGCGCATATTTTCAACTCAGGCACGTACTAACAAAGATAGGCAAGATTACAAACCTGTTTCAGCATTTATCGCACTTTCACTATCAGAGCAGAGAGTCACAAGACAGAGGCAGCAGAACCTGGAGAGCCAGTGAAGTGCCTAGCTAGTATGTCTCTTCTGCCTGCGTCAGCCTGTGCAATTACATTGCGTATATATCTACATGGTTATTTCTGTTGACTGATATGAATATTTCTATCCTGGTAAAAAAAATTTAAATAAAAGAATCCCTATAACCAACACCTGTGCTGTGCCCCCTAGCCGGTGTGAAGGACCTTGACCGGTACCACGAGAAGATCACTGTGTCCCTGCAGCCCTCCTCCCTCTCCTCCTGCCTGGCTAGCATGAAGCTTGGGGTGATGACAAGAGAGGAGCTCCCTGTCCATTACAGGTATGAGACGCAGCACAGTCCAGTCCACACGCCTTCACGTCCGTTACTACGACAAAGCAATGGCGCTGAGTTGTCCTCCATCTCAATGTAGTGACCTGCAAAGGAAACGGCCCTCAAGTTCTTGACTGAAGTCAATAGATCCTGCCAGTAATATGTGCGTCCCCCCCCCCACCACCCCCCCGTCCCCCTCCCTAGTCGGAGCATGCGCGTCACCAACGACACCCGGGAGACCTACGAGCGTGTTTTGAAGAGTTGCCATGGCTACCACAACCCCTCGGTGGTGGAGTATGTGCTGGGGAAGGTGGGGATCAGCGACACCCGGCCGCCCTCCGTCATGAGGGGCCTTCAGAGGTGAGAGCGGGCTCAGGCCGCGTCTCGTCCAACGGCACACGGACACCCACGCACGTTTGACCAAACTCCCACCCTTTTCTCTGCACAGCAAACATTTTCTGGAGGAGGACTTTGCCACGGCCATCAGGAAGAAGCAGTCCACGTCCTGGGCACTCAAGTGGTAAGTATCGCTCGGTTTCGGCAGAGGAAGAGGAGGCAGCGCCGTGCGCCGGCGGTGTGCCGGAGGGGTTTGTGTGACGTACTGTGTGTTTCAGCGTGAGGTCAGGCGTGGACCACTTCAAGCATGGCCGTCACGTGGAAGCCATGAACGAGTATAACAAGGCCTTGGAGATAGACACCAATAACACTGAGGCTCTGGTGGCACGAGGGGCTCTGTGAGTACACACACACACACACACACACAACATTAACAAACACACACACACACACACACAACATTAACACACACACACACACAACATTAACAACACACACACACACACAACACACACACACACACACACAACATTAACAACACACACTCACACACACACACACACACACTCGTATGGTCTTGAATTTGAACTTGCTTGTAGTTATGTGATTACCTGGACGTGTGTGACTCACGCACGCGCACCAAAACACAAAGATTCTGACGGACACCTCCTCTCCAGGTACGCCACCAAAGGCAGCCTGGTGAAGGCCATCGGGGACTTTGAGCTGGCTCTGAAGAGCTGCCCGAGCCACAGGAACGCCAAGAAGTACCTGTGCCAGACCCTGGTGGAGAGAGGAGGCCAGTGAGTGTGCCGCCCCACTTCCTGTCCGGTTGACCTTTGACCCCCTTGCCTCCTCTCCCTATCGCCACCTCCTTGCTGCCTGACAGAGACGGGTTAATCGGAGAAAGTTCATCATCCGCAGTTCTCATGCCATCTTATTTCGAGTTGCCTGACTACCAGTGGGTGCTAGGACGATTATAGATGTCAACTTAACAAAAGAGACAGATTCCAGACAGTTATTTTGCCAAATCTTTACGAGAAGGGTGCTATGGTGATATGGGAGTGTTACTTTACACCGTTCACAGGTGAAGCACTGGCAATCTGATTGGAATGCTGCACACAATAGGGCCTTGTCAATAAAATGTGAAACTGGTTTTCCAATGTTTTCTTTTATGTAGCTTGATACTGGGACTCCAGCTCTTGGCTCTGTTAATGTGTGCTGGTTTTGTTTGTTTGTTTGCTTCTTTTTTGTTCCAGGCTGGAGGAGGAGGATAAGCTGGTGACAGCTGAGGGTCTGTACAGGAGAGCTCTGTCTCTAGATGACACCTACCCAGAGGCCAAGGCAGCCTTAGGGAAGATCACATTTCTCATCCAGGTGAGCTGGACCACACACACACACACATACACAGACACACACAGACACACACTCAATTTACCCTCCGCTAACTGTTTGAAATAAGCAGATACTTAGTTGTAATACTGATGAAGTGTTTTGTTGTGTGTGTTTGTGTCTCTGTGACCTGGGAACCCCATTCTTTGACCTTTGGTGCCCTTTGACCCCCGGCTGCCCGGACCCTGTCTCCTGCCAAACATAAAACAACACATTATTTATCTACCGGAACATGGTTGGTACCCTGGACCCTCCGTGGTAACTGAACAACCTCTTTGTCACCTGTGGACAACCACTGGTCTCTGTGTACTTTGGTGTGTCCATGCCCTCACCTCTGCTCTGGCTCCCACTGCTTATCTACGTGGTAAACATTATTTCTGGGCATGGCCATCATATTTCCCCCTTTGTCTCTCTTTTCTCTCTCTCTCTCTCTCTCTCTCTCTCTCTCTCTCTCTCTCTCACAATACTACACATTTGTCTGACTGTTCATTTTTTTTACCTCTGTCACTGTCCCCTTTTCTCTTTCAATCCTCTTTTCATTATAATGCATGTTGACCAACCCTCTGGATTGTTACACACCTGGTTCCCCACGGTATGCATTTATAAATGTCAAACTATTTTGGCACCGGGAATGCTTTTGTACTGCGCTGCGTGGTGTAAAGAAATCCATCAAACTGAGAGAGGAGGCGGCAGCAGCAGCAGCTAAAGAAGAGGAGAGAGCTAAGAACAGCAACACTAGCGCTGAAAAGTTGCGTAAGATCCTAAAAGAGGAGAAGAGGTAAGTCCACACACCGCCGCAGGAAGAAGGGTAACCAAGCATCAACGTCTTGGTGCCGCGATGACCTAGGGCATGCAAAGACATAAACATGTTCTTGCAGACTTGATTTAATACAACGCAATACTGTCATACTCAAACACGTAAATGTAAACGCACACATTGTTGGGGTAAGTATTCCTCCATTTTCATTTCGTTTTGATAAATGATAAAACAATCCCAAACTTGTGTAAGCTATGACTATCCTGGTCCAGTTTTACTATATTGTTGCCCCGTCCCCTTCTTTCTTTAGGATGAAAAAGAAACACAAGAGATCCACTTCCTCCTCCTCTTCCTGCTCCTCTTCCTCCCGACGCTCCTCCTCTTCCTCCCTCAGGAAGTCAAAGAAAAGACGGAGGAAGCGGCGCCGCTCCTCTCTCAGCAGCAGGCGCCGGCGGAGTGCCTCCTCGCGAGACGAAAGGAGGAGCGAGGGGGACGAGCGAGGGAAAGGGAGGAACGAGGAGGAGGAGGAGGAGGAGGAGGAGGAGGAGTGGTACTCGCCGCCAGCCAACACCTCGGCCTCCTTCCTCAACCAGAGAGACGGTGTGGCGCAGAGAGGGCAGGGGGAGTGGGAGGGGGAGGACGGCAGCAAAGCTAGTGCCAGCAGGATCTCCCAGCTCTACTCCCTGTCGCCGTTCACCATCACCAAGGCGGCGCACAGCAAGACGGAACGGTCGGACGACTCCGGCACGTCTTCAGAGGACGACTTGGGCAGCCGTAGCCGAGGAAGGAGCAGAGACAGGGGGCGGAGGAGCGGGGGGAAAGACAGGAGGAGCAGGGAGAGAGACAGCGAGAGTAGAAGTGCGGACCGGGAGGAGAGATGCAGGCGGGGGAGGAACAGAGAGGAGAGGAGCAGTAGTGAACGGGAGGAGAGGCCGCGAGCTAAGGAGGAGGAGGAGGGGAGGAGGAGGAGCCGGGAGGTGAATGGGAAGGAGAGGGGAGACTCGGAGAGGAGCCCTAGAACGGAGGAGGTCCCACCCCGGAAACTGTCGTGCTCCTCAGTCGGCTCCGAGCACTCCCGCAAGGTGGACCAGCCCTCTGGTTCGAAATGGTCTGACAGCGACAGCCGATATGCCCCTGGAAGCGTAGACAGCCATGTGCTCAAGCACAAGCCGGCCTCCCGGAGATCCTTAGACAGCGGTAGGTATGAGAGCGGAGGGAGGGAGGAAAAGAGGGAGAGGCTGGAGGAAAGCAGGGCCGGACGGAGGTCTGACGGCGGAGACTACCGGCCGGCTGGGGCTTTGTCTCGTAACGGGCAGGGAAGTGATGCCGTGGCTAGAGGTCCCCAGAAAGAGATGCCTGCCAACCTGCTAGACATCTTCAGCCAGATAGCCCAGTTTCAAAAAGAGAAAGGTGTCCAGCCCAAGAAATGACTCGACCATTCTCTGTGACAACTACAGAGAAACTGATTCTGAAGTTGAAGCTTGACCTTCTGTACTTGTAATGGCAGAGACTGTTCCTTTTTCAGTGTATAAAAGTATCCACAGAAACAACAATCGGTCAATCATTTTTCGATTCATATTCATGACAGCCTTAACACCTTTTTATTGCCTACTATTTTATAGTTTTGTTTTGTGGCATGTAGAGGTATTTACATTGAGAGATTCTGCCTGTGTTGTACAGTTGCTACACTACATAGTTTTAATTGTCCGTGCAGTCTGTAATAGATCTACGTTGACACGGAATTGCTTTGCTGAAAAAGCTTAGCTGTTTACAGTTAACCTCATGATACTGGATAGAAGATCACATCCAGTCTGCTGTACTAAAGCGCAGCAGTCAGCTGGCTATACATTAAAAGGTTTGTTTACTGTAGTTTAGCAAATCAATGATTTATGATATCAGTAAAGCATAAACAATCAACTTTCTTGAAAAGAAATGTACCACTGCTTTTTAATCAGTTGGCATCACAATGACAGGCAGACAGGCCTTCAAAGCCCCCCCCCCCCCCCCCTTTCAATAAACAATAAACTTGTCACACTCAAGCTGATTCCTGATTTATGGTTCTTGTTGACAAACCAAGACGCTGAAGATAAAAACCGGCTGGTCTAGATTTTTCACGTGCCTTTGAACTGTTGACCTTCCTTTTCACTTTGTATGGATAAGGAAATGTAAAATATGCATCTTGAACATACACCTTCTAAGGATGTTATGAAAAGGAGAAAAATATTTTTTATTAGCAGAGCAGTAACTGGAGTACAGGTGCGTGAAAGATGTGTAGAGGGTAGACTAGATATAAATTGATATTCTCTTCATGCTTGAGCAGCTTGGCATTGCCCTTTCACTATCACAGTCCATGCCAGACATTTTTGTTTGTCCTTGGCGGACAGAGATAATTTGTAGTTGTGAATAATTTGAATAAGATGGGTTCTCCCCACATTTGTGTAATTACAGGGCTAGAGAAAAAAGTATCTCAATGTTGCATTCTCTAAAGTATGACGAAAAAAATTAAATAAAAAAACGACTCCCAGTAGGTTAAGATCAGAGTCAAAATGAAAGGGTAAAAATGCAATACTGAAAGGTCAGTGAATTTACCACCGCTATAATTTATCTAAATCAGAGTCTTAATTGCTATGTGTTGACAGTTGCTAATAGCCCTGCTCTTCCTGAAAGACTTTGAGACCGTAGGTTGGAAGTCTGGCCCCTCTTCTCCGACATCAGCAGAATTGTTCCTGAGGTTCCTGAGTTATTCAGAGGTCATACCCAGCGTCTTTAGAAACGTCATAGACCAGGTTGAGGACATGATGCTTCAGCAGCCACAGCCAACACACTATCAGCAGCAGAGTATCGTCATCCTCATGTTCTGTATCATATATGTCTTCTGAATCAGAGGAGATAAGAATCACTCTGTTGGCAGAGATTGACTCATCCGCCATAAAACTGTCTGCCATCCGCTAGCACAGAGATGTCATTATTGCAGTGTTAGACAGTAACTGAGTACGGAGTCACGCGTTACTGTAATGTTAATACTTTCACCAGGAACGAGTAGTGTGAAGCATTACAATTTCCAAAACAGTAATTATATTACAGTTACTAACCATTGACAGTATATTAGTGGACAAAGTGATCGTGGTATGGACAAGCGAAAGTAATATCCATAACATAACGAGTAACGTAACTAATTACTTTTGATACCACGTAATAAGTAAAGTAATGTGTTTACTTTTTAATGGAGTAATAAGTAAAAAGTAACTTATTACAAATCCTGGGTAACTTGCCCAACACTGCGTCATTGCAATGGTGTGCGGCATGGAAGACAGAGTTTCTCTTTTGTCTTCTTTACTGATATCAATGATGAAAATACCAATTGCTTCAGTAATAGTATGTAAGAGAGGGTGACAGAACTGATGATGCACTGGCTATTTACACACAGAATTTATGGGACAAAACATTACTGTGAGATTAGGCTTTGATCGCATTTTTGGTGTTTTAATTAAAATACTTATGTGAGCACAGTACTCACCAGTGTCTTGAGAAATTGACTTGTAGTTCTATTAGTAGCCTGTGTTCACTGTTCAGTAAGGTAATTGTCCCCATGTCTAGAAGAGACCACAACGGAGCAAGCGACCGCTAAACAAAACAAAATAATTTAAGTGAGTTCCAGCCCTTGAATAATAACATTTTACTGATCAAGATTCAATTTACTTTATTGTCATGTATTATATTTTCCATAAAGAGAAACCCTCCCCAGAAAACTACACAGAACTAAATTAGGCTGTGTATTGACTATAGTTTAAGTCTGAGCATGACTACAACTATGCGAAGAAGCATTTCGCTGAATGCAGCTATAGAAACCAAACCATATGAAATTTCAGGGAAAGGGCAATTTTCAGATTTCGACCATTGTGATAAGTCAGTGATTCCTCGTTGGTAAAAACACAGGTTAATTAATATGTTACCTTCGTGGATATTCTTGTAGTAAACCATAGCTCTTGTTTGTTGTCCTAGTTGTTTTACACATCATTATGAAGCTTAGAACCAAATGGCATTGTAGCTTACTGGTAAGCTACTTGGTGTCAAGTTTTTATGATTTAATAACTGGACACGGACAGGCAGGCAGGCAGCAGTGGCTTGCAGTGAAGCCAGCCAAGCGTCCATGCCAAAGTAGCTTACTTGGAGCTTAGCCGCGAAACTCTCACTCTCCTCCGATCATTACGGTGCTCATCACTGATACTGAACATGGTCCTCCAGCCAGTTGATCTTATTACGGCAGATTAGTAACTAATATTCAAGGCTCTTTATCCTGTCCACTGCCTGTCTGAAGGGGGTTAATACTTAAAAGTCTTAATTGTCATCAGACATGCTTGATTTAAATGTTGTGTAATGGTACATGTAAAAATAAATTCTGGGAGTTTAAACTGGACTAAATTGTCCAGTCATATTGACAAACATCAAACAGAGTAATTTTATATTTGAGGCAATGCCCCAGAAAGAGTAACCATCTCTGGCTAAACAATGATTTACTTAGGATTTTTTGAAAGCCATTGTCAAGTTGTAATCGATAAAAGTGAAAATGCGGAAAATCTGTGCACACATGCAAAAGATAGCAACAGCTAACCCAGATCCCAACACACCTAAATCACACACAATGACACAACAGTCCACTGGAGGGCAGTGTCGGACTATAGTTTGCATGAAATAATCAACTCATGTGATGCATTGCAAGACATGGTGTGTGTATATTGCAATCATACTCATAATCATAATCATGCAAAACTACTTGGACGTAAACCTGCTTTCAATTGTTGTTGCTCTCTATGACATATTTGTATTATCTACATGTCGTATTACCACATTCAGGTGGAATCAAGCTTATTTGTTAATTCCTCTGTCATTGCACGGTGCCAGTTTTTACTGAGGGAATGTGTACGTTGGTATGATATGGTTGCTACTGTTTCAGTTAAGCAAATTGTCCTAGTCTCTTAGAGGGGTGGGAAATCTCGATGTCCAATACCCCCCACCCCATCTCACCCACCCTAG